>VXAU01001866.1:446635-543704 GCA_013399695.1 Formicarius rufipectus
GGGGCCGGGGGGCGGCGGGGCCGGGGCGGCGGCGGCGAACAAAAGCGCCGTGCAAAATGGAGCCAGCGGAGAAGGGCTGGACCCCCGCCCTGCCCGCCGCGCATCCCCCGCACGGCTGTGCCCGGCACCGCCTGCCCTGCGGGCCCGGCCGTGCAGAGGGCACCGGGCACCGGAGCGGGGCCGGCGGCGAGCGCTGGGCAGGGCGTGGGGGAAGCAGCGGGGCGGCGGGGAGAGGCGGTTCTGTAAAACACTTTCCCCTTCTCTCTGTCAGCCTTTGGGAGGACTCTCGTCCTGACTCGCGGAAGGTTCCTCTCCCTCTCCCCCAGCCCCTCGGCCCGGCGCGGTGCCCACCCGGGCGGGCTCCGGTCCCAGCCCTCCACCGTGCGCCCGGGAAGTTGCTGACATGCCTTTGGCCGGGTCCCGCTGCACCGGCCGCGGCCGGCAGCCCGGCTTACGGGGGAATTGTGCTGCAGACAATGCACGGCAGCAGCATCTGGAGCAGCCCTGGGGACCGGAGCTCCGGCTTTGACATTGCTGCACACACAGCACCAGCCGCAATGACAGCAGCTGCCTGGAGTGGCTGCAGGCAGCAGGCAGGAGCATGAAGTAGAGCGATCACTGCAGTGCTCAAGATGAACTCCTCTTTGGTTGGCAACCAGAGTGGCCGGCCCTTCTGTCTCCTGGCTATTAGCTATTTGGAGACCATCAATTTTTGCCTCCTGGAAGTGGTTATTATTGTGTTCCTCATGGTGCTGATTATTTCGGGCAACATTATTGTGATATTTGTCTTTCACTGTGCACCTCTGCTGAACCACCACACCACCAGCTACTTCATCCAGACTATGGCGTATGCTGACCTCCTGGTGGGTGTGAGCTGTCTGGTGCCTTCTTTGTCTCTGCTGCACTATCCTATTGTTTTAAGTGAGTCCTTGGTTTGCCAAATCTTTGGTTACGTGGTGTCAGTGCTGAAGAGTGTCTCCATGGCCTCCCTGGCCTGCATTAGCATTGACAGGTACATTGCCATCACGAAGCCGCTGACCTACAACACGCTGGTCACGCCGTGGAGGCTGCGCATCTGCATCCTGACCATTTGGCTCTACTCCTGCCTGGTCTTCTTACCCTCCTTTCACTGGGGAAAGCCTGGATACCACGGGGACGTGTTCCAGTGGTGCGCCAGTTCCTGGAACACCGACCCCTATTTCACCCTCTTCATCGTGGTGATGCTCTACGCCCCGGCCGCGTTCATCGTCTGCTTCACCTACTTCAACATCTTCCGCATCTGCCAGCAGCACACCAAGGAGATCAACGAGAGGCGGGTGCGCTTCAGCTCGCAGGACGGGGAGGCGGGGGAGGCGCAGCCCTGCCCGGACAAGCGATACGCCATGGTCCTCTTCCGCATTACCAGTGTCTTCTACATCCTCTGGCTGCCCTACATCATCTATTTCCTGCTGGAGAGCTCCAATGTCTACAGTAACCGCGTTGCGTCCTTCCTGACCACTTGGCTTGCCATTAGCAACAGTTTCTGCAACTGTGTCATTTACAGTCTCTCCAACAGTGTCTTTCAGAAGGGGCTGAAGCGTCTCTCGGGAGCCATCTGTGCCTCCTGCGCTAGACAGAGGGTAGCTAAGGACTCCTCTACCTCCAGGAGCAAAAGATCTTCCAATGGATGTCATGTCTAGGACGCCTGTCAGCTGGACTGGGAAGTGCAGGGACAATTCCGTAAATTGCAGAATAAGTTAGATATGGTTTTAAGATGTCCAGATTTGCAAAAAGGTTTCTGAGAAATGCTGCTGACTTAGAAGAATCAGGAGCACATATCATTGTGGTTTCACTTTAAAAATTGATTGCTGTGGAGGAGGCTGTGGAGTTTCACCTCCATATTCATTTTAAAGAATAAAGCTGTATCTTGACACTTACCTCTCCAGCTGGTGTGACTGAATGGAGTGGGTGTCTGAGAGCTTCAGCAAAATGTAGTCTTTCTTACAGCTTTACTGGGTTCTTTGGAAATTCGTGCTTCACATGTAAATGATAGAGCTGAAGTGGAAATGTCACAGTCTATGGTATATTACAGGGATTTTTTTATATATGCCAAAGTATATTGACACAACGTTCCAGCGTCAGAACAGAAGGAGCCAAACAATTTGTTTTTCAGTGCTATCTAGACAGGACTTGTAGAACAGGAGTGAGCAATGTGAACACTCTGGTGTGAACTCAGTTTTAATGAGCCGTGAGTGCAGCGATGTGGTCTGAGCAGTCGTAGGCTTGGGGCTGCTCTGGGTCCGTGCCCTGTTCCCTGGTAGGATGCATGTTTGGATCAGGGTATGGCATCTGCCTTTTCCTGTTTGTTGTGGAGTAAGAAGAAAAACTTGGATCAGACCAAATTTAGCAGTTAAATAAAATGTGTTTTGATAAGCTATGAGAAAATACGTGTTGCTTTATGATACCAGAGTTGTGGCAGCCACTCGAGGATGATGCCAATATGTGAAAATTTCTCTCAAACCGGTGGACAAATGCCACGGGTTTGTATGTGGAAATTTTCTCAAGAACAACTTTAAAAATAACATGCCCCCCCCTTTTTTTTTTTAATCTAAATTCTTCTGATATTTTACATACTAGAACTTAAGGGGAAAGGAAAGAAAACAATTGTCTTCTAAACAGCTAAGGGAACTATGTTGTAAATTTAACTGTAGTATTTGAGTTATTCATAAGTGCACAGAGCTAAATCAGAGACATTTTTCTTTAGCCTTCATGGGATTAAAGATGGTTCAAATATAGCAGGAGCTAAATCCTGTTGGCAAACACATATCTGACTGGTCAGACAAAAGCAATATCTGAGAAACCAAATCTCTTGACCACATTGTTCAAGCTAGCCTAGATTAAATGTCTGGAGTACTGGAAAACTGTTAAGAATGCAGTGTGGCAGAATTGTTGAGTCTTTCCTGAGGAATATCCTTGTCTTTTTACTGATGCCATTTTGGAAAATGAAAGTGAACCAAGTATTCCTGTAATAGTGGATTACAGTGTATTGTCCTGTATCAACCTTTCCCTGGAGCAGGGCTGCCCCTCCACCACACCTGCTCTGAGGGCAGGTTGTGCATCCCCCTTATCCCTGGATGTTCTTCGAGCCTGGGGAACTCCCTGAGCTCCTCTGGTACAGCTGGTGTGTGCTCTTAGTCACAGTAGGAATGAAGAAAGCTTAGGGAGAAGTAATTTGGTCTTTTTAGAATTGGGGTAATTCTCTTGGCCGAAGGGAAGACTCTGTATTTCCGTTAAATGGTGTCAGGTCTGCTGTTGTAGATCAAGACCATGTCTCAGTGCCCACCCCCCTTCTCTCTGCTCTGAGCCCTTTGCCCTGGAGGATCCCAACCCATGTGTCTGCCCCAGCACATGCCACGATTGCCACAGCCCAGCCCTGCTGCCTGTGCACATTTGCTCCAGTGCAGTCTCGGGGGGCTGCCAGTGAGGAAACAGGGAAGGGGAGAGACAGCAGCAGGATGAAGCACTCCTGGCATGCCTTGTCCTTGGAGCACTCCGTGCTGATGCTCTTGTGTTCCTCTCGTGGATGAGTGTGTGTCTGTGCTGGGGAGGATGGGGAGGGCCTCCTGCTGCTGCTGCTGCCCTGTTCTCTTGGGGGGATCCTTGTGGCAAAGCACTAAACTTGTGTCTTGATCTGCTCCCAGCCTATTCCATCCCCAGCCCAAACCTCCCAAAATAAACTTCCTCCTCAGTTCCTCTGAAATTTTAAGAACACAGGTTGTGTAAACCCAGATGCCTTCACGTGGACATGTCTTGCTCTCCTTTGTAGTAAAACAGAGTCTGGGGCTCGTGCTGGATCCTCCAGACACGGCAGAGGTGATTTGTTCTGCAGAGCCCTCTGTCTGAATTTTGGTTAGACACAGACAGCCGTGGGGGGTGTGCAAGGGTGCAGTGACTCATCTCTGAGTGGTATAATAAGCTCCCAGCACATCAGCTGCCTAATTGTTCTCCAGTGGTTTGTGGATATTATGGCAAAGGTGGGCTTTGGGGAACAATTTAAGGGCTTTAGTCACTGATATCAAAGTGTGTGTGTGTGTGATATTTTTGGAACAGCCTCTCAGGTAAACTCCCAATAGCTTTTCTCTGCTCTTCACCTTATCTAATATTTCCAAGACTTTGAACTGATGCAAAGTATCATTGAAATAGTATTTGATTAAACTTCACAGAAGAAAAGAATCTGCTGGGGCCCAAACCCCTAGAAATGGCAGTTTCAGGTTTAAGTGGAAGCAAAGATTGCGGCTTTTATGTTTTTTTCATGGCATGAATGGAGGAGCATTATGTGCTAGTTATTGAGAATTTGGAAAATTGTTAAAACTGGTAAGGGGTGTAAATGATGGCATAGAGGTTTAACTGGAGCTGAAGCAGTTGCTGCTTCAGCTCTGAGCCTGGAATTGTGCTTGGAGTGTGGTGGCTGTTCCAGATGCAGATCCATGCCTGCAGCTTTGCAGCTCAGGCTCAATTCTCCATTCCTGACAGCCAGGCTGTTTTCAGTTGCCTTACTCATCTCCGACTCTTCCTCAGCTCAGATGATCTCTGTGAGAGGCGAAAATCAGAATCTGGAAGTTTCCAAGAGATGAGGATGGAGAGGAGTTGCAGCCAATTGGTGCATTCAAGTTTCATCCAGTGTTTGTACAGACACTTCTAGTGTTGCCTCAGTAGTTTAGTTTTAATGTCAAATATTTCTCTTTTTGTCTCTGTTAATTTATTAATCTTTTTTTAATTTAAATTATTATTATCTTTTTCCTCTAAGCTAATTTAATACTGATATAGGTTTGTTTGTGATTAGATATTTTAAGTGTTCATGACATTTCAGTCTGTTGTCTTCAGTGGAATTGCAGGGGGTGAATCCCCTTCCCTGTGCCAGCTGTGGAAGAAATAATTTTGCCATAGGTTTCCTTGTTTGCTCAGCAGTCCATTGAACACCCTTTGTCCTGCAGCTCCCACGAGGCACTGTGGTTCTTTCCATCACAGTCTGTGCTGGGAATGGTCAGGCAGCAAACTCTGCAGTGGGATCCTTTCCATGTTGTGTGTATGAATGTGGTCCTTCCCTGGCTCTGTTTGCATTGGGTGCTCGAGAGCATTGCTCAGATAAATGCCACTCTGAAGAGAGCACAGAAATCAAATTACAGCCTCATGAAAATTGTGTTGTGATGTGATTAAATGAACTAATTTTGAAGTTCCATCTCAGACTATAAACTTATTTTTTTATTAGGGTTATCTGCCTCACTCTCAGATTAAGCTGCTGGAAGGTTCAATTTGCAGGATGCAATTCAGAGGCTTTTTTTAGCACCATGGGAAGGATTTCAATACTCACAACTTCTTAGAAAGTGATAATTTGCTTCATCTAGAACTCTTTATTTTTATTTTTTCAAAGATTACTGGAAGTCTAAGTTGTCATTATTTTGTCATTTTCCAAATAGAGTGGGAGAATATCTGAGAAATATTTTTTCTTTATGATCTCAATCAAGTGACAGTGTTCTTAAACTCAGCAGATATCTTTTGTGTGAAACAGCAATTTTGCTGATATCTACTGCTAGGGTTTTTAATTCATTGTTACCAGTTTCTACAGTCTTGATTTGCTGTTGGGGAGTTTGTACTTGTTTTTAAGCTTCTTATCACTCAGAAGTGTGTTTCTTCCAGTTGGAATTCTGACAAGGCTCAGAGTGCCAAGGGGCTGTCTTGGATATTTGTCACCAGTCTTTGACAGAAAGAAAGTGGTACAAAGTACCAGGGCACAGAGAGTTGTAAGAGAAGGAGAATTCCACAGCTGCACCCCTATGCCATTGTCCCTGCCTGCTTATTGAAAGGTTTTACATGGAAGAATCCTAAATTTCAGCAGTTTGTCTGTTTAGAAAAAGGCACTTCCAAGGCCTGGATGTGATGTGAGATGGAAACATTCAGTATGCAGATTTTTTGCTATTCATTGTGTATCCCCAGTTGCCCTGATGATCAGGATGTAACTCCATGAGTCAGGAAGCCTGAAATCCTTCAGTCTGCTCTTACTTCACGTCAGGGCTTGAAGTTGATAGAACTTCTCCTGATTCAGGTCGGTGCTTTAAAAAATACTTCTTAGGAACCACTGTGTGAGCACAGGAATCTGCCTTGAGCCACTGCAAACTGACGGCCCATTTAACATTTTTCTGATTACTTGATTCATCCACTGTAGGTGATTTTAATTTAATAAGAGGAGGAGGTGGTTTTGGAGGGCTTTTGTTGTCATTTAACACATTTTTGGTTCTGAGGACCTGAAGCACCTGCTGAAACATTGGCCTGGCTTGGCCCTTATGTTGTGGTTTGGTTAGGAAATGTTTTTCTTCCCTTCTATGACTTTACAGAGTACAATGACACATCCTTCCCATGGTGTCATTCCAGATAAACTTGGATTTGAATCCAAGTTTATCCAAACATTAATATCTTTATACAATGAATACTGTTGTGTGTATGGGCTGTGGTCAGGTCAGACCTCTGGGCCATCAGGTGTTACAGACTATCCCTATGAAAGCAGACAGCCCTTCTTTTAGAATCCCCCACGATGAAAACAACCCACTTGCACTAGAAAGAAGTGTCTTCCTGGCTTGTAGAGGTCCATGTCTCAGTTCAAGTTGGGGTTTTTTCCCTTATTTTCTGTGCATTGCACAGGTACCACTTTAAAAAACATTTCTGTAGATAAGCAAGGGTATTTAGTACTAAAGTTATGTATGTAAAATGTTCTTGGAAGAGGATAGCTCTTCAAAATTAAAAGCCAATCAGTTTAGGACCAAGTGCAATTGTGTTTAGAGAAAGAAACTGAAAGTTGTTGCCGGTGGAAACAAAGAAAGGAAACCCACTGGAGTTGGGTCAAAACAATGGCGTATTTAATTTGGGTCATTTTCTTTAAAATGCACTGGTTTTTGGTGAGTTGTTTTGTTGTTTTGTTTTGTTTTTTTTTTTTAATGTGGAGTTTAACCTTCTTGCTTTTGCTTTGCTGCTCTCTGGAGGCAGCTCCTCTGAGCCCACCACACAGTGACTCCCTGCAGACCTGGGGAGCTGATCAGCCCCTCGTTCGGGTTCAGGTAAAGTGGGGTATTGTCAGTCTCTGTCATGATTGCCCATCTGAGGTGGTCCAGCCTCAGGGCAACAATCTGAGGTGATATAATTGAGGTGAAATAGTCAGCTTTTCAGGTTTTTCTTTTTCCTGGGACATAATTTTCTAGGCAGGTGAAATGTTTGCCTGTGGAGGCAGCTGTGCTGATGGTTCTCCTCACAGCACTGAGTTCTGTCACCTCTTGGTTCTTACTCCTGTTGCAGAGTTGAAAACAACCTGTGTCTGTGTCTGCTCTTTAGTGGTGGCTGCAGAGGGAAGTGGTTGTGGCTCTCCCCCATATGCCGTTTGCATCTCTTGAGCTCTAGCAGTTAATGAAAACATTAACAGAAGTGATGTTCCTGTATCCTGATCCAGGTGTAATTACAGCCTCAGGTGTATGCCAGCAATCTGTGCAGTCAGAACTGACCCTCTGGCTGGTGACTTTGTGGTTGTTTCAGCTGAGCAACAGAAGTTGTTAAAGTCATCTTTGTTTTGTCCTGAGGCTGTTTTGGAGGAGTGTCACAATCCCTAAGCTGATCAAAGGATGTGCAGGCTCTGTGGGACTGACACCTGTGCACAGGTTGATAACCAGTAGCTTGATTTGCTGAGCAGTTTTTAGAAATGCTGAGTGGATGCACATTGCATTAGATTATATTTAGAATGTGGGTTTAGGTAGACAAACATGTTTTGAAGGTGGAACAGCTCCACCTGGGCAGTGCCTGTGCACTGGGGCAGAGCATGGGGTATCCTTTGGGCTTAGAAAGAGGGCAGGGAGTCCAAGTGGACCGTTCTGACTTCTCTCTAACTATGAATTTGTAAGGTGAGGATAGCAGTTTTGTAATTCAAAGCTTTGGCTTCTCTCTGATGGTCATTACTGGAGATCCTCTCATTAAAAGGTGAGATGAATTCAAGTGACTCCTTGGAAAGATGAACTCAAATCGTGCTGTGCATTTCGAGTCATTGTCAGTGTCACAGAGATCACATGAGTCAAGCAATCAAATGCTTAATAAACCAAGTCATTACTTCTATGGTAAATTGAAAAAATTCTTCTGGGATTTCAGCTGTAAATGAATCCTTGAAAATCAATAATTAGATTAGTAAAGGATGACATTTTAATATGCTGGCAGGAACATAGAGGGATTTGTCAGGGGAAGCAAAACCAGATTTTGCACTAAAGTGGCTTAGGTATATTTATAGTGCTGGTGATTCTGTGTGTGTGTGTGGAATCTTTGGACTATTTTAATATAACGTAAGGCTTTGAGCTTTAGCTGACTCAAGTTGCTTGTTTTATGAAGTTACATTAGTACCACACTGTGAAGTATTTTTAAATATTAGCATTACTGAGTATTAAAAGTATTTCATAAAAACATTTTTTAAAACGTTTTCTGTAGATGCTGTCAAATGAATTGATGTTTAGTGTACAAAGAAATAAAACCTGAGGGCTGTAAGGTACCTGTATGTTTCTGATCACCTCAGTTTTTGAGGGGTTAGGTATTTCTTGAGGTTAAATTGTCACTAAAAATAATGGTGCAGTTAATCCTTTCAGAGGACAGGAAGCAGCATTATTACCTCCAGCCATGCTTTTGAACTGTCTGAAAGGATTTGCATTCGTGTGTATTGTCTTGACAGACTTATGTCTTTAGAAATGCTGTACAGCACAGTCTTTTGCAAGTTCCTATGCTGATACATTTCTCTCCACATGTAACCTTTGAAACCCAGTTTCTATTGTAATTCTAGCATGTAAACACTAGATTCAATTTTGTATTCCTCTAATGAATGCAACAGGATGGAAACAGAGTTTGCAATTGCTAATTATGAGCTTTTTTACTGTTCTTATTACTCGTGGGTATGTCTTTTCTTCAGGGATTTGGGAATTGTATTCGTACCTTTTTTAATTGGTTCCTTTCCACATGCTGTTTACAATGAAACCACGAGCATGGGAGGCTGTGTGTGCATGAGCTTTTAGGTTGCTTTGCTGAACGAGACACAGTGGAGTGATCTTATTTTAAACCTCTCTCTTGCCAGGGGGACTGTGGCTGCCCCGTCCCTGGGAGTGTCCAAGGCCAGGCTGGACGGGGCTTGGAGCAGCCTGGGATAGTGGAAGGTGTCCCTGCCCATGGCAGGGGTGGGATGAGATGGGCTTTGAGGTCCCTCCCAACCCAAGCCATTCCATGAGTCTGTGATGCTCATTTTGCCGTGTGCCCCACCTGTCTCCTCACACCTTCACAGCCCCTGGTACAGCAGGCGTGGTGTCCTCTGTGGAGCTCTGACATTGTCAGAGCCTTGGGACAGGAGTCCTGGCACACAGGCCAGCTCCTTCCACCAGTAGTGTTCCAACTGGTAGTTTTTCCCTGAGTGTCAGTGAGAAGGCCAAGAATAGATAAAGTCACAGGTAAGAATGGGTATGTGTGGGTCTGTAAGAACTTCGTGCACCTTTTAATGCTGGAAATTGTTTTGTATTAGAAGATGAGAAAGAGCTGTGAGCGTGAAACCCCTGCTAGGAAGAACTATGGAAAAACATCCACCAAAGCAGATTAGAAGAGCAAACAGGTGAATTAGAGGCTGCCTGACCCTTAAGACTCTCCAGTGCTGGTTTAACTCTGACACAGCAAGGACCATTGGGGTGTCAGGGTGGGCTCCTGGCTGGTCCCTCCTCCCGCTGGGTCTGCTCTGGTTGGTACCTGATGGTGAAGAGGGGTATTTCACACACAAGACAGCTGAGGAAGAGTTACTGTTGTGGCTCCAGAATTTCCTATTTTGTGCCAACTCAGAACTGTTGTTGAAATACAGGGCAGAGGGGTTCTTCCACCCCACCGTTTTAATAGACATTTCTGTAGCTGATTTTTCAACAGAGACTAATAATAAGAAAAACTACAGTTGAGCCAAAAATGACAAATGTTACTGATTTAAAATAATACTTGCATATTTTTAACTATTAAATGGAACTAGATAAATCGGAAGCATGTAAATATCTGATTCTAAATCTTTGCATAAGTATTTCTGAGAGGTAATTTTGCTATGAGCTGTTAAAACTCCAAGAAATGTATTATTCCCTTTGAGATGGTCTGTACCCCAGCTGTGTCATACATCTCTTGGCTTGTTCCCTTTTTGCTGTAGATGTACATATATATATATTTGTGTACTGTGCAACTGGACAGTCACTGCCATGTTGAACTGATTGTTTTCAAATAAGTATATATGTGTATTTTACATCTGTGTATATGTCTCTCCAAACAAGCAGTTGAACACGGCGGCAGTTGTACAGGCACAGAGTTTAGGGCTTTGTACAATATGTAATTTTAAGAATGTCAATGTGATTCTTAGCAGATTTTATAAACACTTTTCTGAATCTGTTATCAGCACTTCCCATCCTAAGAGAAACTGCACATTTTTCAGTGATTGTTCCACTGGTTCCATTTTTTGTCTGCCATTTGTTCTGGATTGATGTAATCTTGATACTCCTACGATTTCAAGGGCTGTTGACGCATTTCACATAGCCTAGGATTGCCTGTTCTCCAAATATATGGATCATGCATCAACAGTACTAAGTAGCCTTACTGTTTGCCTAAGAGCCTAGCTAATTTATTTAATATTCTCTCTTTAAAGAGAGGTCTCTGGAAGGGGTGGCATATTTTAGGATGCTCCTTCTCTTTAAAGGGAAACTCCAAATTGACTAGCAGTACTTGTTGATCGGTGATATTATTGTAGCCAAAGGATGCATGGGTGGTTTAATAGGAAGTTTTTGCTTCAAGTTCCTTGATGAAATGTAGTGTTCTACAGAGCTGTGTGAAGAGTGTAGTTTTTTATTCTGAAATGCACTTGTACACTTTATTTGAAAGGTCTGAATGGATCATAAATACATTTAAGAAATAAATGATACGTCACGTTTTGACACCTTGTCTGGGGTGACTGTTCTGTGTGCTGGTGGAGGTGTGTTCCTGGGACTGGGGGGGCTTTTCCCTCTTCTCCTGACGGCTCTGAGCATCGTGGGCTGCCTGGAAGGGCAGGAGCAGGCAGGGCTGCCTGGTAGGGCAGGAGCAGGCAGGGCTGCAGCGTGCTGGTGTTTATGCTGTGCCCAAACGTGCTGGAGGGCACTGTGGGCGAACTCCGCACTGGGATTTTCCTGTGGGAAACTGGAGCCCTAAAAGGAAACGAACAGACTGAAAGGGCTGGATATCACAAGGGATTCACTTTTATTTTTAGAATTGCACTATATTGCCATATTTGGCCTGAAAGTATGCTGTATCAATGCACTATTGTGTCCAGTTGCAGTTGTCTAACCAGTCCAAATTGGTCTAAATTATTCAGGTTTTTTTCTGCAAATACTGTGTATCTGTGAGTGTTCTCTGTAAGTCCTGACTTCAGGTGACACTTCCATTCTGTGGGCAGTATTCCTGGAGGGAAGTTAACAAGCACATTACTCTGAAAGTTTGTGATACTTCCTTAAAGTCTAAGTAACAGGTGTAATTCCTCTTACCAAAACTTTCTCCAATGGTTTGGGCAGAGACAAATGCAGGAAATGCACTTTGTGCCAAAGTCAGTGTAAATGCTGCTTGATAAAAGTAATTTTGGGCATGCCATCAACGTGCAAAATAGACCAGGTGGCACAGCATCCTGCTAACACTGAAAATAGCTATGGAAAGACTTTTTAATGTTTTTGAATGTTCTTAAAATGTATAGATCTGCTCAAAGCAACTGATCCCTTACTGCTGTCCGTGAAATTAGCAGGAGTTTGGCTCTTTCTGCTTGTTGGATCTGCTGGAAGCTGCCCCTGCCTTGGTGGCTCTGGGATGACTTGTCCATGCCTTGCAGCAACACACCACGTGCTGATCCAGGCCTGGGCAAAGCAAGGAAAATTCTACTGGTGGATCGGGTCTCCAGACCCTTCCCACAGTAATCCCTGACCGTGTGACAGAATTCTTGCAAAGTCAGGGGGACCTTCCTAAGGAAACATTGCAGTGTGGCAATGGATCCCATTGTGGCAAGAGTGAGGGTCAGGCACAGCCTGGGTTTGTGCTGGCAGTGTCAGATAACTCAGTGAGCAGAATCCTACTTTTGGAATGGTTCTGGGGGTTGGGGCAGGGGGATTCTAAAGTTTGGACCTCACATTTTCCCCCTTTTATGTTGTTTTTGAAGCCAGCCTGTGCCTAGGTAAGGGTTTTACACTCCCATGAGATTTCTCCAGGAGCCTGATGTGACAGGAGTTGATCTGTGGGTGATGAGCCATTTCCAGCAGGCAACTCCCTCTGTTCTCTGGAGACCTCTTATTTCATCTTTTATCACCACAGATCTTGTCCCTTCAGCAATTCTTTGCTGCTACTTCTTCATCCTCTTGGGTGTATGTAGGGGATTAGGAGGAATAAACCTGAGCTGCTGAAAACTGCAAGTAGATCAGCCCCAGGAAGAGGTTCTGGGAACTCCAGCTCTTCCATGTCTCTAATTGTGCCTTAAGCTACAGGAAAAGCTTCCAAAGTAGCACAGACTCACTCTGAAGATGCTGATCAAGTCTGGAACTCCATGATATGGTTTGCACATCCCAGGAAGATCACAAAAATACAAGGAAAATATCTTTTTAAGTGACAGGTTTAGGAGGTGGGAGCCAATATGCTTTTATATACAGACTGACAGAATAGATGGGCTTTTCCCTGCTGGACTGTGTCCTGGTTTCCATAATTACTTACATAGTTTCAGTTTAAATCAGCTGGAGAGGAAGGTTTCAGTATAACTCCCCTAATATTTTAAAGTGCAGAAAAGAGGAGGAGGAAGGGTATGTTCTGAGCCTGAGCATCTACATTTTCCTGCTTTCCTTCAGAGCAGCAAACTGTGTTATGAGAATTTTAATCTTCACTACACTTGCCTCAGTTCTCATGGCTGGTTTCCATTCTGTTTTCTTTATTACTTTCTTTTTCTTCCTGTCATTCTTAGCTTTCTATTTTTCAATCTCAGTTTGTGAAGGGTGTGGGTTCAGAAGGGTTTCCTTCAGTTCCCAGTCCCCTGAAAGCATGAGAAATTGCCCATTGAGCCAATTCTCACAGCAAGGTATAAAAATAGGAGTAAAGAAAAGGTTACACAATGCTTGGATTGCAGCAGTTTGTACTAATGGGGAGATTTCAAAGCCATGGTTTGGAAAACATTTTTTAAACCTTATCATTTCCGTTGATTTTTCTCTCCCCAAGCTGTTTCAGCTGCAGGAACTTGAGTTGCAGAGTGCTGGAGGAGCTGTACTGAAGCACAGGAGTCAAGTGCTGACCAAGTCACGCAAAGCCAGAGGCCACTAATTAGTTCTCTTTAGCCATAATGAGTGATTTGTTTGAGAAGCCTCTCTTAAGAGTTTCCAACCAGATGCTTTGGTCTCTGCTGTTAAATAAGTGGATTAAAAGGCAAGTGGATTGGAGGTTATTTTGCCATTGCAGCAGAGCACAGGTGACCCTCAGGAACCGCCCTTGTGTGGTGCCAGTGCTGCTGGCAGGGCCAGCACCTGAGCTCCTGCAGAGCCCCTCACTGCAATTCAGCCTTGCAAACCTTTCAGGCACCAAAAGTTATCCCTCAGAATGTATTCACATGTTCCAAGTCACAGAATTGTTTCTGAGCGTTGTCTTTCTCTCCCTGCAAAGCGTGTTGAAGCCAATAGCCAGCCGCTAGTTTGTTTGTCTTTGACTTAAAAGGTAGATATTTATATGAAATTTATGGAACGTTGGGTTTTGTTTGTTTGTGATTTCCTTTAATGAGACAGACTCTTTAGCGTGTTAATTATTACCAAATTGGAATGCTGAACAGTACTTTTGATATAATTTCCCAAACAATCTGGTAACTTGATTCTAATAGCAGCATAATGCTTTCCTAATGAAATGTCTGTATTAAGCCCCAGAGAGGAGCATTAACCTTGGATTAAAATCAGAAGAGAAAATGAAGCACACTGTGGTAATTTCGTTGTTGTTGTTTGCAAAATCGTTTTGTGAAGAAAGAGAGCTCCAAGCTGTGTTGAGTGATCTTCACACTGATTACATCGTGTACTTCTTTTACTGTCTTCTCCTCCTCATCTTTTTCAGTTTGCTGCAGAAATGTGGGTTATTTGGATAGAGGGAAACACTTTCACTGTTCAGCTTTCCAAATGTCCAAGGCACCTGAGGCTGTGTCAAAGTCCCACGTTCCTCATGCTGAAGTCCCAGCTTGTACAGGCACCTGTCCCTGCATTGGTCCTGTGTTACCACACGGTCCTTTCTGTGGCTCACACTCAGGTTTCTGGTTTCTGTAGTTGGATTCTGAGGAGGGGATGCAGTGGTTTCTCAGCTGAACCTCAGGGGTAGGATTTTGGACAGCAGCTGCTCACAGCTGACTGTCAGTCCCTGCAGCTGGGAGGTAAAAGGACCGTGCCTGGGCAGTGCTGGGGATCAGGAGCCTCCAGGGGAAGGCTCTGCACTGCCCTGGGCTGGAACACGTGTGTGTGAGTCTGTCTGTGTGTGTCCTGCCCCCCTCTGACTGTTCCCAGATGTGTTTAGGTATCCAAATCTATCCAGACTGTGATGTGGAGCTGCCAGCCTGCTCTGGTGGAGTAGACTGTGTTTTGTTATATTTAGAGCAGTGCACAGAACCCAGTGCCAATCTTCCAACTCTCAGTCCTAGCACATTGTAATTTATATTCTTTTGATGTGTTTTAATTTACATGTTATTTTCTTTCTCTAACAGGAGTCTCCACAAGACAGTGCCATCACCAGAGACATCAATCGAACATTCCCTGCTCATGATTATTTTAAAGATACAGGGGGGGATGGCCAGGACTCCCTGTACAAAATATGCAAGGTATTCCTTAAATCCTGCTGGGCTGGCTTTGGTAACTTGTATTCAACATCATTACCAATGTGGCTGGTAGCTGAGAAGAACGTGGATGTGTTACCATTGCCTGTCCTGGGGGCACTGGCACTGGCTGAGGCTGGTCCCTCGTGGAAGGTGTCTGTCTGGTGATGGTGGCATTCCAACAGGAGACACAGAGCCCTCCTGGATTCCTGGGCACTGAAGTGTTTGGTGCAGAGACTTCCTGTGATTCCAGACCTGCTAGCCTGGGTCAAGCTGGACAAGTGATGCAACTGGAATAACTGGAGATAACCATGTACCTCCCATAAATGTGGTGAAGCCACAGACAGGCACTGAGGCTGCTCATTGAAAGGAAGGAATTGGCAGAAGTGGGCAGCTCATATTCAGTTAGCTGGAGTGGGTTAAGCTTCTAGCATTTTGTTTTGTATCCCTGGTGTTTCTCCCTCTTCCTGATGTCCCTGTGGCAGCTGTTCAGAGGTAACAGCACTCAGACAAGTGGCTTAAGAGGCTGCAGCAGTCTTGGTGCATCACTGTAAGCAGGCACTGCCTCTGCAGGTGCAGCTTGGTTCTCACACGGGTGGTCCCTTTGTTAGGATGGCAGTGGTTGCACTCTGTGGCAGTCTCATGGAGCTGGGTTCAATGCAGTATTTGATTTGTTTTCTTTGTGTTTGTAGCTTGAGACAGATACAAGTAAAATCTTGATTGTTTTTTTTAGGCCTACTCTGTCTATGATGAAGAGATTGGCTACTGCCAAGGCCAGTCGTTTCTTGCTGCTGTGCTGCTGTTACATGTAAGTGCTGCCTTTTCCCTCATTTGTTTTAAATTTAAGAATAATTATTGCTCCACTCTGCCTTGAACAAACCTCTGAACCAGTAGGGTTGCAGGGCTCATACCTACTTATGTGTTGGGCAGTGATAATGTGACTCTAGGCAGAGAAGAGTGCATTGTTTCAAACCTCCTGTGGTGTTTGGGAGCACTCTGGTTTGCAGTCAGTGTTTGCTCCCTGTGTTTCTGTTCCAGGACCCCTTCCACTCAGGCCTGCACTCAGGAGCACTAGTGGGCATGGAATTTGTGTCTAAGACGGCACTGTAAATGTCCTTGTTACAGGGTTTCAAGGTCAGATTTAAGCTTTTTAGATGTTTCTGTTGGAATCAGTCAGAAATACAGGTGGTAATTGCCATGTCCTGTACACACAGAAGAGCTCCTCGGGGCATTGAGGGGATGTCAGTCATTTGGGTCTCAGGGCAGACTGTGCTGCCTGTGGGCTGTTGTCTTGGAGGTCTTTGTGCTCCTTGGTTTCAGAGGTTAGGGAAGGATATAATAATATTTTAATATTTTTAAAAGAAACTGTATTGTGCTTTTTTAAACTTAATTGCTGTTGATAGAAGTGATCTCATCAGTGTAATATCCTTTAATTGCTGGTGTGTTCAGAAGCTAGAGAGAGATTGATGGTTCCTGTGTGTCAGGGGCAAAAGTTTTAGATTCCCTCACGCCTGGGAAATGGGAGAGGGTTAGAAATCTGCACAAATTATTTATAGACTGTTCTGGTTTAAAGTAACGTCTGCTCTTTGTCAGTGTTTTATTGCAGGGGGGAGCTGGAAGTGCAGAGTCCCTGAGGCTGCTGCTCCCCAGCAGTGCCTGGCACAGCTCCCTGGGCTTGGGCAGAGGAAGGGTGGTCTGCAGGGGGGTTCTGCAGCGTGGTGGGAAGTCAGTGGAGGATATCAAAGAGATTGTGAACTCCATTCTTGTGAAACAAAAGCCAAGTGATTAATGATAACAACCTTTTAGTTCTTTGTTACTGTCATCTGCAATATTTACTTGATGAGCAGTTAATTCTTAATTTCCTCTCAGATCGAGAAGGGCTTTTACTGAAACAGATGAGCTTTCTTTTAGCTTTTTCATTGTCATATATCCATTTTTTTAATATCCATTGCATTAAAGACTCACTTGTGTCTGAATCATGTGTTATTCCAGAGTTCTCCCTTTATCAATAGTTGTGGCTGGTGGGATTAAAAAAGTTAGATTTCAAGTAAGTTTTTTTTCTTTAATTTTCTTTGAAGTCAGCCTTTGGAGTGTGGCTGTTAGGGAAAATAAATAATGAAAACAAACATTTCAGAAAAGGAAATTAAGTTTCTGTGAGTCCTTCACTCTCAGTTTGGAATGTTTCAGCAAAGTTTTTCAATTTTAACAAACTCCATCTGCAGATTAATAATAGAATACTCGAGATGGATGTTCTGTCCTTTACAGGAACTGGTGACTGACCCGAAGTCAGGCTTTTCTATGGAAATATGGAAACTGAATTTTGAGGGCAGGGAGAAATGTCAAAACACTGATGAGCTTTGACTGTTTCTTCAGTTTTTGGCAGGAAAGGGACATTGAACCTTCCCAAACTAATGCTGAGTTGGGATATGTGCAACTTTAGCTGGCAGTTACTGGTGTCTCTTATTCATGCCATGTAATAAATGAACACCAAATGTAATAATGTGATTGAAAAAGGTAAATATATAATTAAGAATAAGGGAAAGATTCTGTTTAACATCCTCCAGTAATACCTCTCCTGTCTTATTTATGTAGGGGACAAAGGGCTAGGCAGGTCAAAATCTGTAAGACTGAGATTCTGACATGATTTGCAACAGAGACACCAGGAAACTGCTTTGGTCTTGGTGTCTGGAAGGTGTATTTTCAGTGGAGTGACTGGGAGGTGGTTTATCAAACAGAATGAGACCGAAATGCCATTTTTCGTGTTAATTACTATTCTTGTTTGCTTTTAAACTGGATTAAAAGGTGGAGGCAGTTTCTCCTTCCAGCAAGAGGGGGGAGCAGGCAAAGGGCACTGCTGTGAGGGGTCTGAGTGCTCTGTGCTAAAGGATTTCCTCCCTCCCAGATGCCTGAGGAACAAGCGTTCAGCGTTCTGGTCAAAATCATGTTTGACTATGGACTCAGGGAACTTTTCAAACAGAACTTTGAGGATCTGCACTGCAAGTTCTACCAGCTGGAGCGCCTCATGCAGGTGGGAGGGGGCTGGGGGTGTCAGCAGTGCTGGCCACCTCTCAGCAGGGATGGGGAGGTGCTTTGCCCTTGGCTGGGTCCTGCTGAGGCAAGGTACAATGTCCCTGTGGGCATCCACAGCCAGGCAAGGCCCCTTGGCATGTCAGGTGTGGTGGGTACAACAGCCTGCCTTGCTGCACTGATTGTCACTCTGCCTGACTTACTTCTGTAATTTGGGATTTCAGCTGCAGTTCCAAAAGCCTTCATTAACTTCCAGTGTTTTTGTGTGTCTTTTATTCCCAGGAATACATTCCTGATCTGTATAACCACTTTCTGGACATCAGCCTTGAAGCACACATGTATGCTTCCCAGTGGTTCCTGACCCTCTTCACTGCAAAATTCCCTCTCTACATGGTCTTCCATATTATTGACTTGCTCCTCTGTGAGGTGTGTGTTGGAACTGGAGGCTTGCACAGCTCCCAGCTCTTCACAGTGTCCTATTGTGTTGGTTCAGATCCCTGTTACTGCCTGTTCCCTCCTGCGTGTGGTATCTTTATGTAGAAGTCTTATTTTTCTGCAAGGAAAGTTCTCAGCGTTTCAGAGATACGAATTAGGAGTCAATATCTATAGAAAGGATTGTAATCTATTTCCTACAGCATTGTTGAATCTATGTGAGATGATTCTACACAGTGCTCATGGAATGAGACTTAATTTACAAGTATGTGGATTCCTCTGTTCTTAGATTGTATTATGCACAATGATAACTGATTGTTTTCCTAGAATATTATTGCATGGAGGCCATTGTGTATAAAATTGCCCAGCTAACTCTATGCTGGGCAACCAACTTGGAGCTCTTTCTCCTGGAAAACTTGAACACTCTCTGTATTTCACAACATATGTTTAGAGAGCAAGTTCTGTCCATGGAGATTTTGTCTGCAGTCATGTTTAGAACAGTGTATTTTGTGCTTTGCTGGTAAGTAGTGTAATTAGAGTCAGTGTTTATTAACATCAGTGAAGAAATCCCATCTTGCTCTGAAGCATCCCTGGTTATTTATGATTTGCTGGTGACACTCACATCCATTCTTCCTCAGCTCTGCAGTTGTTCTGTGAAGTGGCAGATTTCCTGCCTGTCCTTCACTGAAGGGTTGCAGCATTCATGGTGCACTGACTCCTGGTCAGTGTTCCTGCCCTCTCTCTGTGTCTGCTGCTGGCTTTGTCCGTGGGCCAGTGCAATAGGAAGCAGCAGATGGTATGCAGAAAATGAGTTCTCTTTGTTTAGAAACACATTTCCAATTCATAAATACTAAATGTGCTTAAAGGGAAGTTTTAAGGGTTTTTCATAATTTTTAGAGTAAAAGTGAAAGAATCATTTAGTGGGAAGAAGCAAGACAATTGAGATGAGCAAAGTGTTATGAGTATCAATGGGACCCTTCCTCACTGACAGAACTGGTGGCATTTAATAGGACAATATAAATAAAACTCTTCCAAGAAGTAGTGGCAAAGTAGATGCCATGGGACTCTGTCCTAAAGTGAGTCACTTTCTTTTTCATTACACAAATTACCCCAGGTTTGGAAGGCCAGAACTTGGTGTATATATTGCTGCATTTGAATGGGTGTTCTCAGAAGTTGCTGTAGGAAAATTAAATTGTCTTGATCTGGCCAACTAGTCATTAAAAAATAAAATAAAGTGCACAGCAGTGCCTTCATAATTTCGGAGTTGAGCACTAGTGAGGAGATAAGAAAACTGTGTTGATTGTTTTGCTCTCCATAATGGCTCTTCAGTAAAGAGACTTCCTGGCTGTTTGCAGAGCCATTCTCTGGGCCTTTGAATAAAGCACCTGCTTGCATGTGTATCCTGGTTCTCTTTTTCACAGAAACAAGACAAACAACAGAACCCACCAAATAAAATCATATCCAGGCTTGTAAATACTGAGAAATTGATTTATTTTATCTTTTTTTTCAGGGAATAAGTGTTATCTTTAACGTTGCACTGGGATTATTAAAAGTGAGTACACGGTGTGGTTTATACATCATCATGCACCATATAAAAAACTAAGATGCTTGTTAGAAAGTATCTTGTAATATATATTATATATAATATCTTCTTTGAGAGGCAAAGAGCTCCCTGTGTTACATGTGCTGTAGTCTGGCATGTCCTGTGAGCACAGGGCTTTTTGAGGGGGGAATAGAAGGCTGCAGAACTAGAAACACTCTCTGCAGAAGGCTGAGCAGCAGTGATGCTGTTGGAGCTTTCCAAAACTGTGGCTGCTCTTTTGTCTCTGGGAATTCAGCAGTTGTACCAAATGGGCTTTTCCTGGTGTTCCTTTCCCTGTGTCCAGACCACCAAGGATGACTTGCTGCTGACTGACTTCGAGGGGGCTCTGAAGTTCTTCCGTGTGCAGCTGCCCAAGCGGTACCGCTCCGAGGAGAACGCCAAGAAGCTCATGGAACTGGCCTGTAACATGAAGGTGAGAGCTGGGCTGGCACTGCAGACCCATCCCTGGGCACAAGGCCTGGCTCCAGCTGCACGTCTCCTGCCCAAATGCCAGTGCAGGTTAATTAGATGTGACCGTGTAGATTAATTTTGAGATAAATCCGTCAGTGTGGCTCCAAGTGTCCTTTCTCCCTCAAATTCACCAGAGGAAATCTTTGCAGCATCACTCAGTGTGAAGGGCACAACTCCCCCAGCATGTTAACATCCAAGACATCCTGGGAACTGGCAGTAGCAGTGTGGATAGCAGTATCCTGCACAGTTCAGGCATCTCGTGTATGAAACCAGTGTTGAAATTACAGAATAATCAAGAATAAAGCTGTTTTAGCTCTCCACTCAAATTTAGCATTACCCACAGATTAAGTGTTGCACGTGCATCTAGTTCAGGTCTCTGAGGCACAGGGTGTGACTCTTGGGGGTGTCCTGTGCAGGGTTGAGTTGGACTTGATGATCCTCGTGGGTCCCTTCCAGCTCAGCATATTCTGTGACTCTGTGATAATAAGTACATTTGTCTTTTATGTTTCCAAGTAACAGCTTTGTTCCTTTTCCCACTCTGCCAAAATTCCTTGTGTTCCCAGTGCTGGGTGAAGTGGCACAAGCAAACAGTCCCTGTGCTGTCCATGGCTTCCTGGAGTGCCATGAGGTTTGGGGAGGTGAGGGGGGATGTTGTGGAGAAGGCACAGACAGCACTGCTGGGCTCAGCACAGGTGCTCAGCATTTCTGTATCACAGCCCTGTGTGTTGCCCCTGATGGAAGGGCTGCACATAATTGCTTTCCTTGACCTAATATATAAGTCCTTTGCTGTCAGTAGAAATCTCCAGCTCTGTCTCTGCAAGTGTTATTTTGAGCAGAAAAGGGCCTGATGTCAAAATAAATAATTTATAGGAAGGGAGAAGTAGCCTGGTAAGGCATTGTGATTAGAACAGCATTCTTCTGGAAAGGAGGTCAGGAAAGGATCAACTGGAGACAGCACTAGCTTCTTAAAGTCACTCATCAATGTTGCCATCAAATCATGGAATCACAGAATGGTGGAAGGGACCTTAAAGATCACCCAGTGCCACCCCCTTCCATGGGCAGGGACACCTTCCACTGTCCCAGGGTGCTCCAAACTCCATCCAACCTGGCCTTGGACACTTCCTGGGATGGGGCAGCCACAGCTTCTCTGGGCAACAAATGTTAGCAGAGTTATGTCAGCTGCCTCCTGTACCCCTGAAAAACTGGTGGAACTTCAGGGTTCATTTCTGTGACCACACAAAGCCAGAATCCTTCCCCAGGGCACGGGCCCCTCCAGGCCTCCGGTGACAGTGGTGGCACTGGTGACAGCAAATCTTCTCAGGATCACCTAAAAAAGGCTAAACTGGCTTAATGCACTTGGAAAAGAAGAAAATACAGTGGTGTGTCTGCCTTTCTCCCCTCTCTCATGGCTGGATACCTCACTTGTTGAGATCTAACTGTTACGTAGGTGGAGATTTGGTGTATGAAACCCAAGAACTTGGGCAGTGCTTGAGCAGAGGCAGAGCAGGGAAATAATCCACTCGAGTTACTGGCTTCGTTGTCAGGGAAGGGTTAATACTCTGGGTGGTGTCTGGGGTGCTTAGTAAGAGTAACTCCTGTAGTTGTGATGTGGTTGGAAGACTGGGGGAAAGTGGGATGGCATCTCCAAAGACGTGGTCCTTGGGACAGGGAGGTGCTTCTGGTCAGCTCTCACTAGAGGGAGCTTGGCCACCAGGTTTGTGCAGCTCCTCTCCGGGAAGGTTGTTCATGATCAAACCGGAGGTAAGACAAACCTTCCTGTCATGTGTGCCCGTAAAATTCAGCCTGTTTCTCAGACAAGGGTTTTTTAAAGAGGAAACCATAGCCATTTATTTGGGTTACTGAAAAAACAGCAAGGGTTCAGTAGGAACTTTTAATTTTAGAGATTTCATTCAGATGCAACTTGCTTATGAAATGCTCAGTGTTCTTGGCACGGTCCTTGGTGCTAAACTATTGTGGCACAAGGCACAGGTGCCACCAGGAAAGGTGCTGGTCAGGACCTGTTACAGCTTCCCTCGTGTGCTCTGCCCTGTGGGACTCGAGCCCTGGGCACAAATACTGAACCCACCATCACCTTCCTGTCCCTCCTCACAGAAGGGGAAGCGGGGGCCCTGAGAGAGAGAGTCCCTGTGCTGGTGTCTGTGGGAGCCCAGGGCAGCATTCCAGCTGCCAGGACCTGGAGCAGCAGAGGGCAGAGCTCACACCCTGGCACTGCCTCCTGCCCGGGCACCTCAGCAACCCAGGATGGGCTGTTTGCTGCTGAGCTTGAGTGACACTGGCAGAAATGTTAGCTGAGCCTGCACTTGCCCTTTCAGCATTTGCAGACTCATGTTAAAGTAAACCAAATACTTCTGTGTGATGATAAATGTTACAGCTGAAGAAGCCTCAGCATCAGGCCAGGTCAGACATTAAACTTGGCTCGTGGGTTGTGCTCTGCTGAGCCACTGCAGCGTGAGGAGCAGCAGAGCTGGGGCAGGATGCTCTGAATGCCTCTCAAAACCTTCCCTATGTCCACAAGGGGAAAGAAGAAGAGGTGCTGCTGTTGTTACATGGAGTGGAACTGAGTTTCTGACCATCTCTGAGGGTCTCACATCAGAACTGAGGGAGACCACGAGCTGTGTTCTGTAGGGGGCAGGAGTTGCCCAAAGCTTGCACCATAACCCTGTGTGAATTGTGGTCTTTTGTTGATGCTCTGGGCAGGAACTAATGGGCTGCTTTAATTTAGATTAGCCAGAAGAAGCTGAAGAAATATGAAAAGGAATATCATACCATGAGAGAGCAGCAAGCTCAACAGGAGGATCCTATAGAAAGATTTGAGGTAACCTTTACCTTCTCCAGTCTGATTTAACACACAGGAAGTTCCTACTTTGACTCCTTTTTTCTTGAGCTGGTTTTCTTTTTCTGACCAGTTTGGATGCAAGAGGGGAATTGGCTCCATGAACACGAAGGGAATCTTTCTCAGTGTTGGCAATGTTAATCAGGATGGGGTTGTTGTGAGCCCAGCTTTGTGCAAAAAAACCCAGGAATAGTATGAATTAATCCTTGGGCTTATAGAACTGTGTCAGCAGAGCCTGTTTCCAGCACTTGTGTGATGTGCTGACTGCACCAGAGCCCATGAACAGAAAGGAAGTGTCTAATTGATTCTAACTCTGCCTTCCATGATGACAATCCTGCCTTACTCCCCTCCCTAATTTCTAATGATGTATGTTACAGTAAGTATATCATTTTATAAGTAGTTTATCAAATAAATACAATTTTGGAATAAGTTACACATATAAAGTTGTGTATATGTACATGTATTACAATAACACAGACATATATACATAAACTGTATATTTTAATCAGAAAAGTTTTATGTAAACTTCCTTTAGTATCTGTTTGTGTGCTGGGAGTTGCAGCAGGAGAGAGAAAATGGAGTGTTTTTCCCAGGATCCTCCTCTCTCACCTGTTTCCAGCGTGCAGGTTCTATTTTGAGCCCAGAAAGGCAGTACTTGTAGGAAGCTCCTGGCAAAGTATTGATGACAGAACGACACCCCTCCTATTGCGGGCCTCAAAAACATTTCTGCAACTCCACAAGGACTAGCTGAGCAGAGTTATTTATACCTGGTTTCTCCTCAGGGCAAACACTGCATTTGTGTTCATTTGCCCCGTGGCTGGTTTTGCCCTCAGGGGATGTCGTGCAGGTGGAGCTGTGTCTGCACCCCCAGGACACCAGGCTGCTCTGTGTGTAGCACCGTAAGCTCTGTGTTTTGGGCACCCCTCTGCCCCCCTGTGCTGACCCCTCTGTGCTGTCCCTCAGAGGGAGAACCGGCGCCTGCAGGAGGCCAACATGAGGCTGGAGCAGGAGAACGACGACCTCGCGCACGAGCTGGTCACCAGCAAGATCGCGCTCAGGAAGGACCTGGACAACGTGAGACACACCTTTGTGCTGGCCCTGGCACACGGGGGGCTGGGTCCTTCCAACTCCTCTCACTGGAGAGGAGACACGTGGGGTACTTTTCCTTGGGGTGGGACAGGATTGCTGCCTCCACGTCCTCGTGGCACGCTGATGATCCGGGCTGTGGCACAGGGCGGGTGACTGGAATATTGACCGGTCAGAGTCACCTGAGGGCAAGGGGAGGTTCTCAGCCTGTACTTGAGTAGCTGCTTTCTCCTCTCTGTTCAAAGAAAGTCTAGCAGGAGCTATGTCAAGTCTTTGAATTGTCACAGGCATATGTAACATGGATGCTGGATTCTGTTTTCCTGGCATTTTTATGAATATGATTTTGCAGCAGACAGGCTTTGCAAAGTGCCTGATAAGCTGTGTGAACAAGCCAGTCTGGCTGGCACTGGGTGGATCAGGTTCTCAGGTACCTCAGGCAACTCTGGAAATGCTGTTGTGGTTTCCACTTGGCTTGCTGAAATCTGCCTGTGTGAACTCCCTGTCCCAGGCTGTTTCCATTTCAGAAGAGCTCTGAGGAGGAAACTTCAGGTTGTGTTACAGGAATTTTTTTCCGCTTGCTGTCCCATTCCCTTCTTTCCACACTCATAATTGGGAGATTTTATTAGGATATGCTTATTCTTTTTTGACAGGACATGCAGAGACAGAAAGGTACTGGCATTTCTAGCACATGGCAGGCTGGCACAGTCTGCCTGCTCAGGGAGGTGAGGGGGAGAGCTCAAGTGCTCATGTTTTGCCTTTCTTGTTCTGTACCAAGATAAGTGCATTTCTGAAATCTCAAAGGAAAATGGCTTCTGAAAGTCATACAGTGCAGGAGTTGACAGGCTTGAAAATGTTCCTGTGTATCTGCCTCAGAGAATTCAAGGTTTCCCACGGTCTCCTGGAAACTTACTGTTGGAAAAATATCCCTGTCCTGGATGTTGATGCCAATGGGTGAATGTTGCTCTTAATGAGATTTGGTATGTGACTTTCAGGTTTATGACCTGTCCTGCTCTTTGGTGTTCAGATGTGAATCCCAGGAGCAGGTCAGGGATCAGGTTTTCACCCCTCATTGGCGTGTTCACCTCCTCCTGCCTGGGTTTTTTCCCCTCATTAGTGAGGCTTCCAGAAGGCTCTACAGACTGCCCAGCAGTCAGGAGCTGGACTCCAGCAAAAAAATGTCCTGAAAGAGCTTTTTCTGTCAGTTTTGAACTGTTGTTTGTGGCTGCTTGAGCCTCTGTGAGACACAGTTATACTTTTACATTGTTTTGTTTAAGTGGAGAGCTGGGAGAGGAACAAAATTAGACAAAATCTTTGATACTCCTCATTGGATATATAATAGTCCTGTCTTCAAAGATGGCAAATGATGTTGGCAGCATTTGGGTTGCCCCCAGGGAGGCACAAGCAGGTTTGATCCTACTTTAGGACCCTGATTAATTCTTCTAGATGGATCCTGAAATAGTAAGTTCCATTCTGCCAGCTCAATGTCCTGAAAGGAAAGTACTGAAGGACATTGTTTAACACACCTTTTCTAATACATTCATGGCATGTCTGAAACCTGCAACCCAAAAGATCAAAGCAAAGCATTTGGAAATACAAGAATTTCCTTAATATCCTTTCACTGGACCAGAAAATAGGCTTCATATTTCTACTGTTGTTGGGCTCCCACATCCCAGTTTGCTTTAACTTTAAAACAGCTTAAAATCCATCTATAATGAAAAGATGTTCTCTTTGCCTTTGCCATCTGTTTTAAAGGATCAGCAGGACTTTAAGGGACTAAAATTCACTTTTTGATTTTCTTTCTTTGAAGGGAATTGGTGCACCTACTTTCTGAAGATTTTATGTATCAGTTGAGTTACTGATCTATTTCTATGTAGAATCTATACACCTATTGGGAAGTGCTGTTTTGTGTGTATGAGACAGGAAAGGTGTCCTCACTTTGCACAATTTTTGGTGCTTTATCAGGAGCCTGAATTTTTGCAATAACATATCTTTCTTCTTTAAAAACTGCAGTGAAAAGGGGTTGTTATTTTCTGGTGGGACATTTCTTCCCTTCAAGGAGGAAGTAAAGAGGGGCCTGACTCTTATGTTTGCTTTGGCAGCAGTTTTTTCATGCAGTATTTTCTGGGTGGCACAACAGAGATGGTGTCACAGCCATTGGAAGGTGCCATGGAGCTCTGGAGGCTTTTTAAACATCCTAAAGGCCTTTTTCATTAATTTTTGTCTTCATTGCAAGGTTGAATGTTTGCAAATTGATCTTAGGCCCGAGCTGGTTATAGTCTTTTATTGATCTTGCACGTTGTGAGCTGTGCTGTGCCTTTGGTTGCCATCAAAATGTACTGGTCAACTTCCAGTCTAGATGAGAAAACACAACTTATTTCTGTTACTGGATTTCTTTGGAGCAATCCCAACTCCAGTTTTGCTAAAACTAATCACTGAATTCAAGGAGAAGTTTTGGAGTGATGCCATGTAGTGGTATTCCCTGATGCAGTGCTATTCACTGATTTTGATTTGTTGATGGAAACTTTCAGAATAAAGGTGTATTGTTTTAAATAACAATGAACCAAGCCTTAATAAGACCGAAAGGGCTGCACTCTTGGCTCTGTCCTGGGGGAGGCACAGCAGGGGAGCCCCTCAGTGCTGACTCCACTGTGTGTTCCAGGCAGAGGAGAAGGCAGATGCCCTGAACAAGGAGCTGCTGATGACCAAACAGAAGCTGATTGATGCAGAGGAAGAAAAGAGGCGCCTGGAGGAAGAATCGGCTCAGGTTGGGGGCACCCCTGCCGTTTCCACTGCTCTGTACAGTACAGAAATGATAAAAATGAGAAGTGACAAGTGTGGGAAGGGCTTACTGTTCTCAGTCATGTTTGTCCCTCTTCTGTGGTGCAAAGGACGTCAGCAGAGCGGGATTCAGCACTGCCCTGCCAGGTGCTTCACGGGCTGGGAATGTTTAAGTGGCCGGCACGAAGCCACAGGCTGTGCCAGAGATGCTGCACTGAGAGGCAGCCCTGGACTTCAGCTGTCAGCACTTCAGCTGTCGGCACTCCCACAGGGTCCCTCTCCCCTTTCCCTTTTCCCCTTTCCTTTCCCTCCCCTCTGTTCTGCCAGCAATGGCCACCAAAGCCCAGCTTTTCCTTGCCTGTGTGGAGCTGAGCTGAACCATCAGTCCCTGGTGCAGAGCAGAGCAGGGAGGTTAAGGAGAGGGAGGAAATACCACCTGGGTATTTTCAGACTACAACTGTATAAACCTTTTCTTTTCTTTTTTTTTTTTTTTTTCCTGCAGCTGAAGGAAATGTGTCGTAGGGAACTGGATAAGGCAGAGTCAGAGATCAAAAAGAACAGCTCTATTATTGGTGACTACAAACAGGTGAGTACAACCTCGTGATGATGTGATTTGCTATCAAAGTGCAAGATTTTTTCAGGTATTTTAGGAGATTTCTGGAAATCAGTGGAATTCATGCCATGCCATGCATTTTAGCTCTTGGGCTTGGTCCTGCATTTTCTTTTGCTGAGATGCTGATATGGGTGGTCAGTCCTGTTTGCCCCTGATGTGGGTGTTTGCAGATCATCAGCCACCGTAGCCTGACCTTGTGCAAGTGGCCTCCTGTATGTTCTCTCCCAGCTTTCCTTTTTCAATCAAATGGTAACAGCACCTAGGAAATAAAATTATGCCATTGTCCTTTCAAAGATTTCCTTTGGGTTTCAAGTTCCTGATCACAAGATATCAAGGGATCAGATTCATGTATCTTTTTAGTGGGCCCATAACAAGTTTCAGGGAATTAATTGCATTTTTTACTGCTCTGTCTTGACTGTTCTTTTATCCCAAATGTAACAAAAGGAGCCATGTTATTCTTAACCTTTTCTGGCTCCTCTGGCAAGGCCAAACTGCTAATAATTTATTTTGAGACAGCACCTTTTCCTGTGGGAATAGAGGAATATGTAGAGAATGGGAATATGTACAGTGAGACAACTTAATGCAGCATCCCAATTTTCCTGGCTTTCAAAGAGTCCTCAGACTACCCATGCTAATATTGCAGTAGCATTTCTTTGTACTTTAGCATTCATTTGGGGGAAAATTTACATTTATAAATGGTCTGGTAACATAATTTTGCTTGTCAGATTTGTTCCCAGCTGAGTGAGCGACTGGAAAAGCAACAAACAGCAAATAAAGCTGAAATTGAGAAAATACGGGTAAGAGACCAAATAGATGCACAATCTCCAATGTTTCAGTCTCTTAGCAAAGCCATAACAGCAAGCACACAATTTATTTCATTACTAGAATGGTGGCTGAAAGAGTTCCTATAGATAAGGGGCTATAAGAGGGAGGTCTGGGAGGAAAGCTCCAGCCTGCTCGTGTTGTCGTGGCTCCATGGGAATGGTCTGTCAGCCCTCTCCAGCTGTGGTGGCTCCATGGCAATGCTGCTGCTGTGCAATAATAATGGTTGATTTTTGAGGGATCTTTTATTTCAGGAGGAGGTTCTCTGAGTGTCTTTTACCTCAGACTAGCACGGGGGTGGGACAGAGCCCACTGTTGTAGCAGAATAACCCAGCAGTGTTTCCAGCCCCTGAGCTGGGGGTGGCAGGAGCTGCTGCTCGGCTGTGCCTCTCCACACATCCCATCAGTGATCCCTCTGGGGCTCAGCTGCTCTGCCAGAGCAGAGGTGGGAAGAGGCTTTGATCACAAGCCCAGCAGTGCAGCCACAGCCAGGTGTGTGTTCAGCAAAAGGTGGATGACTGCGAGCACTGCCGGGAGTTCTTCAACAAGGAGGGCCGGGTGAGGGTGGCCGGCACTGCCAAGGACGGGGCGGACGAGGACACGGACGAGGAGAAGGAAACGCTGAAAAACCAGCTGAGGGAAATGGAGCTCGAGCTGGCCCAGACCAAGCTGCAGCTTGTGGAGGCGGAATGTAAAATACAGGTAATGCTCTGGAGGTTCCCTCTGTTGTCTGTACGGCGTGTCTGCGTTCCTAGAAAAACGTGTGTGGGAATTGTGGAGGGATTGGAACAGCGCCTGTTGGTTGAAATTGTAACCTGCTATTTCCTGCCTGGGTTATTTAACCAAACATTGGGGCTGGAACTTGGTGTATGCAGACAACATAATTGGAATTGCATGAACTGTATTTACCAGCTACTACAACTTCCAGACATCTGCCTGTCTGCAGTGCAGCACTGCCTGCCTGATCCTCTGCAACTGCCTGGAAGGGATCCAAGCACTGACAGAGCACTGAATCAGGCACTTCTTTATCTCGCAATCAGCGCTAAATGAAGAACTAACATGTGACAAATGTTAGACATGTTTCTTAAAACAAGATTACAAAGCACTCCAGGTACTTGAGGTATTTGTGTAAAACATGACAGCACGGTTCTTTCAGCCTAAATCTGGTGTCAGTGCTGCTTGTTCACAGAAAGGTGAAATTAGTTTGTAGAAAGTCCACTTCGTGTGGGAATAGCTCCTCCTCAGATGGGAGAGAATTAAAGGCTTTGGATGTTCTGAAGAAGGGGGAATGTTTCACTAAGGGCAATGACACAAGTCTTGTTTTCCTTTTCAAAGATTTTTTTTTCCCTCTTCATCAGCTTGATGTGGTGCTTTTAACTTATGTAAGACTTGTTTAACTTGTAGAAGTGTCTGAGAGATTGTAGATGTCCTTCTAAGCTTAGCTCCTACAACCTTGTGCTGTGAATGCATAACCAATTAATGAAATTACTCTTGTATTTGCAGGATTTGGAGCACCATTTGGGTCTGGCCCTGAATGAAGTACAAGCTGCAAAGAAAACGTGGTTCAACAGAACAATAAGCTCTATAAAAACAGTGACTGGAGTCCAAGGAAAAGAGACTTGTTGAAAAGCAGTTCTGTCAAACACACCTTTTAACACAACACCTTTTGTTGCCTTCCTTGGCCAGATCTTTAATTCTGTGATATGAGAGGACCAGAATGTAAATAAAATAGAAACACAGCATGTCAGGATTTCAATAGGTCAGTGATACAGAGGATGGAAACACAGGACAGGTTTTATTGCTAGACATGGGATGTTCATACTACTGATATTTAACAGGTGATGTAGCTAGATTGAAGCTCTTCAGAGAAACACTCCATTCTGCGTCTGGCTGGAGGCTTTTCACAGACTAGGTACGAGAACTTACCAAACCCTAATTGTTAAGTTTACATATGATAGGTTTTTTTACAGTTATAACCTTTTTTAATATTTTATTTGAAAGGAAAAGTGTCACTAACAAAGTAAAAAAAGGAAAAAAAAATTAAAAAAAGGGAAAAAGGAAAAAAAATGAAACAAAAAAGACAACTTTATCAAGAACTACATCAGTGCCAGAAAGCAGTCCCCAGAGGTAGGAAATGGAGAGTAGGAGGTGACATGTTTTGCTTTATGAATGGGGATGATTTCAGCATTCCTGTCGAGCAACCCCACTTTGTTTTAGTAGATGTAGCATCCATCTCTCTCTGTCTGGCGTTTCTTTCTGTTACTAATCAATTCTATGCAACTCTGGGCTTTTTTGGCATGGGCAGCCAAACCAACCCCCACCGGAGCTGGGAGACTTGTGGAAGCGCTAGACAAGGATCCGAACCTCCGTTTCACTTGTGTCATATTGTTTGATCCACATATCAACAGCGTTAACCCTCACCCCGGACTGCTGAGAAGTGCTAATTATGTGGACGGTCTGACATTGAGTCTGTCTGGGTTTTGTCAGGTTTCTGTTTTGTTGCTGTTTGTTTGTTTGTTTGTTTTTACCCGGCTGTAGCGGGGCCTTCTGCGAAGCTCCCCCAGAGCTTCCAGGTTTTAGTTTTGCACATAGGTGTGAATGGGACAAAGAAACAATAAACTGAGAGGTAGATGCGGCAAAAATCACAGCGCGGGTGTAGCTGCGAGCATCTCTAGCTGTCAGCTCTCTTCCCTGCTAGGTCAGAGGGGGGCGTAGGTCGTTCTTCACGCTCGATGCAGTTGCACTAATAGGTGCTAAACGTGCTTGGAGTCCTTATTCCTTGGATTGTATTGAGTTCTCACCAGAAAGCTGTAGAATGGAGTTTTGCACCTTGTAATTTTTTTAATTTATAATGGATTGTGTTATGCTGAAGTATCTATTGCATCAGTGGATAAATTTTGTGTGTAGTGTGAGTATAAGCTGGTAATAACAATAAGAGGCACTGGTTTGTATATAAAGATATTTGGTTTATTTTGTATTTCTACCTTTTTCTTGTTTACTGTACTAATGCTAGCTAATGTACTCTGTAACTACGGGATAGAACATGCTATGTCCAAGCTTTTTTCCTTAACCGCATACATTATCTCTATTGTTTAATACCAAAAAAAAAATACTGTAACTCCATCAATATTAGATGCGTGGACATTGTGGTAGCATAGTTGCAGTGTGTATACTTTATGAATTGAAATATAAACTAGTAAAATTGTATAACTATTTTGTTGTTTCATTTCATTTGAACAGGAAGTTAATGAAATATTTTGCAATATAAAACTAATTTTCTTCTTAAAGTAGAAGCAGAAGCATCTGCAGGCTTCTCCAAGACTGAAACTGAAGTCATGCTGCAAAGGGCTTTGCTAAAAAAGACTGCATGTTCTGAGTGCTGCCAGCACTGGTTTATATAATAAAACCTAGGGTTTGCTTTGAAAAAAGAAACTGCAAAAATGACCTTGTGCAGCTTGAGACTTGTGACTCAGTATTTCTCAAACATGTCCAATTTAGAACATTTTCTTTTTGCATGGCCCTTCAAATTCTGCTTGAATCTGCAAAACAGATGTAGGCAAGCTCTGCCTACCAGCATCAGTCCGAGTCCTATGGGTCGAGTGTGGTCCCTCCAGCCCCAGCAGGGCTTTGCAGCCGTGGCCGTGCCTGGAGGGTGCAGGGAGCGGGTCACGGGGCAGCTCAGCTCCCTGTTCTGCAGGGGGAACAAGGAGCCAAAATGGGGGTTTGTCTCCGGAAGGACGAGAGGGGGCTCGGGAAGCAGCCCTGAGTTAGGAGGCTGTGGTGGTGTCACTTGTGCAGCCCAACCTTTGCTTTAAGGGATGGCATTGTGTGGCTGTGCATGCTCCCTGCTGCCCTGTCTGTCCCAGAAGGACATCCCTTGGTAAGGCCAGCTCTGTGATTTCTCTGTAATTACAACTTTAATTAAAGGTAAGTAGGGGAGAGGAAGAAACAACGCAAGCCCAGAGCACTTCATCCACTTGTCTTCCTCAACGGGACTGAAGAACAGTGTAATAGTGTACTTTGCTCCAAAACTGAGGGAGTTGGAGGGGCAAAGCTGCTTTATTGTTCGGATTTCTTCCACTCTTCAAGTAAACATTACCTCCAAATTGCAGGCAGCATATGCTGCCCATTTCAGTATGGATGTGGGACATACTGAATTGCTTCACAGCAGTTCATCCAACACATTTTGCAGTCAGATTCCGGTCGCTGTGGATTGTTTCAGACACCCACCTGAAGGTTTTTGATGCTCAGAATTACCAGCATGTTTCACTCCATCTAAAATACAGCTAATTAAGAAAAACAGCCCCTGTGCCGAGACATTCATCTTTTGAAGCACAATTGCATGGAATTACACAAGGAAGCAGGTCAGTTTTAAGATTAGGAAATTGAACTTGCAGATTTTCAAAACTACGAGTAAGCAAGGTAAAAAAACAGGGAGAGAGTCAGAGCTGCTGTAAGCCCTGTAAATGAAAAGGAATGAGTGTGTTTGGCAGCATCTTCAGCATTAATGAGATGGTTATTTGCTGGTAGTCAATCCCCTTTCAGCTCACATGTGCCTCTGAGCTGGGTTTAAGCAGCAAACTGGGTTTAATCTCCAGTGCCTCAGGCTCCAGCCTGCAAACACTTCCAGTGCTGTGCTGTACCACTGAGTCCCCATGGTCGCAGTGTGGGAGCGCCAGTGTTAAATCTCATTTTGTTGCAGAACTCTTTGGCTGCTCAGGGTCCGCAGCTGGCAGTGGATATTCAGGCTCTGTGGGGAAGTTTTACCTTTAAGCACTGCTGGTAAGCCGTCTGGAAATTTATATAACCACCTCCCTGACTTTTTTTTAGCTGCCCTTCTTATCCGTGGCAGTGCTATAAAGTTCCTGTTACCAAGAGGAGGATTTCACTCCATCTGTTCCACAGCTTGGCTCGCACTCATCCAGCCTAACTTTAGACACTTTGGAGGTGCTGAATGCTAAGAGTTTAATCCAGGGAGGTTTTCCATCCCTGGGTGGCAGTGCTGCCCTGAGCAGGGAGCTGAGGCTCCTGCTGAGTTAAATACATGACACATCAGTGGACACACAAGAGATTGCCTTCTATTTTATCTCCTCATACCCTCTTTTTAATTTATTGTGCTCCCTCCCTGTCCCCTCAGGGCTCTCATGACTCCTCAGGGCTCCCTCACGGCCCCCTCAGGATTCCCGCCTCCTTTACCTGGGGCGGGGCGCGCGACCCAGAGGCGAGTTCTGATAGGCTGTTGCGATGATTGGCAGCAGGAGCAGCCAATGGGAACCCGCGGCGCCATTTTGTCGGCGGCCAGGGTGGCTCGTGGGAGCTGAGACGCGGCGCCATCTTGGCGGCTGTGGGGGCCGGCGAGGCTGAGGTGCTCTGCCAGCGAGGGGACCGTGCCATCGGGGAGCCGTGACACCGCGGGGGTTGTGCCACCGGGGAGCCGTGACACCGAGGGGACCGTGCCACCGGGGACATCTTTGCACCGGGCCGTGGTGCCGGACAATGGCACAGACTGCCCCGTGGGAAGGAGGTGCGAAGCTGCAGGGCAGCAGAGGCCTTTGCGTGAGGTTGCTCCTCGTGAGGGCATCGTGGGAACCCTCCCCAAGCTCTCCTGGTGTCTGCATGTGTCAGCAGAGCGCCAGGGCTCGGGACTGACGGCGGGACTTTAGATCTAAACGATAACCGCTGGAGATTGGTGGTACTTCTGGGAAAACCTGGGCAGAACTTGAATGGCCCTTGTGGAGAAGATGTGAAAGTTTCTGGTGATTTGCACGGCGTTTGAGTAGCCTTGACTGTCTATTTGGGCTTGTTTGTACATGTAAGGTATGCAAATGCAGAGGGTAAACACTTGTAAATAGAACTTTTCTATTCTTGAAGTAATAGGAGAAGAAGATGATTTATATGCTCTCCTTCTGATGACTGTAGAAGCAGTTTGCTAACCACTTTTGTGAAATAGTTGTGGTTTCATTTGACTGATTGTTCTATTTGGTTTGGCTCAAATTGGCATAGATGAAATTGCCACAGATGGCACTGTAGAAGTCCTGGACCCTGCAAGACTTCTAAAGAGCAGTGTTGAATAGCAGAAGTCATCTTTGTTGAATGATCTTTTAATGTGAAATTAAATGTTCTCTATGCTTTCAGGGAGCTAAAATCTACTTCAGTAAAATTCAGCTGTTGGGTAATTCAAGCAGTGAACTAATAAAGACACAATCTGTCAGGATGCCAAGCAGGATCCAGCCAGAAATGCAGATTTAGGTGCCCACCATTTGCAAAAACCTGTGTGTGAACCATCGTTTCCTTCTAGCCCATCCAAAATCTACCATCTGAGCGATACCTGGAGTAGTTAACAAGCCTTGAATATTTCATATTCTGAGTCTGTTCTGAAAGTTATGTCTTTGTACAAAAATGATCTGCTAGGAGGAAGTGTAGTAAAATGAAAATGTGTTGGAAGTACATCTGTGGGATGTGTTTCTAATACGTCTTGAACTTGGCTTGAAGTTTTGTTAAGTTTCCGATCCTCTCTTGCTTTACTAATTTCAGTTGAAGTATGAGGCGTAACAAACTTTATAGGAAAAGTTTATCACATAATAGAAGGTTTTGAGAATATAAAAGTCTTACAATGTATGTTGATTAAAATGTTAGGGCAAAAGTCTTTTTTTAATCAGCTTTAGTGGCTTCAGTTATAGTTGGAGGTGATGTGACCTCAGTTGTTCTCTTGCTCTCTCATGATCCCACCTTAAGGGCCCTTGGTCTGTGGTTTAATTGTGGGTATGGCGGTCACTGGAGGTGATAAGGATTGCGAGTGCAGGTTGTTTTCTGGACGGGAGCAAGCTGGCTCAGGTGTGGTGTCACACAGGTCTACCTTCATCACAGCTTGTGTGACAAAAGCTGTGCTTTTTCGAAAGGCACTGCAGTGCTTCAGATGGGATGGCAGCCACTGTGGGCTCTGAGGCTCCAGAAGGTGCAGAAGTGCTGAGACTTGCAGGCTGCCAGCTCTGAGTAGGAGCCCTCCCCATGCCGAGCACAGTTAGTGTGTGCCATGAAAACATCCAGGCTGTGTGTTTAAACTCCCTGCTGCGAGCGTCTGTTCATGCACGGAGCTGTCAGATCAGGGGAAAGGGGAACTGGGGAGCCACAGTCCTAAAAGCTGTTAGGGAGGGGACACTGGGGTGACTCCTGATAGGGGGTTTGCTAATCTGGCTGGTCAGTTTATGCTGTGCTGGGAAAAGAAAACTGCTGTGCAGGTTGTATTCAGTTGCTGTGTCGTGAGTAAGGGTGGTAAAGGACTCTCCGCGATGAGACAGTGCTGTGCCACTGTCAGCTGTCACAGCACGAGCAGTGAGGGTTTACCAGTTCTTTTAAGCACACCACAGCAAACCACTGTGGTTTTGGCACAGTTCTTGGGTGACAAGGAAAAAGGAAGCAACTTAATGCCTTCTGTGGACTGAGGGTTTATGCTTGCTTAAAGAAGTGGTTTTACAGGAGTTTAATACTGGTGCATTAGAGAGAATAGGTGGGAAAGAGGAGGAAGATGAAGGCCTGGAAAGTGGTGGCAGCTCCAGTTACTTTCAGTTGACTGTACCAAGGATTGGGATCACAAAAGAGAAGGATAATTTACAGCTTAGCAAATGAGAAAGAGAAGAACTTGTTGTAGCTGACTTGCTGTAGCTCGATCTTGCAGCAAACCACCAAAGTCAGCATTATGTTGTGATTAAGTGAGGTGACACTTCTCTTCTGGCAGAAAGAAGGGTGCTGTTTTGGACAGGTTTATAGATGCAGCAAGTTACAAGCTGGCTTGTTACTTGGACATCAGTCAATAAATATTTTTTCCTGCTTCCTTTGTAATCACTTTTTCAAGGTGATGTTGATTGCAGCAAAGTAAACTGGGCATTTTGCTTGTTAAGCAGATGATTCCTTCTGCATAGGTCTCTTCAGTGTTGTGCCAGCAAGGGATGGGGCTGGAGTGGTCAAGCAACATTGGGGAGAGCCTAAAAATTATAAAGGAGCTTTCTGCTGCAGATTTCACTGTGTGCATTCATGTGCAGATTCACAGTAAGAGGCACTGCACATTGCCTGGAGAAAGTAGATGGACTTGGGTATTTGTTGGTTTGGAGGGGCAGGGTGGGGACAAGGGGCCACAGCTCACAGCTTCCCTGTTCTCTCAAGTAAGACACCCTGTCACTGCCTGGGCAAATTGAATTTAGCTGCAGCAGGACAGGAGTAAAACTCTGTAGGAGGTGTCAGGCATTTTCACAGTGAAGAATGGAGGATGTGCCAAACTCCTTTTTCAATTGTGCAGCTTCTTCCAGGCACCACTCCCTTGTCAGCCCCTCTTCCATTCCTGCGAGGCCACAGAATGTCCGCCAGCTCCTGGAGTGGGCCCAGCTCATTTCATGAGCTGTCACTGACCAGCAGTTGCCAGGCTGCTGCTGAAGAGCTGTTGGCCTTCTCAGCACCTCTGAGATGATAATCCCAAGGGAGCTTTTGGAATGACCTCTTGGTGAGCCAGCTAACAGTAGGCATGTGCATAGGTTGGCATTATGCTGATACAGAAGGTAAAAGTTACTTCAGTTTTAGCCATGTGTTAATGATGTTTTCTTAACTGACTGACCAGCTCTTTGTGGTTCTTACTTGCAAAATATTTGATAGAACAATGAATTTTAAGAGGTACTTGGTTTAATTGGCCTCAGGACCCCTTTGTGCACAATTCACCTGTTACCAGCACACTAGCAGACTGGGCTGGCTGCACGCTGTCCTGTCGAGGGAAAGAGTCTCACACAAAGTCCTGGTTCAGTTACCATGTATGCTGAGCTGTGGGGTTTCATACGTCTCAGTTTGTTAAGAGCATTCTCTACTATAGCTTACAACAGGTTTTAATCCTTAAGTTTGATCTCCTCTAAATTTGATTCATGACCTCTGCACTCAGACTTTAATTCAGCATTTCAAAACCGGGAAAAAAGAGTTCTAGGGACAGTAATAGTATATGTTAAATGTCTTCTCTAGCTTCCCTTCAAGAGTAGAACTGGGTTGTGTAACTCTAGACAACTGGACATACTTGTATATTCCAATAAATCTTACCATGAGTTACAGCCTCAAACAAACTACAACCACATAATTGTCAGGGTATGCCCAACTCCTGTCTTTAGTGGCTCTGGACAGGGAAATTACTCTGATTTGCTTCAGAACCTCAAAGGACAAACTGGCACCACCGGAATTTAATGTTTAGGAAGTACAGTGAAATGAGAGGGGGCAGGATAAGAAAAAAGTTAGAACCATACCTGTTCTTTATACATGGAATTTATCTTTTTAGAAAATAGTCATCTGTTTTCTAATTAGCTAAATACTAGGAGTTGCCCAGTTTTCCTTCTAGATTGAGACTTGCCTTCCTGGCTTATCTCATCACAGCCTTCTCTGGGCTTTTCTGTAACTGCATCCAAGGCAAACCCCCAGAGGTACTTGTGTGCAGCAGCCCTTGCACAGCTGCAATCCTGTATGCTCTATTCAGCCTCACCGTCGTGAAGGAATGCATTATGCTTATTCCCACATAAATGTGCCTTCAGTTTACATCTCCAGGTAACTCTGCTAACACTGCAGCCTTCAGAAGCCTGTGTTCCCTTTTTGCCGAGCCTGTTACCTGACTCAAGCAGAATGGACCTCTTTGGTTAGGCTCCCCAGGCTTCAGAAATCCCTGAAAGCCATTTCTCTCACTGTGACCAAAACTCCCAACCCAATCATTAGGCCATAATTCCTGTTTACAGAGATAAGCCTTTATTGGAGCTATTGGAAGCAAATGGGACATGGTTCCGGTTTTATATACAGAGAAGTCTGTAGCATTGGTTACAATCAGTGGCAAATGAGCCGAGGTTACAGTGCAGCTCGTGTTGCGTACAGTCGGTAGGAGCGGCTGGCGTACAGACCGCAGCACAGAAGCCAAATGGAGCCGAGTGGGTGGGTACAGCAGCACGGCAGGAGGCGACTGAACGTACAGAGAGCGTTCCCTTCACATTTGCAGGCTTTCTGGGCTAGTGAGTACATACAGCTCAATTTCAAATTCAGTGTGCAGTTATTTTTCTTCCCACTCAACTGCTTCCAAATTAAGAAAATTTGAGTGTTCAAATTACATTTTTTATGCTATAAATAGCTATGGCTGTTGCCAAATTAGTTTATTTGAAATTGCTTTATTTATAGTATAGTCAGGAATAGTTCAGTCATCATTGTTCTTTACTGATTACAGATTGGGAGAAAACTGAAGGATTTTCAAAGTAGGCTGTAATTAGACCACAAGGATCTCTTGTACTTCATTTGGAAGTTTAATTCTGGGTAACTTCTTTTGAGAGAGATTTATTGGGAAGAAAGATTGAATTGTCTACCATGTTACTCATTTGTGGAATTTATTAATGGTATTTAAGTTTTGGATAGTTTAAAGGTCATACTTTGTATTCAATGCCATATCCAGTCTTAGTGTAAAAATACTCCATCCTCTGTGGATAAATAAATGCATCTGTTGGCTGCAGGTCAGACCTTTATTGGTGAAAGAGTTTTAGAAAAATAGACCTTTTCCTTAACATTTAATATGCTGATGCACAAAGGAAAAGTGAAATTCATTCAAGTCTAGAAACAGAAATACAGTACAAGTGATTTATAGAATTGCATTCCATCCCTCTACAAACTTGCTGAGCATGAAACACTGCCCCAGAGCTCTGCCTCTGTCTCTTCCTTGTCTTGGAGAAATAATTGTCATCAGAGAAGTCACATCATAACTGCACTGCCAGATTTCCTGTCAGAAGGGCTCTGCCTCCTGAGGAGTCTGCTTAGGAGTTAAATGGATGGATGGTAGCAGCTTGGGTTATACAAGTGATAATATTGTAGCCCAAATTAGCAGCAGTTTTCATTGATTTGATTGATGGTGATTTTTGGTGGGTGAAAGCTCAAGCATTTTTAAAAAAAGCCTACAAGTTGGACTTTGAAAACAACAGCCTTTCGTGAAAATCTCTACTTCCAAGCCTGCTTCCCATCGATGACCTCAGCAAGGGGCTGGTACATTTGGCAGCACAGGTTTCATGCTCAGCTTTGTTACTGAGAACTAGACAGGACTTTAAAAAGCACACAGCCCACCGGGACTTGCTCTGCTGTAGTACTTCAGTGCTTTTGAGAGCCCCCCCCAGCAGTGTTGCTCTCTGAGAAGTGCAAGTGTCCCAGCCTGGCTCGGGGGCAGCCGGAGGGTGGTGACATTCCGGGTGGAAGCGGCAGTTAAGCACCAGTTACTGGCCCCTGCAGAGGCTCAAGAGAACAGAATTGCTTCGGAGAGAACTGCTCGGCCTAAAAAGCTTAGTCAGTTTGATCAATAAATATTGATTTAGGGTTAGGATCAGAGAAATAAGACACTGCACCTTGGAACTGGAAGACAGAGTCAACTTCCTCCCTTTTCTGTCCAAAGGAGACTGGCTCCAAATCGTTTGTCCTTGAGGACTTGGTGATGCCTGACACATAACCCACTGTGCATGTATGGATGTACCTGTCCCTTTTGCAGAAACACTGAATGTATGATGGGACAAAGCTTTGAGGCTTTTTTCTGTGATTTTGTTGTTGTTTTAACCATCTGTTCTGTTTTGTGTTGTCCCTGAAGGCATGTTTACCCACTCCTAAATTATGCAGCATTGCCCAGAGAATGGCTCTGTAGTTGAATATGCTCTCTGCAGTACAGCCTCCCTTTTCTTCCAGTGGATGTGGATTTTCATGCAGTAGATGTTATTAGAAAACTACATTTGTCTTTATCCTGTTATTTTGAGCAGGGAAGCAGTGATATGAATTTGAAAACACAGGAAATAATCTGTACAGCAAATCAGAATTTTCATAATTAAATTCATATGATCACTAACTCTTCAAAAGCTGTACTGCTCTGAATGCTATTCTCCAGCCCACCATTATTCTCCTTGGAGCAGTATTGCTTTCCATCTGCTTAGAAACAGTTCTTAGTGGAAATAATGAAAGAAGAATAAATACTGCCTCTCCTACGCTGACTTTGTGAGTTTACAGAACGCCCTTACAGAACTCTCTCAGTTCTGTTGGGAGTGCAGCAATACACACATTTTGGTATGCATAGATCAGTAAATTGTAGCAGTGCCAACAGTAAAGCAAAACTTGCCAAGATGTCCTGTTCCTCTTAATTAAGCTTGATTTATATGTGCCTGTTGACTTAAGATGTGGTTAGTGTCCACTGCTGGGATAGTGCAGTACCCTGAGTAACTTTATATTGATTATGCTTACACAAGCTTGTGCTTTTCCAAGAACACAGAAATGGAGCAGAAAGAAAATGAAGTACATCAGGTTGTTTCCATAGAACATTGTTAATCTGTTCATAGCGGCTTCAGAGTATGAAGTTAAACTTACCTTCTGCTCTACTCCCTTCAAAACCGATGAGTGCTATGATTAACTTCCCTTTAGCTTAAAAAATAGAAGTCGATAGAATGTCAAATACACTTTGCTGGTAAGGTTGACCTACTTTGTCATAACTAGTTACACCAATATTGGTGCCCTGGAATATGTACATTACAACAAGTAGCTGGGTGAGTGGTATCTGCTGTCCCTTGTTGCCTTGATCCTCTGTGTAAAGATAATATTCTGGGCATTGTAGAAATAACGAACTGGTATTCCTTTAGGGGAAATTACTATTGTTTTTTTCAATCCCAGAATTCAGTTGCATGCTATATACACTGCCTGTGAGTGCCTCCTTATTTTGGGTAGGGCTGCATCAGGAAAAAGAATTTAATGACTGGATTTCTCCTGTTCCTCCTCTGGAAAACCTGCAGTCCTGGACTTGTTTACTGAACAACAAAAAAAAAATTTAATCTGTAGCAACCTCACTGGGAACTTTTAGCTGTATGGATAGCTTAAACCTCTTATCTAACTTCTTACTAACTACTGAAATACAATACCAATACCATCTCCCCCCTGCTCTTAGTACACTAAGGCTGCTGGTTTTTCACAGCAGACATAAACCACAGACTCTTGTTAATGGACTTGGAAAAGGCAGTGCAACTTTCCTTCCAGCTTCCTATCTATGATGCTCTCTACCTCTAAGACTGCAGAAAGACATTCTACTTCAGTTTTTTCTTCTCTCTCTTGTCTCAGGCCATTGTGCCAGGACCAGATGTGTTCACAAAAGGTGTGTTCAAGCAGAAGCTGCGCTACCCCTCATGAACTGCACAGCAGCATAAAGCAGCTGGAGCTTCTAGAGCCAGGTAAGAGGCATGAATGAGGCTTAAGTTTAATTAATGAAAAATAACTGGGACTCTCCAGCTCTGCTGTACTAATGAGTGAAGGATAGCAAGTTACATTCAGTTAATGCCTTGCAAAATTGTTATTTGTTCTGGTAGAGATAACAGTCCAGAGGTTTTCACAAACATGCTCTTCTGGCTAGTGAGAAAACATTTTGATGTTCACTTACGCAGCATAGAAGAGACTGAAACTTTAATTGTCTTATTGCCCCAAACCTTTGAAGTTAGAAGTCAGATAAATTTAAATCTCAGTCTGTGGTTAAAATTTTTATATACTCTTTACATTCTTAAAACTCTCAGTTATTGGTGGATTATTAATTAAACATGGAAAAATACTCTTCCCCTGAGAAGGCTTCAGCCTGTGCAAGAGTTTCTGTAGACTAGGCTTTTTTGGGGTTCTTTTCAAGTACACTTTGCTACTAAATTACTTGTGATACAGTATATATGACCTTAAATTGTACAGAGTTAAGGCACCAAATACAAGGTAAAACAACACCCAAATTAAGAGATCTGCTTTAGAACTACACTTTTCTACACACGACTTTTGGACATTCATCTCCTCTTAAACATCAAGGTAAACATGTGGTCTCAATGTTTCATGCAATCACAGGAACTGGATGAAAAAAAGCCCATTTCAATGAATTTAAATCTTACTGTGATGAACTTTTCTCTCACCCATCTCACAGTGAAGCACTGCCTTGCCTACACAGCATCAGACAGGCCTGGCCTGGCAGAAAGAGCACCCTTTCTCCTAAGAGACCCAGAGAGAGGAACAGGCAGGTGTGTCCTACTTGTGCTTTTATGTTACCTCACACATCAGTTACAAACCAACAAGTGAATCAGTCCCATTTCTGTGAGCAGAATGGGACAAAGGAAGATGTGTCAGGAGCACTAGAATACCTGGATATAAATAAGTGTGGATTTAGATGACACAAGTAAAGCTAAGGAGATGTAACTCTAGGGTTAAGTAATAAACCAGCTTCATGGTAACCATTCTCTTAATACCCAATACTTAACTACTAGTTTATATGGCTTATGTTCAAAAGGAAGTGCAGGTAAAACTGCTGCCATGGTCCATAGGCCCAGGACTTCAGTGCTGAGTTTCTCCCATGAATTGCTCTAAAATGACTTGAACAGAATTTCCTCTTAGACTGGAATGAAACCAATGAGCCGTTAGACAAGCTGTCCCCTGTTGTATAGACAGCAGATTCAGCTACATTGGCCCCTTGCTTTGCTTTAAACAAGTCAATAAAGTGTCTCATTTTTCACTGGATTATTCAGCAGGAAGCCCAAGAGGGTCTGTATGCTGAACATTCGAGCTGAGTTACAGTTTTTTGAGACAGAACAGCCGTTCTTAACAGAGCTCCTCAGTGAGCCCAGCACAGAGCTCATTGTAATTCTTTTGATGCCAGAGAGGGGAGGTCTTAGTCAGCTTCACGACTGAGAACAACAATCTGAACTTCATGTTTACACATCTCATCATGTATCCAAAGGAATCCACAGCAGCAGAGTTCTTGTGCTGTTTCCCAGAGCCGCCGGAAATGGGAGCTGGTTTTGTAAGCTGCTTCTGTGACTTGGAGCTCGCTGGAGCTGGGACAGAGTTTTCCCTTGATTAAGTAACAGGCAACTGTCTGCTGAGAATTTAGCTAAAGGCAAGAAGTTCTAATGCTGAGTGAGCCTATCTTGGCACACCAAGCACAAGAGGCAGAGGGAAACTTGCCATTTTGTCTGAGTAAAGACTGAAACACTGTCTCAGTAGAGACTGAAGTACTGTCTTGTCTGCCTGCTCTTCATCTGTACAGATCTGGAGAGATGTTCAGGAATGCCACCTCTAGACTGGCTCTCAGAAGTACAGATGCAGAAGTGCAAATGAAGCAAGGGACACTTCAGGGAATTGGTGACTGAAAGGACAGAGACTGCCAGGCTCACTCTCCTGGGGCAGTGCTGGGACTGAATCAGGCATGGCATGTTAAAGCTGCTCACATTTATTGCTATCTTGGAGATTAAGAAATGACAAGAGATTGATGTTCCACAGCTGAACTGCCAGTAAACAGGAGATTTATTTTTTTTCCTAGACTACTTGAAAAATCTCCATGCTCCTCCTCCTGCATTTTCTATTTCCTGATAATCTGAGGAACTTGTTGTCAGGGAAATTATTCTCAATAGATCAATGAAAGCAAAAAGCCTCAAATAGTTTTACATTTGTGCACTTTTCCCCAGTTAAGTTCTTTCAGGGGCTTGAGGGCAGTCTTTTTACTGAGTATGACACACTTTAAATCTTTTCTTCCTACCAGAAGGCAAGCATTCTCAAAGAAAGAATCCTTGTCTCCAGAGATCAGATACCAGAGTAGCTTTCAGATCTTTGTAAATGAGTAGGAATAGTCCCCTGGCAAATGAATATGTGAAATATTTGTAGGAAAACTAATTTCTTTGAAGTGCTTCATAGTCTGATTAAAAGTTTTTAAGAGTCTAGACACTTCTATGTAACAATTCTATAATTTGAGAGAAGTAGCTCTTATTGGGAGAAGGTGATCAGAAAAGGCAGGACAGAAAAACAATTCACAGAAGCAAAGGTATTTGACAGCAGTGAAAGTCCCGGCAGCAGCATTCACAGCACATTAAGTGGGAGCCGTGACAATTGCTGAGTCATCTAATTAGCTGACACTGGCTACAAGACAGCAAATTAGACAGATTAGGAACCACCTACCCAGGCACTAAAATGCCTTTGTGAGGGTTGGATTGTGCATTGGGTCCAACAGAAATTGCTTGGACAACCAAGCCTGCATGGTACACATTCCCTTCATGAGTATAGGTTGGCCTCCCTCCATCCAACTGGCAGCTTGCCCAGGAATAAGGTCACTATGTTCCAACTCCTGAATGTGTGCTTAGGGAAGACAGCAAGCACTGGCAGAGAGAGGACAGCATGGCAAGGAAGCATCACATCCCATCTTGGAGCCAGCCAAGCCCTCCAAACCAAGCTGGTTACTGTGAAACCTCTAGGTAGAACATGGCTGGAGGAATCTCCTATGGCAAAGTAGGACTGAAGCAGACCCCCAGAGCTCACAATGTGATTTCAGAGTCAATAGTAATGTCATTCACCTCCAGTACAGATAACACATCAATCAGGTCAGTTCCTTATTGTAACTCTCTGGCTTCTTTTAATCCTCTAAGTGCCAGACGCCATCTCCCAAAATACACACGCTCGTCTGGTGAGCTAAAACTGGTGCTAAGGTGGGTAGTGTACAGGCACAGACTTTCCCTGGTCTCCTATTTATAGATGTACTAATTGAAAGGAACTTCTTCAGAATTCTTTCCCACAAACCAGACATTCAAACTGTAAAAAAGCATTTCTGTTTCAGTGGAAAGGTGCTGCAGAATGGGCAGCAATCCTGGCAGCTGCACAAGGCCTGTGGAACCAGGTGTACGTGTTTGGCTGCTGGCCACGTGCAGAAATACAAAGCTCAGCAGCCATAACAGAGACCTCTGACCTCAAAGAAAAGGCACTTCAAACCATGCTCCTGGGAGGGGGCTTTTAAAAGGAAGCCTACAGGTATTATGCAAAAAAAGTTTCTAGTTCTGCCTTAGCAAAACAGTTCTTGTTGCAACACTGATGAAGCAGATGTTACCCAAATTACTCATCTGATAATAGTCTGGTACTTCAGTTAGGTTAAAACCTACTGATAGAATTTGGCTGCTCTCTCAAATGCCAGGGCGTTAGGCACTTAGGAATCTACTCTCTGACCCTTCATGGGACTATTTTGCCCAAGTTCCACATCAGTGAGAGTGGTTTCCAGGCAACCCTTGGGTCTTACCTCTGACTCCAAGTGGCTGCAGAACCCATGATTTAGGAGTAAGTACCCTGTGTGTTTCCCATGTCAGGAAAAGGTTCTCTCCCACTGTGAAGGGAGGCAGCAAAGACAAGGGGACATTTCAGATGTAAGCAGTGCATTACAAACAACAGTGTACTCGAGAAATTTAGAGAAAAAAGATCCAACAGAGTGAGAATTTTAAAAAAAACAGCAGGAGAGTGGAATACTTAGGATTGTAAGATTTAAAAGCATGATGGCAAGAAAAATTGGGAAATTCACAGTCACAGCAATTCTGATGGAAAGAAACACAGATGGATTAAGCTGCCAAGCACAGTCCACGATGAAGCAGATCAAATAAGAGTCAGCAAGATATTTATTATCAGTCCTTGAACCCGACAGTGCTTGTCAGGCTGACAGCAGTTAAGCTTAGGAAAGGAATAATCAGGAGTTCATTATAATGCACCTTAACACATATAAACTCCTGTCTGAAGGAGGCAGAGCAGCTGCTGCTCTGGGATCAGCACTTGGCAGGCCTGAGCCCAGTTTTAAGTGTGCATCAGACCCAGCCCCAGGTTTGTACCTTGAATTACAACACATGGAAACCTGCACCCTTGGACAGTGGGACATTCTGAAGGCTCAGCAGCTCTCCTGCCATGCCATCAAAGGGTTCTGTGCTTCCAGGGCCAGCCCCTGCAACAGTTCCCCAGGTGCCACCTGTGAGGTCAGGTTCTTGCCCACAGGAGCAAAGCTGACACTGTCCAGCAGCTCTTAATCAGCCTATGAGTTCTATGTACACGTCCTGAGGTATGAATAACCTACACATGCAGTTATTTAGTGAATTTGAGGGTTCAATGTTAAATCAAGTTTGTATTTTGATGCAGAGCCTTTGAGCTTGATACACCACTACATGTTCTGTACCAAATGGTTTGCTGTTTGACACCAGTGCAAACTGTGATCAGTCAGTGGTTGTTTTTATGTTTTAATCTCTGAATTGAGACCTAAAATGTTAATACATCATCATCATCAACTCACTCCCTTTTGCTTTTTTATTTTTTAAGCATTTTTATATAAAAAAGTTGTTTCCAGCAACTTCAAATACTGCAAGTACTGCACTTCTGCAGTTCTGTACTATGTAACTTTGCATAACGCAAGGTTTAAAAGGCAAATAAAAAAATACTATTTTAAAACTACACATATCATGTGCACCAATAGGTCATAATGCAAACCCATTTTAATCCAAGTAAAATGTGTTAAAACATTTACTATAGAACAATTATTTATGGATGGCTCTATCCTGATTTCCAGCTGTAGAAAACCACAGCTAAGCAAATGATTCACACAGAGATAAATCCCTGCCTGCCGTCCTCTCCTCCCCTGCACCCATGGGAGGGAAGCAAACTTGGCTGCTTCCTGAATTAATTTGGCCTAATGTAATTTGATCTCTGCAGATTTTAACTGTAATATCATCAAAGTCTTTCCTTCTTCATTTGGAATTTAGCTTTAATAGTTTAGGGAAAGAATTCCTCTCATTATTAGTTTGTTCATGTCACCCATCCCACATCCCCAGGACCCAGGTGTGGCCTTCAGAGCCTGGCTTTGGTACCTACCCACATGTGTCCACAGGGATACAGGGAGTGCAGTGCCTGACACAGCAGTATCAATACAGCTTTTTATGCTACACAAGAGAAAAATACTTGAAGAACAGTCTGTTGATAAAACAATTTCTTTTTTTAACTGAAACAGGGGTATTTGAATTTGCCTTGAGAAACACAGGGATTCAGACCTGTGTATTGCCTCTTTAAACACTGAGTTAAACAAGACATAATAAAAACACACCATATACAAGATTGTCACAGATATATGAGATTCTTAGAAAAAAAAGCAATAAAAATATTCTTTAAGCTGAAAATAAAATCTCTTACCTTTTATATCAGGATCTCAGCTTACAGTCACTACATTTCTGCTTATTTTATACAAGTGCATATGGCTATGAAGGTCCGGAGAGAATGAGAATAAAGTGGAATTAACCTGCTGAAAACTGCTTAGAAGTCTTAAGCTGCAACATATAGATGTTCCAACACCATTTAAAAAACATTCACCTTTCAGTTATTGCTGATTGACAATCTCTAAGTATCAACATATAAATTTTCAAGAGGAAAAAAAACCTCAGTAAATTTAGAGCAGCAAAGTGTTTTGAACTGGATGTTTCCCAAATACTGTGTTTTTCCTGTCATGTGGTGATGGTTTTAAGAGACACAAAAGCAATCCACTTGACTTTCCAGTACAAGCCTACCCTTTTTGTGCCTCATATAAATGTTGTGAGGAAGAGAGGGAGAGAGAGAATATATCACTCAGTTACATTTTGGAAAAAAATAGGTATTCTTTTTTCTACCCTTTTGCTACATTTCATGTCTGCTGACATGCACAATGGTACAAAGCACTGCTGCTTCAGAAGTGACCATTGCACAGCTCTGTAGCAACTTCTGTAGGAAACATGCAAATACAGAATAGTATTAAAATTCTGAAGGACTTCAATAGTGAAAGGCAGATTTCACTGCTTAAAGCAGCACTTGGCCTGGGTTGTGCCTTGGTTTGGTGGTTGGTTTTTTTCCCCCCCAACACACCTGTTTTTCCCTTTCAGTGTAGATAAATAACCAGAAGTATATACACATCTATTGCTAGGTACCCAAAGAGAGGACTGTGGCTTGGACTAAGGATTGCTTTTTGTTACATTGAGCAAAATTCAGGAAGGGAGAAAACACCTTAAAAAAAAAAAAAAAAAAAAGCTCAGATTCCATGTCTGAAGTTGAGAAACCTCAAAACGAGCCACGTTTGTTCTTGCTTTTAAGACATGTACAAAATGCCATTTGGAGCCACACAACCTGATGGTTCTAGAAGTCAGAGAAGAAATCTTGAGGGCCCAAGTGAATAATAAAAGGTGCGATGCTGAGAGGCTGGCAATAGGGACTGTCAATGAAAAAACCACCTACAGTGGGAGAAGAGCAGAGAAGCAGAAACCTCACGTTAATGGCTGAGACTGGCTGAGGCTAAAGCTCCATCTGAATTTCTCTGCTCTTTCAGCTGCAAGTGGAATTTTCATTGTAAAGTGGGCACTTTGAATTCTTTGAAGGTATTGAAACATCTAACACTTCCAAGGTTACCACTTCCTAAGCAAAGAACTGACAGCTCATTCATATTTTCAGTAAAGCAGAGAAATGTAAAATATGCAGCAAGGGGGCAAGTTTACAATGTGGTTAGTAACTCCCAACAAATGACAAAAAAAAAAAAATGACTTCTATAAATCATCTGAAACGACTGCCATCATGTTGGAAAAGAGCATAGCGCCCTTGTCTTTGAAATAAGAACAAGTTTTTGGCTTATGAATGTTCATTGTATAGAATTGATTCACAGAATATTTTGTTTGAAATTTTACAAAGCTGGGGATTCAGGAAAAAAAAAAAGAAACTACAAACAGTTGCCAATTAGGGGAACTCCAAAAGAGGGGTGGAAAAAAAAACTGTGTGGAGGAAAAATTCCGTTAATGAATATTTGATTAACAAAAATGGGCTCTGATCAGCCATGCTTTTTCTGCTCCGTGATGGCTTCCTTTCATCCATAGGCCAGCAAACCAGATCAGTGATTTCTGAGCACCTCTCAATTTGGGTCCATTCCCAGACCCTGCTCTGTGTTCACACTCTGTGGGGGCCCACCAGGCTCACCCTCCTGGCCAATAATCTACATTTATTAAAGTACCACCAGCACCAAGGGAAGCGAGAGCTATGGCAGAAGGAAACCCATTGAAATGTAAACACATTCCTAAGCACAAATACTTAGCTTAAGAATAACAGCTGCAGTTAATTCCATGGAAAGCAGCTTGTTCTATAAGCCACCCCTTATTCAGCTTTTCTAATATTTCTGTCCCTCTGAGGGGGTATGGGGGAGGAGGAACTTTACATTGCTTTAAGCACCAGTTTTACACCCTTGTCACATATAAAGCTCCCCCTGCCTCAGCAGCAGAGTCTGTTAGAGAACAGGGGACAAAGGCAGATCTTTGGATGAGCAGGAACTAAAGCCAACCTAGAGAAAAGCAATGGGTGAGGGCTGAGGAGAGTGCAACCAACAACACTGCTTATTTGTGGGGTGATACCTTAATAAAGCCCACTGGAATCCCTCATCAGAGCCCACAGCAGTCCACAATCCATGGAATCTCCAATCTTGGAGCTGGGGCCTGCCCTGGAATTTCAGACAGGTGCACACACTCCTCATGGAAAAGAGGGTTCTTTGGGTTTGAGCACCAACTCTTAGAAAGTACTGGCCTATGGCTGAAGTGTGTCACTTTTCACAGCAGCACTCAACAAGAACTGGGACAATTAAATAGCAAGTTTTCATGGGGACCTTGTTGCTGCTTTAGATTCTTATAAATGTAAGGGGGGAAAGAAGAACCTTTGGTTTAATAGACAATTAACAACTAAATGCTTTCTGTAGAAATGGTGGATGGAAAAATCAAGGGTGGGCAGACAATCTTAAAAGTGAAGAAGGCCACAAGAACAAGTGCAATTTTTTTCTTTTTTTTTTCCCTCTTATTTTTTTGTAAAAACAGAAAAGAAAGGAAAACAAGCAGCTTTTGAGCTCTAAGGAGCCTTATTGTAACATTATTGTTGTCCTTTCTCTGGGCAATACGGGTGTAATGTGTATCCCTGGAATTGCATGACAAATCCTTCTGTGGGAACTTCATTTCTTTAATCTTGTTTCACAGAATGCAGCCTTATACAGAGACAGCCTAAGATTAATTCCCTTTGTTTCATTTGTTTTTCAGCATTTTGTGTACGAGTGAAAAGTCTTCTTGGATAATTAAGACTGTGTCTAAAATCACAGTTACAGTATGCTGATCTATATGGAAACTCAGGTACTGATGCTTAACTATAAAAAATAAGATAAAACAATATTTTAACCCATACTGTACTAAGTTTATTACACCATAATATTTACAAAGTTAGATGTTAACTGTAAAGTTTCTATCATGTGGGTTTGGGGTTTTTTTAAATTTTTATTTTTGTTTTTTAAAGAACTATGCCCTGCATTTAATAACCCTACAGCAAGTACAGGTCATTAACTGAGTCTGTGTGACTGCATTAGGAAACAGGCAGTACTCTTGTGTTACAACAAAACAGTTTATTTGTGATCAGTGTTTTATATTCTATACATCCTTCACAAATTTAATTTTACATAATCGGATACTTCATTTAAAACGTAAGATTTAAGCTTCTAGTTCTTCCCTATAACAGAAGGCTGGTATAAGTTATTTGAAAATGAGGTAACATTTCACAGAACATTTTTTTCAAGTTTTAGAGAACTAAATTTGCATTTTGTTAAAATCAAAAAGTAGGAAAAAGATGTTCCTTTACAAATGACTTTGCTCAAGTATGTGTTCAAAGAAAACAGGATAAAAAGGCTTTTTTTCTTCTAACATTCTGTACTGTACTGTGTTGTTCAATCAATAGGAATTAGCTTCTGCCATTTGCTAAAAGAATGAGTAGTGGGGAACGGGGTAAGTTGGGAATTTCATAACTGGTAACAGAACCATTCTCTTGGGTAAACCTACAGAGAGAAGAAAGGGAGAGGACTCCAAATAAGTTCAACAATCCAAGAAAGTCAGATAAGAGCTTACAGTAGTGTTCTCATTAACCTTTTCCAGATCAGTCAGTCAATGGGATTTCAGGGTGCAGAGTCCCATAAACAGTAACACTTCACCATTTTGCACTATTTCAGACAGATAGTTGGCTTAAAGTCTGCTTTTATTTTTGTCCTGGTGTTTGGTAAAATTAAAGGAAGTGATACTCTCAAAGCAGAGTGTGTATTTGGACTTGCATCTCTACTTCATGATCTTTATAGTAATTCATCTCTACTAGCTCAGTTGCAATTGCACATATTATAGACAGGCACTGTTGTGCATAAAATACAACTCACAGGGACACTGTTCAGCAGTTTTGATCAGCATCCAGGTAGGTCAGCCAAAAATCAAGCACCTACAGTAAATTCTGCAACTGCTTCCTTATTCTGCATTCTCTCTCCTGTATTGAAGTGGCAAATCTGGAAAGATTAACATCTGCCTGATTTCATGATTATTTTAGAGTTCTTGTGGCCTCACAAACTTCTGCACAATTAAATGCTTGGGGTTTTAATCTTGCCTATTTAAATTCTAGTATTGAACCTATGTAACCATTTAGAAATCACAAAGCAGCAACAGCAGGTATTCCAGAGCACCAGATGATCAAAGTGAAGTTTCCCAACATGCAACAGCTTACAAAGGCAAAGAGACATGTTTACCTTACAGCCAAAAAGCATTATCCCAGAACTCTGCATCACAATCATCAGACATTAAAAACAGAAACTCTTTATGTGAAAAATGGGAGCATCCAATTCCACAATGCTTTGAAGTCAGTGATATGTCACATATACACAGCTAAGTGCTTAAAATCCAGCTCCCAAAATAGGCATAATGAGGAGAAAAACCACAAAACAGAAGGAATGAATGAATGAAAAAAGGCAAGAAAAGCTGCAAGAAAAATTGGTAACAGTTGTATTTCTGTCTGCAGCAGGGAAAGGATTCCACATGTCACAGAGTGTCACTGCCTGTAAAAATACAGACATGCAGATACCACTCATCCTAGTCATAGTCTGAGACTGCTGCTTAGAAAGAACCAAGGGGATTTAAAAAAAATACATACCCTGAACTAAGTTTCCTTTCATTTTTCCCCAGGGAAACGTGTAGCTGTTCCTCGTGTGATGTGCCACAAAGGACAACATTCCATGGGACAGCCCTGCTGGCAGCTGCCCTTCTGCCAGAGCACCTGGGCAGTCAGCAGGTCTAAAACTAGAGAGGTTTGCTCCAATTTTGAGGGGAGAATTCTGCACTGAGTGCAGCCCGTGGGCCCATCCTCCATCCCTCTCAGTACAGAATTGAACCAGCTGGTCCCAGTCAGGCAAAGCAGACATTTTCAATAAAGCAGCAGCATTCTTCCACTCTCAGAGATTGTACTGCTGGAAAAGTCATGAAATGAACATTTCAAAATATTTCAGACTTTTATAATGGTATCAGGGGAGTTGGCATTGCCCAAGTTACAGAGATTTGTGAGGAATAAGCATTGCAAATGCTAAAAAGCAGAAGTTTCCCATGGGAAAAAGTGCAGGCCTTGAAACGTGCTAGTCATTGGAGCAGCAGGCTGTGACCAGCCCCTGCCTTGGGAGAGGCTGGTGGGACTGGTTCCTGGGGGCTCATGTTGTGTGTGCCAGGACATATCACTGACTCCAAACTGCTCTGCTCCCATTGCCACATAAACCTCATTCAAAGTAACCAAAAGGGCCGGTTAGAGGAATGCATTGTTAGTCCAGCATCAAACAAGCCAGTGGGGAGGGAGAAGCCGAGTTAAGAACAACCCTTCCATCACAGCTCTCTGGCCATCAGCTCCTTTTGTGATCTCCATGAAACCAGTGCTTTGCCAGCCTAATGTCACGTTTCATAGTAAAAAGCATTGTGGCAAATGACCGTGTCCTGGCTGCCTTCAGTCTGATCACTAACAGTCCAAGCTACCCAAACCCATCCTGTTGTCCCAAGCAGTGGTGGTTCAGCCTGTGGGGGTGGGGGTGTGTTTGCCCATAGCCTTCACAGAATTGACAGCATTAAGGGAGATGTGTCCACAAGCACTTACACTTGGGGACAAACATTTTACCAATGTTACTATAATGCCACTTAGCTAAATCTGGGTCAGAGATGCTGAAATAGGCCCTTCGGTAGTCTTTGAATGGAGTACGAATTGGCTGTAAAAAGTAAGGGAACTACTTCCAGTGGGTTCCAGTATGAAGGGAACAGGCAATTAGAACAAGCAGTCCTTCCACAGACCAGGCAAAGCAGAGGCAAAAAGCTACTCCAACCAAAAAAGAACCACAAGGTTATGGCATAAAAGTAGTGGTGTTGTCATGGTTTAAGAGCTTTAATCTCTCTGAATTTCTCCTCGCCCTGCCACATTTGGACTGCGACACCCATCCCTGCCCGGGTTCTAAGTGTTAATTACTGGGCTGTACCTACCATAGGCTGGCGCTGCTGTGCTGTACCCATACGGTGCTCCATAGCCTGCAAGGGAACACAGACACGGGGTCATTCCCTGCACACCTGGGCCCAGCCAGTGCCTGCACACCTGCACTCAGGGAGGTGATACCTGAATACCTGTGATACCTGACACAGGACCACAGCAGAAGCAAACTCACACCACTGCACGTAAGTGTTGCTGAAAACACCAAAATCCGTCTGTGTGGTGGCTTGAAGAACAAGCTACCCAGGGACTTTCTCAAGCCTCAGCATCAAGGAGTTCAATTCCCTATTTCACTTCCTCAGCATTTTCTTTTCAACTGAATCCCTCAAGTCTGCAGTGTCAGGGCATGGAGTTGGCATGGCCTAGACATCCTGTATTTGTTTATATTCATGCAGAGAACAGTCATTTTCCTAAATTTCCATTATAAAAGAGGGGAATGCTGGATGCCTGTGACAGATGTCACATCCTCATCAGTAAAGCTCCTGTGAATTCTGCTTTCTCTGTCATTTCTAGCAGACAGAGTTCCACAGAGAACATCTGAACACCTCTGATGGTTTTCCCCCAGAGAGCAGAGTGTGACTCTGCAGGGAGATAAATAGCAGAGGTAACACCAGCATTGGTTACTACATCTGAGTAGTTCATGGAGGTTTTACAGAGGTTTTTTTCTGGTGAGATTGCTTGTGTCATCACAAAAAGCAAGAGATTTCTGACAAGAATAGGGGATGGAGAGAAATAATCAGTGAAGGCCAAGGCCAATAAAAGCTTAAGTACAGCGACTGGGAAATTAAACTTATTTCTGGAGTAGTTCCACACTGGCAAGAAGTGTGCCCCTGGCAGGTTAAAGTGTCTCATAAATGACTCCTCAGGCAGACAGACAGTTCCAAAAACAATGTTAAACAGCCATTAAAAATGAATTACTGGGTTTTAATATTTAAAACAACATGACCATACAGGAACAATGAAGATGACATGCTGCTGGCTGTGCCAGGGAGGAAGGCTCCCAAATAACAGGGCTGTGCTACTGGCACATGTGAGCTGCTGGAGGATGTAATGAGTACTCATGCTGTAATCTGAAAACCTAAGCATGAGGAACATAAGTGTTATTTTCTGGGAGCTATTGGACTTGCTTTGACTAAGGTACCTTCAGCATCTCATTCTTAAAATCTGTTGTTCTTACAACAAGTGAAAACAGTGTCTGGATTCCCTTCATGTGCCACCTGCAAACTTCAGACATGTTGCAGTCACAAAGAAAATGCACTTTGAAAAGTAAGGGGAAGAAGAAAGTGACCATTTCATTAAAATTGTTTTGTGAAAATGTGAAATGGGAACCAGAACCCTTTGGACTTCCAAAGCTGTTTCTGCTAATCAAACAATGCAGCGGGAATCATGTTCACATTAGCCAGAGTATGAACAGACATTCGTTTACTTCTGGCCACCACAGAAGCTACTAATAGATGCTTCCAGGTGCAGTTCATTTAGGAAGCTTCTGGGAGCTCAGGGACTCCTGAGCCTGCCAACTTCATGTCCACAAGAGTGTCTTGGGAAGGCCACCCATAATGCTAAACAGTACATGATTCAGGAGGTTCTTAGGTAGGAAGAGAGTTTTGGGAATTGTGCCATGGCAGTGAACCATGAAGAAGACAAATCATAAAACAGAAAAGCCAGGAAAGCCATTATGCCCATAACTGTGCTCTCTGTGCACACCAAGCTTCAAGTTGTACACTCATAAAGGACATGCACTGCCAGCTCTCCACCTCTTTGATTTATTTAAAGCCCCATGAATTCTGCCTTCTGCTTCATCTCAGATGATTAAAGGAATCACACAGGTGACTGACACACATGAGAAAGAACACCGTGGCAGACACAAATCAAAGTATGGGCTCTGAGTGTGGTGCCTTACCTGGTGTTATGTATCCAGTAGCAGCAGCTGCCCCAACAAATGCCCCTCGTGTTAAAGCACCTCGTCCTCTGCCTCGAACAGCCTGGACTGCTGCAGAAACAGCTGTATTGACAACCCCTTTAGTCTGCCCAGAGTGACAAAAAATGGCATTTCAGAGAGGGAAAGCATTGCTGGAATACAAGGCCACCTGCATTAAATCCCCCCCTTCAGAGAGCTCTTCAGCAGATGTGCCAGGCCAGCTGGGCACAGGCTGGAGAGGTGTGTGCTGCAGGGTGGGACTGACAGGAGCACGGCAGGGCCCTGGCTGCTCCCCCACTCACACCCCAGTATTTACCTCCCATCTGGTCAGGACTGGACACCCGTGCTTTCTGACCCTCTTTCTCCTGCTCCTCCCTGCTGCCTTTCCCACCTCCTGACAGGCTTCTTCTTCTGGACCTACAGCATTGTCCTGGCTTCTCTTTTACCCTGTGGAACCCACATAGCTGCAGCAGGGCCAGGATTTCGCCCCAAAGACAACCTCACAACAGCAGCAGCCTGCCTTAACCTCACTTTACTAGAATGCTGCCTCCTGTATTGAAAACGAGCCCAGAGCTGGGATAACAGAGTGGCCCAAAAAGCAAAGAACAGCTCTTACCTGAGGAAGAATTTTCTTTTTCTTGTTGTTTGCTGCATTAGGCCCAGAAAACAGTTTTTCAAGTGCCGCTAATGCAGCACTTGCTTTTGCTACCTTCTTGTTTGGGCCTGCACCTCTGAACTTCTGCCCATCTACTTCTACCTGAAAATTGAGAAAGGAGGTTATGCCTAGTATTAATCCTTGGGAATACCATTCTGCACCAGCTGGGCTGAGGTGCCACCCCCAAAGAACCTGAGTAGGAAAAAAAATCCTCTGTGTTTTATGTGACAAATTTCTTTTCATTGTAGACATGAAGCTGGTAAAGTATACCAGGGTGATCCTGGGAACCAGTGTATCACAGATACTGGGAATCTGGGAACTCCAAGTGCAATTCAGAGAGGACTGGTATCTATCAGATACTGGATTTAGCCTATACCCTGGAGCCTTCCTGGTCAGCAATCAATGCCTTATATACCAATGTCCTTGCCTACACTGTACACCCACTGTTTAACTGGGATGAGCCTAGTGCTACTCCAGGGACAGCATAAATATGTGAAGAAATGAGTTTGCCCTCTGCCACAGTCATTGCAAATACCCCAATACATCAGCAGTAGGAGGTTTAAATGAGCTCACTGACATGGGGTTACCAAGTATGCTTGCAAAATGTGCCAGTCAGGTATTTTTGTCAAGTTGTGGATCTTCTTCTCCCCTCCTCATGTTAAGACCTGATGTAGTTTGGAGCTGTCAGAATCCAGTTTTAATTCTCACTTTATTTTTCTAAAGCATGAAGAAGATTCCTCTCCTCAGTCAAATCATCACAGCAGCAATGAGATAAATAACCTGAGAACATCACTGCCACAGAGGTGTGTTGCAAAAAGCAAAGTAGAAAAGATCTGAACTGCAGCAGCAAGTGAGTCTGACCCACTGGTAATAAAATACTCCAGCATCTGCCCCTCTGCTCCACTCACCTCCATCACAAAGCGCTTGTCGTGGCTCCCACCGGTCTCTGAGATGAGCTCGTACTTGAGGCCCCTTCTCTTTTCATTGAGCTCCATCACTGGGTTTTTACCACTTGCTGTGAGTATGGGACCCTGAGTTCTTACCTAGAGAAACATTTGGAGTGTTACTTTAGAGCCTTTATCTCTTCAAAAGGCAGCAAAGCTCCTGTATCCCAGGTACCACTGCCTTGGCTGCAGCAATATGTGCTGTGCTGGCAGAGCAGATGGGAAGACTCTGAAGAAGGGCAGGAGGACAAACAGTGGTGTCAGTGAAGTCACACCCATTTATTTCTGTTGGTGAGGGCAGTGTCCTCATGGCCTGGTCTGGTGCCTGCACAACCTGAACATTACACCAGCTGCATTTGGAACTACAACCCTGAGAGAATCCAAAGCTGAAGGTGGGCCCATGGTGTCAAGTTCCTTGCAAGTGAAGACTTTATCACTGAAAGGAGAGACTGGCCTTTGCAACCCTGCACACGTCTCTGCTCGGTCTAATTATGTCCTGGCACTCCCAAGCTCTGCTGAAGAAGTTATCCCAGGTCATGTGTTTCAGCAGAAATATCTGTAACTGTTTGGAAAGCAGGGAAGCTAAAGCTGAGGTCTCAGCACACCAGTGGATCAGCCTGCAATGGAATACTCTCACCTATGGATACAAATGGGACAGCTGGGTTGAAAATACCCCGTTTCCCTGAAAAATTCTCAGTGGACTAAACACCAAAAAAAACCCCTAAACCCAACCAGTGAAAAACAATAACCCAAAGCCCACACCTCTGTCACACTTTCAATGCAATCCTCACCTCTAGGGTAGCGGAGGTGTCAGCTGTGGAATTTCCAGTATTATTGCTTGAGATTGAAGGCGTACTTTCATTTTTACCTTCAGTATCTGATTTTTCATCAGAACTCACACACTCCACATCTGCATCAAAACCAGTGGGATACCCCATCGCTTGTAAAACCTACAGCAAAGTCATGTGAAATGAACTGTGACTGAGGCAGTGGAACAGGAACAAATACAAAGCTGATCACAACACAAAAAAGCTCCACCATACACTTAATAAAAGCAGATTGCTCAGAATGTTAGTTTTCTCCTATTTGAAATGGAGATAGCCATTTCAGTGGCTATCAGTGGGGAATACAATATCAATGGGGAAAATAATTTCAGGTTTCCAGTAGTGGAATCAACACAGACAAGAATTTTAGTCTCAAAGATAGCAATTACTCATGAGCATCATTAATCATCTCGAGAATTCCTTATAAAATAAGAGATTAGACACTGTTTAACAGCACAATGAGGAGACTGTTTCATGCACAATTTGCCCCCTCTCTCTATGGACAGATTAGGAGATGGACTGTGGGGTAAACAAGACAGTCTTGTGAGAATTAAAGCCTTGTACTTGTAGAAGATGGTACTTCTGGAGCTCAGTTCCTTCAAAAACATGCTCCACTAGCAAGGCCAGCCTCTCCCTTAACCACCTTCCTGTGGACCCAGCTGTGCAAAGGGGTCAAAGGAATCTGAAAAGAATCTGAAGCTCTGCTGAAAAATTTAGTCCCAAGAACAAAGTCTGCAAAAATCACTTTTTTCCAACCCTGAGCTGAGAACTACACAGGTAACCCCAGGCTCAGCTCCCCTGCCATCAGGGTACATCTGCTGCATTTTCAGGACTTCTGCATTTTAAAAAGCTCAGATTAGGAAGTGAAATGGTCACATTATTCCCTCTTATAAGACAGGGAAGACAGGGCCTGGATCTGCTAGGAAAGGAAAGAAAGAAACCGAGTCTCCACCACACCACCCATTTCCACTTTGTTTCAGTTGTGGATGTTTTGATGTGTAAATGTAGAGAAAACAAAGCTGGGTCGGCACCAGGACAGATCTGGCTGATGCAGAGAGGTTCAAGGGCAGAGCAGTCACAGCTTTTCAGGGCAAGTGGGTTTTTTGGGCCTTTTTTTTTTTTAACAACTGCAGGGAGGGAGGCAAAATAAAAGAATAAGGCAGAAGGTCTGGAAGGACACACATGCAGAGAGCTACTTTTCCTGGAGGAACAACACATGCCTTCAGATACTTCTGGACACTTTGAACTTGAAAGCACATAGGACAATGAGATTTTGAAAACTGAAATCGAAGGAAAGCAGAAAGTTGCCAGATGAAGCTTCTAAAAAGGAAGTTCTTGTTCAAAACAAAACAAAGCACAGGATGACAGATGGGCCTGTTCCTGTCAGAAGTGCAGTTCTATTAACAGAGGTTCTTTCATAGAATCATTTAGGTCGGAAAAGATGTGTGAGATCATCAAATCCAACCACTGGTTACCCCAGCCCTGCCAAGCCCCCGCTAAACCACGGGCCCAAGCACCACATCTGGGGGTGCTCAGGTGGGGTGTTCCAGTCTGTCACTGCTGTCATGTAGAGCACCCACAAGAAGCAAAAGCACACTGACTAGTCCCAGAATGAGACCACTATCCTACTGGAAATTTGACTGGAGACCAATCATTTACATATATTGTTTATCCCGGTACATAGAGGTACTCTTCACACACTAAGGACAGGAAACAACTTCAGCTTTCCAGGTGCTTACAAGCCAGGATTAGACAGAGAGAAGGACGGGGGAAAAGAGGGAGTCACCAACATGCTGTTTTCAAATCAACAGAGGAAAGAACAGAACAGAGCACAACTGAACCCACCCCATCCAGAACTGCCACATTCAGTCCATTGCAACATGAGCTGATCTGCAGAGCCCTGGGAAGTTCTGCCCCCCTGTTGGCACAAAACCAGTGATGCTCTTTGAACCATGCCCAGCATGTATAGAGCATATAGGGAGTAGCTCGGCTTCATCCAAATGCTTTTAATTTTGGGGTTGCACTTTACTACTTCTAACCACATTTCATACTCTGTCCCAAGACCTGGGTTTAGCGGATTACTTGAGGCTGCCTTACCTTCACTGCCACATGGAGCTTGGCTGTTTTCTTAGAAGGTCCTGATGCTTCATAAGTCGTACCATCAACATCTACAGACATTGTGAAGACTGGGGCATGGACTGGACCAGACTGTGACAGCAGCTTATACTGAAGCCCTGGCCTGATTTGGTTCAGCCTCATCAGAGCATTCATGAGATCTATTGCTTTACTATCTAGTACTAGTACAAGATAGTAGAAGGGGTGGGGGAAGGAAGGGGAAGGAAAATGAACAAAACAAGATGAACAGAAAAATGAAACAGTTTGCATTTCAGTGCCTTCTGTCTGTATCAAGGAGCAAAACCACCCCTTGGCCTCTCAGAGGGTGAGGAGAGCTGTAACACTGTTAATTGTCTAATAAACCCCTAATTCTCTCACTTGGGGTATCAAGTGAGGTATTAACCTGGCTTTTATATTACCACAACTCCTCTGCAGCTAGCTGTACTCCTCCTGGTTGCTATAAAAGGAGTAACAGATTTTACAGGTAGTGGGGAACCAGATCCAGAACTGGCACCCAAGTAGCACAATGAAAATAGCCCCCAGAAGGACTGGATCCCAGCAATGCCAAGAGACTTCCAGTCTCTGCATATATGCAACATTAACGTTTTGTAGACTAAACATTTTGTTTTTCTTGTGGGAGGTCTTAGGAGACCTAGCTCAAGAAGGGGAAGAATGCAGACAGTCCAGTCTTCACTCAGCAGAGTCAGTGCAGGACTTTGAAAAACCCACAGCACAGGGACATTATCGATAAAAATCCCTCAGCGGCTTGGATTAACTTCAATTCTAGTATAACTTGATGGGTATACCATTTAAAAATGCAAATCATTCAGTTAGTAAAACATGTCAGGGAAAATTCAGATGCACAGTCAGAGATGTGGGGTGATAGAGACAACATTTTTTTGTTTCAAAGACTTTTTCACATGCTCTACCACACCAATATAGAGAAGCTTTTAAACCAGCTCCCTCTGTACAATAGATCTTTGTAAACAGAATGGAGAAATGCTGCACTTACTTTTCCTCAGATTACGCTTCATCTTCTTATTTGGATCCTTATCATCCCCGACACTGTCTTCAAATGGCCTCTTCAGAGCAGACGAGCCTGTACCTGGGGTATAAAGTTCCTTGTAATATGGATATGTCATTAGAAAAACAAGATTCCACAGCAGGAGTCTGATTAGTCCCACATTGTTCCTTGCTTGTTTACAGTGACAAGAACTCATCCATCAGTCACAGCTTTCTTATTGCTACACAGAAGCCAATATTGGTTTAGTGCTCAGTGCACCAGGCCATGCAGGATGTCTGTGGCTGAGACCAGGTGGGAGATAACTCCTGCAAACCTGCAGAGCTGTTTGCCACAGCTACTCTAGGGCAAGAACTCCAGTACTGTTTGTACGAAAAAATACAAGTGGAAATTTATTTTTATTAGATGTATATTATATTCTAGGAAGAATTTTTGAGTAATTTGTATTATGGACACTCATGCTTTTTGACAAGTCTACAGTCTTTACTTCCCAGCATAAGAATCAAACACTACTTCTGCTCTTTGGATGCCAAAGGCCTTTGAGCTTAAAGAAAATCATCAGCTATACTGTAACTGTACCTCTGTTCCTCTCTTGGTATTTCTAGAGAACAGAAATTCCAGATTTTCTCCTAACTATGAAATACATCTTTTTTTAAATCACCCCATATACAGCACAAAGAAAAGCCTCTAAGTTCACATCACATACTCAGGAACATCACCCATTCCAAATTAACCCCTAGTTTACTCCCCAGTTAATGTTTTTTTTTACCAAAAGATACCTACCTTCTTTGTCAGTTACTGACCAGGAATATTTCTGAAATGACTTATTGGATGGAAGGGGGTCCATTTCCAAAACCTTATAGATCTGCCCAAAGGCTGATAGTCTGAGCGCGTGCTGTAAGGGGACAGCAGGGACATGAGTTACATCACAGCAGGACTTCACCTCAGCTGTCCAGGTTTCTAGATAAGTCTGTAGACACAAACCCACTTCTGTGAGGAGACAGCTTCTCCAGCTCTGGAGAATGTTAATGTCTAAAATGTAAACTCATTAATTCCTGCAGCACAGAGTGCAGGGCACACTGACAGGGAGCCCACCCAGGGCCCTGTGCCACAGGCAGTGGGATGGGATGGGATGTGAGTGGTGCACAGACATCCCACTGCCTGTGCAAGGATGGGATTTCACACACATTTAACTCTTGCACTCCTGAACTACGGCTTAACCTTTCCAGGCTGGCACACCACAAGAGCTGCCAGGACTGCCATGAAATAAGTTACCCTGGCAGAGAATAAATAGTGCTAATGAGCTGAACTCCTCCCTGCTGCAGTGCGAGGTTCCTACCTGAGCACTGTGTGTAATGGCTTCTTTTTGCTGAACTGTCATGTAAGACAAAGCGTCCGTGGGCTCACGCTCACAGGGGTCGTGCAGACCCGGCCCCCCTGCAGGAGAGAGAAGCAGCAGGGATTACTGGGAGGAAGGAGAAGCAGATGGAAACGGGGGCTGGCAGAGAGTGCTGAAGGCCGGTCTGGCTGCTGCAGAGCGGGGAGCACACCTCTAGCAGGGAGTCAGACCTCACACAGAGCAAGCTGACCCCTTGCAGCGGTGGCCACAGAAATTATGACGGTAACGCTGCACATGTGATAACGTGAACTAAGAGCAGTAGGCTTAAAAAATAAAAACAATATCATTTGGACAGATACATAGTCTATTTATTTATTTGCACGCCCTTAATGAGATGGGGTTAATTTATAAACATAGCTAAGATTCCCCATTAACTTCTGCAGTGGCAATACTCATTAACACAGTGACCACCATGCAATCTCCTTTTAATTCTTTCAATTTTACACAACAAACCATTAATTTCACTCCACAGCAGGTTCAGAGTTCAAGACAGGCATTTCTCATATAATCCTACAGCAAGAGCTAAACGTTAAGGCTGGTTGATGAGCCCCTTGTGTTCCTAGAGTTCATCTGGCCCCTTACCAGGAAGCAGAATTCCAGACGCCAAGCACTCCATCACTCGTCGCAACGCTTCCCCAGCGCCCAGAGGTCTATTACAAGTACCTATAGATTTTTCACATATAAGCTCGAGTGGCTAGAAGACATTAAATTATGATTAGTATGGACACAAGGGTAGCTGTGACTGTAGTTAAATATGGAGGGGAAGAGGAGAAGAACATTCACATCAGATTTTTTAACTTCATTTTTAACCCACTACAGGTCTAACAGACAGACCCATCCCACAGGAGGCCACATCCTCGTTCATGGTGCATGTCTTTGTCCCCTGCTCTGACCTGCTTTCAGAGGACACCACCTGCTCTCCGCTGTCTGCCCAGGAAGTTGGAAAGGAGTCTCTACAGCTGGATCAGGTGAGTTTTCCACCTTTTAGAGGGTTTTCAGAGAGAAACACCATCACCACTGACCTACAGAGCCCTCTGAGTGTGAGGGCAGAGCTGCCCCTGTGAAAGGGTGACAGCACTGGCAGGAGCAGCACTGTCACAGGAGCAGGGTAGTTCTGGAAAGCTAAGCAAGAGGCACAGAGGGCAGCAAGTGGGATTGTGTTGCAAATGCTCAGGGCTGTGGGGCCCACAGCAGAGTGTGTCTTCCTATGGTGTCAGTACAGACAGACTGAAGGAATGCTCGCCACCTCCTCCCTACACAGGGACTTCCTGGGGAGCAGAGGGAATGGGCTTTAAGGAGTCTTATACAAGACACTGCTTTCACCAGTTCAGACACTGCTGCACCTCTCAGGAGATCTGAGACCTGACCTCGTGGCCTTCAGCTCTTTCTGTACTTACCCAGCCTTTCAAGGGTGCCCATGTGGGGACTCTGTTGCACAAATCCCGCAGAATACGAAGGACAATTACACATGATTTTAGTCCGTTTGCCCTGGCCTAAAACAAACAAAATGATTCCAATACACCTGCAAAAGCCTGGCCTTCCATTTTGCTTTTCTTTTTAAATGCACAGAGTCCTGGGATAGATTTTTTTAAAATTATTATTACTTAATATTTAATCAGCTTCATGCAAAATAAAAACACATATAAAGTACAAGACTTGAATTTAGAGAGATGTACAAAAAAGGAAGCAAAATGTCAAGATTGCTTTTGTAGCCTCATGACAACTCTGGACCAGCTGGCTGTCTCCCTGCCACGTTTGCCCTCGCACAGTACAGCACTGGATTTGGAATTCTAGACCTTTGCTCTAGTAGGGGCTAGTCAGAAATTAAAGAGGCATTAAAATTAAAAGTGTCTCAAATTAAACCTCGCAAGGCTACAATAACAACAAGGTAAGAACAAATAGCCAACCTGAAACCATTTGGCGTGCCGCAGAGACGCCAAGGCCTCCAGGCATTTCTGCCTGTCCAATAAGTCCGGAGGATCTTTCATCGCAACATTATCTACTGGTAAAAATGGGATAAAAAGAGACAGATACAATTTGACCAAGGGGTTTCTGTCACAGTACAAAAAGAGCGGCAGCATCTCAATGAGATAATAAGACTCCCAGAATTTTAAGTGCACTGTGTTATTTAATTTAAACAAGCCATTAAAGGTAGTAAATGTGCACGTGTGCAACAGAAGCAAAGGCATTCACTCCTTGTAAAATAATAGTAATAATAAAGATGGCCACTGCTACAGACAATCTGGGATCTTATTAAAAATGTAGAACACATTTCAGGGCAGAAAATAGCTATATAGCACTTTTTTTTCTGTTGGGATGTATTGGGGTTTTTTTTCTTCTTCTTTTCCTTCTTTGTGACTTTTATTCCACAAAGGTGGCACAGAATTTCAAAGCTTCTTTGGACAAGAGGAAGATATTCTCAGGGGGGGCAGAAAAAGAAATTGTAATAGAAAGTGAAGTTACATCCATGCAACTGTTGAGAATTCCAAAGAAAATTATTGAATATATTTGAAATACTATTGCATGAAGCAGTACTAGCCAGGATAATTCAATGAAAGAAATACATGGGAAATGCTAGTACAATACTGTAGTTTGATTAGTCTTTCATATAACCAGAGCATATGAAAGAGTGAGTTTGGTAACTTCCACATCATCAGTGTATTTGACAGGAAGTGCCCCCTTGTAAAAATCTGCCCAACAGCAACTGAAATCAAGAGGAAATTCACAGATGCATTTGAGAGACAAGACACTGGTGTTTTCTGGGCGGGTTTACACTTTTTTCCTGTATTTCTTTCCTTTCCCTCCTCACTTTCTCTTTCTTTCAGCCAGCTTGCAATAAACTGCCTTTAGCAATCATATCTGATTCTGTGTTGGGGGACACTCTGCATCAGTCCCTCCTTCCCTATCTATTTATTTCAGCCCTAAGGAGTTCTTAACATCCAGATTCTCTGAAAAGTGTATAAATGACGGATTTTGAGTATCTGTGAAATCAGATGACAAAGATACTAGTCTTAGCTGACAGGGGCACAACATGCTGGAAGAACTAAGTGAACCCATGACTCAACTAAAACTTTGAATATGTTATTTCCCTGTGAATACACAATTACTCTTGACTTAAAAATAAATAATTTGGAAATATACTCATTTCATTTTTCATAATGGTCAATTCTCCAGATCTTTAGAGACCTTTGCAGAAGTGAATGAAATAAAAATCCATTCCAAATTGAAGACTCTGCTGGATAAGCAAAATCCATCAAGACATTTAAAATACCAGGACAAATTAGGAGAAAAAAAGTACCATCAGTTCACAGTACAATTTCTTAGGGACACCTCCAAGTATATTTTCATGGGTTACCTTGAACAGTATTGACTGCACGAGCAGTTGCATATTTAACATTAAAGCTGCCTCCCCTCCTGTGTCGTGCCCTGGGAAGGTTGCTCTGGTAAAAGCACTTCATGTTATGATGGATACAAGAGCCCAGAGCCAAAAAATCCCCACCAGTGTAAAACTGAACAGAACCAGTATCTTGTCTGACAGGTGATGCTTGCAGTCCACAGCTGCTGAAACAAGTGCTATAAGCTGATTTTCTAACCCCTGTGAACTTCGCAGCAGATATTTGCATTGTTTGCCATTGCCCTCATCAACAGCATTCCAGGACCAGGATTAATCACTCCTCTTGTCTCTTTTGCAAATGAAAGCTGCAAAGTCTCAAAGCACTGGATTTCTCTGAGCACAAAAGGTCACTTTGGAACGCAAGATTTGCTTCTACATTTCCTTTGCAGTTTTGTTCTTTTCAGGAGTGACATTTCGTGGCACTGATTACTGAACATCCAGTGTTGTTTCTGTGAGGAAACTTCATTGGGACAATATAAACATCTGCTTAAAGCTCAAGTATTTATCAAACAAGTACTGTCAATGAATGATCAGAATCTTATTTTTAAACGTTAGAAATGTCAAAGGTTACTGACTGCAAAATCATTGATTTTTTGCAATGGACTGGGACTCTGAGCGTTGTATAAGGCTTTGCTAAAGCATGTTGCAAACACTGACAAAATAAATCAATTTTTCCTTTAACTTAAAAACAAACACAGTAAGTGTCATCTGGCACTCAGGTGAACCAAAAACCTCCTAAGATTTGTTTCAACCAGTTAGAATCATACTTTTTTTCTACAGGATTAAGGCTCTTTCCAAGGTCTAATTTACAAATATCTTGGAGGATTTTGCCAATTGCCAGTTCAGTCCCAGTGTTCTGATGTTGCAGTCAGCCAACTTCTGGGTGCAAGATTCTATTAAACAGAAAGATGAAGAGAACAGGCAGTGAAGAGGGCGAGCAGCTTGCAGCGGGGCTCCCTTCGGACCCCTCGGGAGAATGGCATGTTTCTTCATGCTCTGCCAGTCAGGAAAGTGAGACCCAATCAAAATTTTAAATGGGATTGCAAAGCTTTCCTTTTTCTCTTGCAGTTTTAAGAAGGGCAACGATCCAAGGAGTTTAATAAAGAGTAAATTATAAAGCCCTGACATGAGCTCCCACTATTCAGCGCAGAACCAATCTCTCAGAAAGTCTCTCCCCACTGCTGTCCACATTCTCTTCACACAGGAGCTGCCAACTCCATTCATTTGCAGCCATACAAGGAACCTTGTCTTCTCCAGAGAGGGAAGGCCAAAATGTGGGGCTCGTTGCCCCTTCAGAGGCTTTGGCCCCCTGCGAGCCCCAGGGGCCATGTGTGCCCGGCCAAGGGTGGCAGAGGCAGACGGGCCAGGCAGTCCTGCTGCAGGAGTGCCACTCGGGGAAATGAACTGTGTGTCATCACATCGGCTTGTTGTTACTGCGCACTCAGGAACAGCGACTGGCTTGCAGGCTACAAGGTTCTGGTTTGGAAAGCCCAATTTATATTTGATGCTCTGACTAAAAATTCAGTTTCTTAAGAGGTTTAAAATTTAAACTGATGCAAAATGCAGGAATTTTAAGAGCTTGACTTCTCAAGTCAACATGAGAAAGCAGAGCTTTATGGGTAGATGTTTGAGAAACATCAAAATGCACACACACACTGGGCCACTATTTATTTTTGCTAGCAAGCAGCAAAAACAAATAGGACAAACACCACATCTTAAACACGAACACTTCTCCAAAGAGGTGGGGACTGAAGAGAAATCCAGGAATGTTTTTCAATACATTCTGACATCAGGGCATGAAGGCACACACAGCATTCCTACAGAACAGATGGGAGCACTGGGACCGAGGGCCGTTGGCCTGACCTTGCCATTGGTTAGAGGACAGATTAGTGCTAATCCCACCGACCGAAACCTTGGTCAGTTCCCCGCAGGCTTAGCCCCTGGAGCACGGGGCCATCTTACAGGGAAGATGAAAGGCAAGTTGAGCAGCATTTTGAGCTCCTCCATTCCAAAGAATGCATGGAGTGAACTAACAAGTTTTGAAAACTCCATAGAAAGCGTATTTTCATTTGGTTGGCATTGTTCATGGATACTGAAACAACATGGCGCTGCTTTGGAGATCAAGGTGTTTTCACCAGTTTCTCCTTAGTTTCCCCTGATATTTGACATGAAAATTTTTGGTCTGAATCTGAGTGAAAAAATCACCTAAATATGGTTGGAAGTATTATGAAAAAAAAAAAGTATCTCCCCCTTTCAGTTTACTTAGCCACCTCTGCACTATGCTTCACACACTTTGAAAAGGAATATGATACATATGATCCTTTGTGATGAATCATTGTTAAGGAACCTGGGCTTTAAAACAAGATCTGTGACCCTGTTCCACATCCTTATCAGTTGAGAAGTGGTAAAACCATTTTAAGTTAAAAAAAAATAATAGGTAACTTTGAAAAATATTTCAATATACTGAAAACAAATTAGAACACCTACATTTTAAGTATGAGAAAACATAAGAATTCCCATCCCCACTCAGTATGAGTTCAGAAGTCCCTGGACTTCACTGCCACAGTGGCATCACTTTTTGCAAGAAAATACTTGAGCAAGAGTCTGTGCAAAATTGTATCCCCTGGTGGGAACCTCACAAATCCTTCCCCACCAGAATTTGTTCTGCACTTCGTGCTCTCCCATGAACACGGATCAGCTGCAGCAGCTCCAGGGCTGATCTCAGCATCTTGTGGGAAGCTGAACAATCAAAGCAATATGCAGTTTATTTTTAATGGCCTTGTAAAGAGCATGGTTACTAATTTGAGAATAAACAGCCAGTGTAATTAGGGGATCTTTGCCATTCATCTGTTCTGTAAGATTTTTCTGCATTCAGCTGCTGCCAAAGTGTTCCATGTCATTTGGAAAGGGATCCTTCCTGCCATCGCCTCCAAGAGAGTGAGGAGAAACTGACCAACATTTCTCAGCGGTTGGTATTTTGGGTGGGAGAGGGAGGAAGCAAAGAACTCGTGGCAAGTCTAGAAATGGGAAGAGAGCGACAGGGAGTTCCCTAAGCCCACACGGGCACAGCTGCCTCAGTTGTCATGACAGAGAGTGGCCAGTTGGTCAAAGGTCTGACATCATCCAGTGGCAAAGTTTCTAGGGACAGGTTTGGGAAGCGGAAGCAGAAATTACTGACAGGATTTTCAAAATCCAACAGAGTATGGCTACATTTGCTCTTCTCTACTGCTCTCTGTTTCCAACCTTGCTGGTACTACCGGTGAACATTCGTGTCACACAGCCACGGAGCTGTGTCGGACATCACGCCGGAGGGGAGGAGGAATGGAAAGGACTAAGTGACAGTTTTCTAGATCTATTTTGCTCTAAGGACATGAGGTACAATGTTCAATTCAGAAGCAAAAGTGCTGTATCACAGCACCGTAACTTCAACTGTATCCCAGTTAGGAAATTCCTAAAGCCAGAAACATACACATCATCAACCAGTAAAAACTGAGGGCCAGGACGACACACTGGCGAGCTTTGCAGGAGAGGGTTTTCACATAAAAAGAGAAACATTTTTGTGAGTTTTTCCAGAAACTATAAACCAATCCCACTTGACTGACATAATTTGCAAACAAGACTGTGCAGCACCAGGTGCTCAAGAATTAAATGGCAAGTCTAGAGAAAGGAGAACTAAGATATAATTGTATGTCAAAGTTAACACTGCAGGAATGTTGCTTGCAAATGAAAACTAGGCATATTTACATGAGGATTAAGCAACTGATGTCTTTTTAAGGTACAAATAACATTACCTATGGTGGCAATAGCCAGTCTAGTCAGTACATTATGTACAATTAAAAGCCTATTTCCCAATTAACCCTGTGCTGCACAGTCAGGGCATTTAGCTAGAACCGTCTTAAACCCAAGTTAAAACGCTCTGTGTACCTCCTTCCTTCTTCTCTGCTTCATCTCGGATGAGAGGGGACGTGAGTATCACCTTCAAAGTGAGCTTGGGCTCCTTTGTGTTATGGATAACAATAGCTGCCTCATTTACATGCTCCTCCACCAGATACTTCTCTTCTGTAAGTTTCTGAAAGTCACCAACAAAGATTTCAAGAGTCTCCCAATCAACTGAAAACCTGCAGAATCTGTGTATGTGCCTCAGCTAATGAGAAGCCTACAAGGCATTGCAATAACAAATAAGGCCTTGCCTCATTCATTAAAAACAATTGAAAACGTTGCCTTTGTTGCCAGTACTACAACTGCCATACAATTAGCTCCATTAACGTGCATTGTATCCGAGTTCTCTGCAGTGATCTCTCTGCAGGTCTCTGAGCAGTCCTTTGGGACTCTCTAAACCTCCAGAAGCACAACAGGAGCCACAGATGGCTCAGAGTCCTACAGCCATCCCTTCTGCATGCAAGTCTGGCTCACAGACCATAGAACATGTGGGGAGGGAGTCTATTCCGACTCCCTCCCCTGCTGCATCTGCTCTCCTCCAGCTCCTTCATTGTTGGGAGGAAAAGGACTCAGCATCTGCTCACAGAGAGCCTCCAAAGCAGCAAGGCAGAAGCTGCTGACATCTCTGTACCACACTGCTCCTTTTGTCCACTGATGTGCCTAAATCTCCTTCCCTTCCAGCACCTGATCCCTCTGCAGAACCTCTCCTTGTCCTTCATACCCACGACAGTTGTAGCTTTTCATGAATCAGAGTCCTCTTACCTCATCTTTGCTGTAATCCCCACCATACTTTCACCAGGATCTTACCTGCCTGTCCCTTGAATTTATTCGGTGTCCACATCTTTTAATTACATCTACTCCTGTTTTATCTCACTTTTTTTTGAAGCATATACTAACTTCTCACTTTCAACCCTCCTCATTTCATGCCTCACTACAAACAAAATTTACTCTTTAATACTCAGTACATCCCTATAATTTTCAAACGAGTAAAATTTACTCTTTACTACTCGAAAGATTCTTTGCATTTTCAGCTGTGGATAGGGTCACATCTGGAGGTACAACATCAGCTCATTAAAACAAGTCCTTTGTGTGAGCAAATGAATGGGGAGAACAAACAGCTGTCAAGAATGGTAAAACACAGGGAGAACAGCAGATCAGGAGAAAAGCAGATGGAGTTTGGTTGTGATTCGGAGAGGGGCACTTGCAGTGGAATACTTGAGAGCAGTTCATCAGTCTGGAAGCTGCACTGATTGCTCAGCCTCAGAACTCTCGCACAAAGGTGGCATCCCTAAGCAAACTGTAGGTGCTGCATGCTGCATGCCAACATCAGCATTAGAGGGCTATAAATAAAATCAGTATGCACTCGTGATTAACATGAGCTGAACTGAGTGCCTGAAGTGACAAGTTCTCACTTCAGCAGCACAGAGGGGTTCATGTGGGAACAGCCCAGGCCAAGCAGCCTCAGTGGGGAACTGCAGGTGCAGGCAGGAGATGGGACAACAGCAGGGACGAGTCACACCCTGGAGCAGGGCAGGTTCTGGGACTGCAGTTCAGCTCCCCTGGCTGGCCCAGAGAGCCCAGATCTGCTGGGTTAGTTCCACACAAAAAGGTCAGCACGGATGGGAGGAGGCAACAACAGCAGTAGGATGTCCCATTTCGTGAGTACTTTGTGTCACCACATTAAACATGTCACACGCCTCAGATGCTGTCCTAGTTTCAAACTATATGTCTTTATATCACTTGTCTTTCTTTCTGGAACAAACTCCAGCCTTTCCCCAAATACCCCTTGCAGTGCTACCAGCCACTGTTGGAGGAGTGCCCCAAATGAACTCACCTGAATCTGAGCTGGGAGATTGTCTTTAACCATACATAACAAGGTCTTTGTGGGCTTTTCTTTGCACATGAGAACCAGCTCCAGGTCCATATCGTCTTTTATCAGCAAGCCCTTTGCAACCAAGCCAATTCTCATAACACCACATAACGTCCGACCACCTTGATCCCTGGAAACGAAACAATTTGGGCTAATTAAAATGGGATTTTATTCTCCAGCCGCAGTTTAGGGGAACCTTTAAGAGCTACAATAAGGCAGTTGTAAAGCAAACACTTCAGTTTTGAATACTGCAACAAAAGCCAGTTTTGTAGACTAGGACTGCTTAAAAACATGAAACAAACTGCAAGAAATGCTTCTCCAACAGGTCAGCACCAGCTCTTGTCTCATCCAATTGTCTCCAAAGCATTTACTGCAGGCTTGGATTGCTTTTATTTTAAAAAAAATCCATGCCTCCTTGGGGCTGAGCTGCCAGCTAGGGTTAAACCACAACAGTAATAGAAAGTAATGGAGCCTTAGAAAAGTTGCTGTGGATTTGCACTAGTGTGTTACAGGGACATGTATTTGCTTAAAACTGCTGAAAGGTTTGTCTGCTGAATGCAGCTTCACAACATCCCAGTAAAACAAAGAAACTCAGAGCAATTGCTGTCCACACTGGACTTACTGCCATTCCCTGCTCTCACTCCATGTGCTCCCACCTCAGAGTCCCAATATACCCCATTCCTTCTATGCACATTCACATGCAGCAGAAGCAAGCAACACTCCAGCTCTGATCTGGGAGGAGAGGAACCACTGAGAGCAGCACAGGGACACAGGGTGGGGTGAGGGGGAGGCTCACTCACTTGGCATTGCCCTCCACAGCTTCCTCCTTGGCTTCCACATCACCCTCACACTTGGTAGACTTGTTCTTTTCATCCATCCAGTCAGAGACATGCTTAAGGGCACATTCTACTGTTGATACCATGTTCTGGACAGCTTCAAGTTCCTCTGGAGATGGATAAATGGTTGAGTGCTTCACCATTACGTGGCGGTCATCGTTAGCAAACGATCGGATCGATCTCTGTTGTGGAGTAGGAAAGGGGAGGAAAAGAGAGCAAAGTTACTGGACAGTGCCTGAATGGGAATCCTCCCTGGCAGGGTCAGTATTGTGTTTTAGGACAACCATTGCTTGTACTCATGCAGAAGTGACTTCTTTATTTAAACAAACTTTAAAAAGAAAAAAAAAACAACACCAGTACCAAAAAAAATCAACATCAAACCAGTAGAACGTATTTTCATGGTTTTTCTCACTTCTCCCTGTCCTCTCTCACCCAGATTTCTTGGAGCAGAGGGCTGGCTGAGTGTAAGAGTGGTGAAGCAGGAGAACACAAAGTCCCTGGTTCCATTCCCAGTTTCATTAAGTGTCTCTGACTTTGCTCCTCCTCTGACTTGGTTGGTTATTTACATTAACCTTTCAAAGTCATTGAGAAGTCACTTGGACTATGATCTTGCTGAAGGACCTACATCTCATGGAGATACAAGCTGAGAGCTGTAGCACTGAGAGAAAGAGGGGCTGCTCTGCCCTGGGATACTTGCAGGAATTCAGGTCTTCCTGAACTGCAGCAGTCTTTGTTGGGCTGTGCCAACCTTCAGCAGCTGGATAGCTCAGAGCAAAGGGCAGAGCCAGGGCCCTGATCCCCAAAGGTAACCTCATGTCATGGCAGGGAATTTAGAGCATGAACATCCCAGACTGGGAGCAGACTGGGCAAAGCACATGGAAAGGAGGGCAGGCAAGGAGAGAAGGAGCCTATTTTGTAAAAGGCATTGATACTTTCCACATAAAAACGTTGCATATTGTGGAAGTGCTGAGTGCAGCCTCCTCTGCTCTGTTTAGACCAAAAACAGCAACACACCTTGGAAGAGGCAAAGAGCCAATCCCTGATGGGTTTGCTGCTGCTGCAGATGAAGTCACAGCAATACAGATCCTGCAAGAGGCTCAGCAACTGCACAGGCATTGACAAGATAGAGACAAACTGGTAAGAGGAGATTGAATTTTTTTTTCTTAAATTTCAAGTGAATACAAAGAGATGAGAGTGCTAATTAAAAAAAGTCTGCAGTGAAACTCAGAGTGCTGAGTGATACTGCTGAGAAACTTTTGTGTTGGGTAACCTGTGGTAGGAAGCTTTTGGTTTGCCACATGCTATCCAGGTGAGACTTCTTTGATCTGAACAGTGCCCTGGACCAGCTGTGATCACAGCACAGACCTCTGGCAAGAGCAGCAATAAGTCTCAGTCTCTATAGACACACCAGTTACTGCTGAAAGCCTCCTAGAACTGGGAATCACCAACCAAACCCCTCTGGTCCTCCTCCACATAAAGCACTACACATGAAACACCTTAATGAGGTTTCATTTTCACTCCAATTCCATGGGTTTGTAGCTGTACACACTCCTAATGACACAAAGGGCCCTTGAAGGACCTCAGAGGCCTCTGGGCTGGATCCTTGCTAAGGCAAGTTTTCCTGGTTTATTCCCCTCCCTCGGTCCCTTCCATTGAAGGTCAGTGTGACACCATTCCCCTCCTGGTTTTTGTGCTCCTACCCAGCTGGATAATTTGGGCAGTAGCAGCAATTCATCCATCAGGGGCTGGTATTATCCCCTGTTCTTTGGAAGGCTGCAAAACGCTTACAGGAGGTCCCTCTTGTGGTTATCCACAACATGGATACAGCAAGAGCTGCAGGGAAACACATTTAACAACTCACCCCACCATCTCTTACCTTATGAAATATCATTTAGGAAAGACAGTAAAACAGGAACAAATTGGTAACTCCTAAATTACAGGACATATATTGTGTTTTCTGATGAAGAAGGTCTGACAATATCAATTTCTCATTACAGTTTAGGCCAAAAAGAATGACAAAACTGGACACTATTCAAAACAATATATTGACAACTCTGCTTTGCCAAGTATCCTTCCTCTCTTTGTGCTCTGTAACTGGTCAAAGTCTTTGTTTAGGCCTTTTTTAAAAATACAAACACACAGCCCATCAGCAGCAATGAGCTACACAACTATTAGCAACCGTATTTAGAATTTACTGTGTTTATTCTCATTTCTGTTCTCTTAGTAATAACCTTGGAGGGGTTAAAAGTACATAAATATGCTTCAAGTGCTCTCCACAAGTATTTTTCAGGAACTGAGCAGGTTTATTGCCTTTTTGAGAACACACTTTCAGAATCTTACCATCACAATACTTCCTACTTGCACACCTTTACAAATTCCACATCTCAGGCATTCCCAGTTTGCAGCCAGTCTCAGGCAGATGAGAGGTGACTCCTCGCTCTGACAACATCCACCACCTCTATCTGGTGAGCACATTCCATGTGCACTCTTACAGAGTGTGCACAGAGTCACGTTCAGGCACACTCAGTAGGAATAACAAGGCTTTTGTGAGAAGAGGTGGCAGGGAATGTCAGCATTTGGTGATGCAATCTGCAAGTTCAAGGTCACTGATGCTGTTTGCTACAGCCTGCTAATGCCAGTTTTATTAGAAAACCTTATGAGCATCCCCTTGGTTTGTATTTAATAATTCATGTACTGCAGGCTCACAAGACAACTCTTTGGCTTTAAGAGGCTGGCAATACATCAGACCTCACTTGCTTTGCTCCAAGCACACAGCACCATCTCTCAGGGCAAGGTCAGAAAATCCCTTTCCTCGGGTTTCATCAGGCCCATACAACACTGGGAGCAGAGAACACAGCCCTGTAAAAGACAATAAATACCTACCATGGTTTGTTAGTGTTTCAGCTCTCTCTCCCTCCCTTTCTCCTTTTCCCTCCTCCTTGGTGTCTTTGCTAAGCACTGTTTTGCCTGACAGAACCTCTTCATAAGCCTCTCAGTCCCTTGACAGCTCAAGAGTTCATACAGCCAAGATGCTCTGGGAGTCACTTTGTCTAATTCACCTGCAAAAAGAGAGAAACAACTTGAAACCAGAAGCAAGGGCATGATGATTCCAGAAGTGCTGGATGCAGCACATCAAGTCCAAGCACTGCTCAGGCCTCGAGGTGGGAGCAGCCACTGAGCAGTCATTCCTCAGCAAGCAGAAGTCACTTTTTGAGCAACTTTGTGAGATATGCCCACACCTATGTAATGACTGTCCCATGCCTCGGGCTGATCTCAGGGAGGTTTGTCAGCCACCTCACGATCCCAGTTTCTGGGATGAGGAGGGCAGGAAATCCAACATCCACATGTGCCCTGTGTGACACCAGCTCAAGGAGTCAATTTTTATGTCACATGCACATCAGGAATCAAACACCATATTTAATTATCAAAAAGTAATTATCTGTTGAAATCCCCAGTGCAGCCCTCAATCCTGTGTCAGATGCTGCACAACAAGAACCAAAGCTTCAGGTGGCAGTAACTGCAAGTTGTTATTTAAAGAAAGACAAGCACATTCTAACAAAGTGCAGACGTCAGAGCTGCGAGCAGCTCAGCTGAAATCACCCACACCGCCTGTGCTGCCCCTACACTGCCTTCCCAGCACTCAGCATGGAAAGGATCCTGGGAGAGCAGCCTCCTGGTACCAAACTGGGAAACAACCACCAGCACTGGCAGCAGAAAGCTGCAAATAAATGCTCTGTGAGAGTGAAGAGCAGAAGAACAGAACAGGTAATGCGAGAGAGGAAAGCATAAGCTCTCTGCACAGCACGACACTCCAGTCCTTGCTGGAAATTCCTGTTTTCCTTTCACTGCACATACTGTTCCATCAGCTCTCCAGCAACGTTTTGAAGCAATTGGAAAACCAGTCAGTCAGTTTCTGCAGCCTGACAGCTCAGACGTTCTCCTGCCCTCCCCTCTGCCCACCCCCCTCTCCAGCAGCGTGTTACACACTCTGTGTCAGAGGACCCTGACACTGGGGGAGACTAAAGGCATGTTCAGCACCAGCAGAGGGGTAGGGGAGATGACCTGAAAGCTGAGGAGATGCTCAGACCTCGGGTGTGACAGGGAATAATTAAAATGTTGCATCCCATAGATTTGCACATGACAGGGGAAAAGGCAACAACAAATCCTATTTCCCTAGACAGGAAGAAATTAAGCAGGTTTACAGGACCAATGGCTTTGACAGCAAGTGCCTGGTAGTTGTTTGTACCTCACACCACTGAATGTAGGGTGCAGAATTGGGTAAAACAAAAAGCCAGACAGGAACGCTGTGCAAAGGCTGGTCTGCTCCAGCAGCTGCAGAGTGCCATGGAAGAAACCTCAGGAGGGTGAAGTGCAGTCATACTAAAAATACTAGGGAAAAGCAAGCTAATGAAAACCCTGACTGACCCCACTTCTCATCACAGAGGCTTTGTACCCACCAAGGTGTATTAACACTTCCAGATTGTTTCCCAGAAGCAGTCAGGGAAAGGGATGTTCTTTCACAAGACCAGCCTCTTCTCCTAAGAGATCCTGAAAACCAGGCAGGGGCAACTGGGAGGCAAAGTGGGCAAAGATCAGTGCTTTGGCACTCTGTTGTGGTAGCTAGTTGAGCTTCTCCACAATCCACAGTCTTTCACTATCTCCAGAACCAGCCAGACCATTTACAAGGTCTTTTTGTTTCGCATAAGAATAATAACAATAATGGTTTGAGTCAGCAGATAGAATACTAGAGAGACTTTTATGCAACGTGTTTCTAGATCATCTATTTCAAATTATTCTCTCTCCAAACTCAATTCCAGCAATCTTCACCTACCCTTCTTCCCTACCACTCCCACGTTTCTTATTTTTGGTTTGTTACCTTCTCTGGTGGCTGTAACTTGGCAATCCCAGGCAGAGAAGGGCACTGGAATGCATTGCTGACTTCAGCATATGCCCAGTGCAGCATCTCTAGACTCGAGCAGCACTCCAGCCTGGCCTCCCTCCCAAGACTATTGCAAGCTGTTGCTTATCAGCTCACACAGGGCACTGAAAGCAGATGGGTAGAGAGAGCCGGCTGGGCAAATTGTGGTGCTCAGAAAATGCTGAGCAGGCTGTTGTCCAGAGGGCAAGTCTGCAAGAGAGGAGCTCTGGAAACAGACACTCCTCAGGGGGCAGTGTGGGATGCTCCCAGTGCTTTCCAGTGTTTGAAAATCCCAAACTGACCAAAAGTAAAAGTGTCTTGCAGCTTTGATGGGGGTTAATCTGCTGCTGGACTGATGGAGCACAAACACCATCACCTCTCCATACTCTGCCTTGAGGCAGCAACCTGTTCCTCATTCTCAGGACAGGTTCAGTTTTCAGTGACAAGTAAAAGTTGTAGGATTGAGGTATTTATGAATTTGGTTTCACCTGCCCTTTTTCTCAGCAGTGCACGGCTGAGGTCAGGGCACAGACACCTGAACTACAAAGGGATCTTTATTACCAAATTCAGAAAACTAGAAAAAAAAAAACCACAACAAAACAAACAAAACCCTGAAAGTTGAGTTGAAGCTGATATACAATGTCTTCCAAGTTATTAACATCCTACAAATATTACAGAAACACGCACAGGAGTGAAACCCTAATTTAGTTCAGACTTTGAGAGAACATTTTCAACAAAAGCACTAAACAGGAGGAGTTTACTATAAAAGTGTAGACACAATATACAGAACAAAGTACATCTGACAGCATGCAGAATTAAATTAAGGAAAACCAAAATCAAATCTGCTCCAACCATATGGACTAAGGCAGCACAACATAGCTCAGCACCAAATACATCAGAAAGCATTATATGAAGTGAGCAGCGATTCCATAAATCCAACAGCCTCATTCCAGTACCAGGCTATAGCAGGGTATTGGTTCCTGCATCCTCAGGGAAGTAACACCTGATGCCCAGCCTACAAACCACAACATTAGAGTGCGTGGCTGTCTTACCCAGGGGCTGCCACCCACACTTGCAAGGAAACTTCTGCACAAAGCTCCTTGCACCAAGCAAGGCCTCGGTGACCTTGAAAAAGTCGCTCTTCCTCTGCATCATGTGGCCCTGAAGTGTAAAACAAGAGTAAGCAGTCACTGTCTCCAAAGCAGGTCACAGCCGAGCCGAGTCTGCAGTGGAGTTTAAAATCACTGGGGATTTGACACATTAGGAATGTTATTAAAACACCATGACAGTGTAGCAACAGTTCCATTAAACATCCCATCCTTCACAGAGGAAGTTTATGCTTTGGCACAAGACAAACGAAAAGAATTTCAGATGAGGCTTTTGTAGTAGGAGCTATTCCTGCATCTGCAGTCCTGAGGGACAGGCAGTGAGACAGCCAGGGGTGAGGAATGTGCTCAGCTACCTTGGAGTGCCTGTGCACAGAGGAGTGAAAAGGCAGGAGAAATGGGTCCCTGCACGCCATGGGGGCTGAAATACCAGAATCAGGGAGCCATGAGCTTCTAGAAAGGAGACATGAACTCTGTTTGGCTTCCCAATACCCCCCTGGGGCAGCACCTGGCACGGAAGGGTTACTGGTGCACTAGAGGAGAGGAACTGGGGTCACCGAACACCAGTGCTCCAAACCCTCACTTCAGTGAGCTGCTGTTTAGGCTCCTTGCCAGGCCAAGTAGAACACCATGAAAATTGGTTTTTAATGCTCCATCACGAAGGCACACACTAACAATGTTCAGCTGAAACATTAAAAACACCCTCCACCCTCCTATCTCCCCCTGACACCAGGATCTGCCCGTGAGAAGTGCAGTCTGCAGAGTGCACCACCCCAAGAGCACTCAGAGCTTGTATTAACAGAGCAGCAAGGTTGCTAATAACAAACCAACAAGTATCTAACACAGACCAAGGTGTATCAGACATAGTAACAGAAAAAACTAGAATTTATATCCTTTTTCATGACCTTCAAAAGTCAGAATGAGAGGCTTGCAACTTCAGATTGGAAGTTTATTTTAGCCTCTGCTTTGCATTCAGGAGACAGGTAATTTTTTGTCACACCACATAAAGTGCTGCTGAAAATATGTTGTATTTTTTTCTGCAGTATAATTTTATTGCTGGCCTTCTGCCAAGAGTCTTTCTGGCAGCATCTCCCACAGTTGGAAACTGTGTATCTGGGTCAGAAAAGACAAGCGGCTTTTCAGAACAGCTCAATACATTTGGCAGAGATGCTGATATTGTAATTGAACTCTTTCAGCAACTCTCTTTATGATGGACCCAGACACCAAACAAAACAAGATCTGCAGTGTTGATTAATGTCAAAATAACTGACAGAGAAATATCAAAATAGTTTTCCCTCATGTTAGAAGTATCAACAAACCAAGGGGAACAGATAAGAAATACAATTCATGAGGATTCAGAGGAGCACAGGGCACAGAAATCTGCAAAGCATGACTGACCTGCTCCCTGTGCAGATATTCGCCATTTAAAATCCCAGCTCCCTGTACACTGCACACAACTTCCTCCTTCCCCACCACAGGAAGAGAAATCCTGGCCACTCTCAGCCCCAGCAGCACTCTGGAAAGCAGTTCTGCCCTAACACTGGGATACATATTTAATAAGGCTCAGAGTGCTTCCAACAATATGCTCAGCATCCAGTTTCACCTGGAGACTGTGTATTCATAGGAGTTTCATTATTTTCCATGTAATGCATTTCCTGGCAAAGTTGCATCTGGGTTAGCCTTTAGAAAGCTGGAATTTTCCGGCCAAATGAATAATTACAAAGCAACACTACAGTTAAAAGCTGGAAAGGTACTTCCTCTGGCAAACTCTTGCGCTTCTTACAACAAATACTTGAGTCTGGGATTACTCCTGACTGCTCAGTTGTCACAACATCTCAAGCAAAGGCTCCTGTGCCTGGAGATCACTTGGGAGCACCTTCAGCCAGGCAGCCCCAACAGCCACGTTGAAGTGCCACAGACAGGGCAGGCACACACCTGATAAACAGATCTGGAACCTGTAACCATCAGAGTGGAGGAACCAAAGTCACCTTCCAGGACCCAGAGCCCTGACAATGCTCATAGCACCAGGAAAGCAGCTGCCCACTTGTCAGCCTGGAGGGAGGGACTGGCAGAGCTCCTGGAGACAATCCAGCTGTGCCAGGGCACAGACTCAGAACTGGGGAACCCTCGGGCCAAAGGTTCACCTGAAAATGGATGAACGTGTGGATTCCCCTCCAGACTGGGGAGTAAGGAATCAAAAAACAGCCAAAATAAATCCCACTGGTGCAGTAATTAAGGAAGTTGAAGAACCAAAGCCAAACAATTGCTTAGTCTAAATTAATGTATTAAGGTAAAAAGAAACAAAGATGTCAGAGTGTAGCTCATTCTTAGCTCCTGAAAGAGGAGTGAAGATGCTCTAAGGGGAAATCATTACCAGCCTAACAGGAAGGTTATAAACAGGAACAACAGAGGCACTGTGTGAGCACATACACAATCATTTGAAGAAGAAAACACTCTATTTAAGATGGAATCACACCAGCCAGTCTCAGAAAGACGTACCATTAGTAGAAATAACTGCAGCTATTGAATGCATAAGAAAGAATACAGTTTTAGAAAGACTATAAATCCCTCTCCCTTGGGATTTAACCTACTGCTGACTACTGAGGACAGGAAGATACACCATCAAGCTCACCAGGTAGTCTTCAGAGCACACACCAGCTGTTTTGTTGGGGTTTTTTTCACATAAAGCTTCTTCCAGGTTTTTTTCTGCCTCATGTTTCCTGACACCTGCACAACCCCCAGCACTGCCAGGGCTACAGAGGACCTCTAAGGAAATAATTTTGTAGGTGCCTTCACCCCTTGGTATGGGTGTCAGAATGCAAGTGACTAGAGACAGATCAAGTGCAAAAAGATACAAAAACTGTCTGCTGACACTTAAGTAACAGATTGACACATGAACAGTTTAATGTTTTTCCTGTTCAACCACTCAGAAATATCCGAAACTGAATTGCCTGTAAAACTGAGCACTACAGAAAACAAAACATCTAAAAGGGTGCATTTCTTGGCAGGTGTCTTGAAATAACAAAAACTCACACACTGGATAATACATAAATAATGAATAGGAAGGTATTCATGTGAGACAAGGCAGAAACCACCACTGGATTCTCAATGTCTGTGAAATGCTAAACTCATTTCTGGCTTGTGACGCCCTAACAAAGGCATTCCTGCACTCCTGGCTAAACTGGACAATGGGAACCTGAAGCTACTTTGCAGTCATAATCTGACATCCACACTCAGAATCATCTGAAATTCCTAACCCAGACTGCATTCATTTACAGTTGAAGAATTAACTAAATTAATTACACTACAGGATTACATTACACTGAAATGGCACTCACCATCTGCAATGTCATTTTTCCAGAGACAGAGCTGGTTTAAGCAAAATTCTGGATCTCTGCCTGAAATGACATCACATTCTCCAAAGGAGAATCACAGTTCTACCTCCTCCACCACACAGTGCAGTCGGTGCCATGCTGGGCTCCTCACCATCCCAACACTTTGCAGATCCCCAAACTCCCAGAGTCGTCCCATGTTCCTCTCACTGGTGTCCCACCCTCCCCGCCAGGCTCCCGGTGCTCCACAACCACCACGGGAAGCAGCCACAATGTCCAGGAGACTGAGAACAGGGACATTCCTTGCCCAGCACCCTTCAGCTTCACCAGAATAGCTGCAGTGCCCCAGTTTCTTTGCTATGATTCATATCCCATAGAATATGGGATACTGCAGGTGGACCTGAGCTGCAGCCCAACGCCTCAGCATGGCTGGGATGGGGGAACGGCTGCCGAGGTGCCACTGCCACCACAAAGGGGTCTTCTACAGCACTGTAGAAGGCACACTCATGGAACAGGCTGGTAATCATGGTGCTGGTGATAAATAATAAGAAAGGAGACTGGAGAAGAAACTGCCCTGCAGTAACACTGGATCTGCTTGCTCTGGTGGTTTGCACCTTCCATCAGTTCCATGAGGCAGCAGCCAAACACGGTGGCTCTGCCAGCTGTTCCCTGCTCTGCAGCCAGGCTGATGTTCTCCTGGGAATTAGCGGCATGAAGAAAAGGGCCGCATGGATCCAAAACCTCTGCTTGTAAATAAAACAGACTGAGTAATTCTTACAAGAACCCCAATGCAAATACATCTTCGAGAGTCAGTTTCCCAACATTTACACAGAATTCCAGTTTCAAAGCATTAAAATTATTTTAAGAACAACTGCTCTCCTTCTGACTAAAATTTCAGCAACCCTCAGCAGTGAATTAAAGCAAGTTTCTCCCCAGTAATTTCTTTCCCAACATCAACATACACAGACTGTGTTTCCAGTATTGCAGACCCAGCTGCCTTTCAGCCAGTTTAAACATTCATGACTCTCCACTGAAATGCATTTTCTAGTATGTCAGTCTTGCCTCAGAGACTTTTTTTTTTTAATTAAAGAGAGATTTAAAAGGATTTGTAAGGGAAGACCACGAGACTCTGTGAGTACTGTGCAAAGAGCTCTTGTGCTCCCAGCCAATGCATGTCCCCCATCAGACTTTTCCCATGTTACAGCACCACGGTGACTCCTGAACAAGTTCAGGTTAATTTTTCACTTCCTGACTAATTGGCTGTTTTGTCAAAGAACACATTGTCAAAGGTTCTGTGTTACTAAAAGCTTAAAGTTTTAAGTGGTTTTTCTTGCCATCTCTTGCCCATCCAACTGTGTTATTTGAGGTTTGATTCAACATTAGAACATGTAAAGCCACAGAAAGGTCTGAAACAGAATCTGTAACTACAGTCTTGGGCTGTTTGGGGAACAGAAGTGGCTCTGTTGAAACCCTCTTCAAACACAGCACAAGCCCTCCCATGACAGAGCAGGGGTTCTCTCTAGGGAAGGGCACCCTGCCTGCCATCCATTTTCAGCCTCAGAACACAATTATTTACTTCAAATGCACGATAATCCTACAAAAAGATTTGAATTAGGTTATTTAGGCATGAAAGGTAACACCAATATCCATCAAAGCAAGTGTGTGAGATGGCAAAGAAAGAACTGTCAGTCTGACATTTGTGACCCAGGCCCCCTGTTTGTCTTGGACGAGACTTTGCAGTAGGAAGTCCCAGCTTGGGCAAGAGGAAGGAAAAGAATCACAAACATATTTAGAGATTTACAAAATTCATAAATAAAAACAAAAGTACTATTGCCCTGGAAAGTCATGAGTCTAAAAATATTTTAAATGGGCTCAATCCAGCATCCTCTTACCTCAGCAGATCTCCACTGCATGCATGTCCTGTCAGATCTGCCAACTTCACTTGCAAAACTCATCTATTATTCCTCTCTCCAGTTCACACAGCACAGGACAGCTTTGGGAAGGAAAAAAAAGGCAACTCTAGCAGGGACCATCCATGGTGGAAATGCTGTTTGAAGACCACAAACCAGGCTGCAAAATCAAGTTCTCAGTGTAAGTTATATCTGTCAGTCCCACCCTTAGGAGTTTCCTGAGATGAGTAACGAACTCCACACACTTTGTTTACTTATTTTTTAACCAGGATGTTAGAATTAAAAAATTTAGCATAATTAGGTGTCTGTAGCACTGTATTCTCTTTGGAGAACCCAACTGTGCTAAGTGTTCTTAAACTTGAAAAGTTATAGTCAATCTTTTTTCATCCTTTGAATTTCAAATAAAGCCTGGGGGGGAGGGGAAGAAGCTATCAGGATAAGTGTGCCAGACCCAGTGGATGGCATTTTGAAGACATGGACATAACTTTGCTGGTTTTGCCTCTTTACATTTCCTATAGGGCTATGGATTAGATTTATTCCTCTTTATAGATAATGATGTCATCTCCACTGTGTCACTTGCAACAGCAGGAAAGACACTTTTAGCTCTTGATTTGTTAAAGAAGCTTCCTCAGTCTTTGCATTCACCACCATCTCCTTTGGATCAAGTCACCAACGTCAGACCTTGTCCTCCTGTCAACATCAAGCAGCAAATCTCTGAACAGCAAAAGAGGATCAACCTGAGCATCCTGAAGGCAACTCAGGAGCCAGAGGAACCTGCTGTACAGGGAGTTTGGGGAGGTTGAGAACAGGATGTGGTGGAGCTGTGCAGCCTCAGGAACAGGGTGCAAACCCCAGACTCTCCAAAGAGCAAACAGCCTGTGCCATCAGGAGCATCACTCAGAGTGCTCTCAGCTTTGCAGGGAGATCAGTGCACAACACAACTCTCTCCCCAAAGCTCTCTTCAGACACTAGAGTTGCTAAAAGTAACACTTGAAATTACTATCAGGGGAAAGACTAGAGGAAAACAATCCAAGTTCATTTATTTTGGGGCCATTAACTGTAGTTTGTGCCTGGCCACTTCAGTTCCCTGATGATGGCAGGGCTGCTGTGCCTAAAAGCAGCACTGAGGGGCTTTATTTTAGTTCTCTAAAGTTGCACTTGGGAAGCCACAACCTCTCAGGGCAGGAGAGCGCACAGTTCCAGAAGCAGAGGGCAGGAGCAAAGCTGGGATTAGAAACCAGCGACCACAGAGGCTGAGGGTGTTCTCCCCGGGTGGGAGTGGCACAGAAACCCTCTCACCCCTCAGTGAGGAGTGAGGAGGAAACCAGATTAGAGTGTAAATGTTTTTATTGCCTGGTTAGCCCCCTATGGAAATCTGTGTCCATGTCAACATGAGAAATGCTTCTTACTGGCCTCTAAAAGTTAGTTCATCATTACTTAACTGCAGAAATACAAGAAAAGAATAACAAGGTAAAAGAATACTCCTGCAAATGCTTGTTGCTTGTTTTGAGTGAAACAAAAAGTAATTAAACCTAGCTAACACTTTTTCACTGAACATTTTGCTCTAAAGCATTTAGAACTCACAGAACAGCAGAACCATCAGTGCAGAACTGTCAACATGGGGCAAGGCTGTCCCTGAAATTCAGTGGACAGATATTACCAGGCAGTTTCATGCTTTACTGAGACAAAATCCAGAAGTTAAATTTAGAATGATGATTTCTGCAGGAACCCAGATGTTTCTGGTCAAAATTTTCTAGAAATTGCAAATTACAACTTGGCAGACTTTAAACTGACCCAGCATGTGTCTTGTGCAATCCAAATCATGATCTGTCCTATTACTCTGCAAAACTTGGGCAAAAAGCATCCTGCCTTTGAACGCATGGTTTCAGACAAGTGACAGAGACATTCCATCTATCTCTGTGCTAAGAATGGAATTTAAGTAGTGTTTTTCTCTGTTGGAATATTGCATGAAAGTGAAAAGCCAACAGGACAACATTATCCCCATGGAAAGACAAGCACAGTTTGGTGCCTAACACACCTACAGAGCTGCAGTCAATGTAGCTGTGGTCATTTTTTTCCAATTACCTGGGGAGAATATATTGCATTTCTAGACATTTGCTACCCACACCAAACATCCTCTCACCCTTTCTTAGCTTTCCTCCCCTCCCTTGGGCTTCATGAGTTTCATCTGAGCAGACACTGCATTCCTGGCTGCCTTTGCAGGAGCACAGCCCTTCCCCACAGGTCAGCCTGGCAAAGTGTCACAGGAGATGCTTCACAACAACTACCTGTACATTCATGACATTCAAATTAGCAATTCAGTATCTGAATATGCTCTCACTAAACTCTGGAATCTAATTCACAAGGTGTCCTCCTTTCAGGCATCACATTTTTTGAGCACTCTGCTCTTTTGAAAGTCAAACTGATGTGGACTGAGGAACTCTGTGTTTTTTTCCAAGGAGGACAGTGGAGTCCCTCTTTCGTCAGGCAGCAGGATACACACAGTCTGTCCTCAGAAAGAACAGAAGCCAGAAGAACAGTTCAGGACACCAGTAAGGAACCCAAGCCTTTCTGCAAGATTAGAGGAACCTTTGCAGCCCTGCTGTATAAAGCAGCTCCTCAGCACTGAGCATCTCTGGACACCAAATTTGACCACATTTTTTGAAGGAAAAGAAACCCAAAGGCAACTGGTCATTGCAATTTGGTTTTTGTGGAGCTGTAAGAGACATAGGAACAGGCTGTGGAGGATAAGGGGGTTCATTCTTCTCTCTCTCAAACAAAAAATCAAGCAGTCAGAACCCCCAGCCTTCGCACTGTTTAGTAGATGATCATCTAAAACACCCAGAAACTAATGAGAAGGATGGAGTATCTGAAAGCATCCCTCTTACAAATCAGAAGGGACATTGGGAACTCCTGGATGACCAGGAGTACATGTGTCACCCCAATCACATCCCTCAAGGTCTCCAATCTCCTCCACGCTAAGCTCCGGCCACCCAGCAGCAGTTTATTATTCCTGTGAGTTCATTCAGGATGGCTACTTTGATCCTAGATCTTTCCAGGAGATTTTTCAAACTTTAGAGTATTTTCAGCTGGAAAAGACCTACAGTGATCACCAACTGCAACACGAGAGGAGCACAAATAATGAGAGCAGAGCAGGGAAGAGGAAAGAGGGGAAGTACAGTAAATCCTGCTCTCCTCAGCTCTCTGCCAAAATTCAGTTTTCTATAGACTGCATGAGACTTGCTACTGTGCTGTGTGATGGGGGCAAAGGCAGCTCATTGAGACAAGGTGCACCTGCTAAAACTGGCACTAAAACTACTGCAAATCAGCAGTGCCCAGCACAAAGAGAAAGCAGTCTGTGTTCTCCTGGCACAAGAGCACTCCTGTCCTGCGAGTGCCGCCCAGCTCGGGCGGTTACGGGCAGCAGAAGTTGGCCAAGGGATCTGTGGTGAAGATTACACAGGGCAGTGTGAGAGGAACCAGCAAATGTCCCAGTGAGTGCCATGGCCAGCCAGGCCCTCCCTGAGCAGCCCTTCCTCTGAAGGAGAGCTGTAAGGAGACATCCTGAGCCAACAGTTTCTACAGCAACTGCAGAAGCACCAGTTCAGTGATACTCAAAGGCTGCAGTAACTGCAGAAGCATCAGTAAATAGATACTCCAGCAGGAACATTCGACAGTGTCACCTGGACTCCGTCCACCTCCCTGGGCAATCCATTGATCCCAGCAGATGAGCTCAGCCCTGTAGCTGCCCGTTTCTCTGCAAATGCTTCTGAATCCTCTTTACCCTTAATATCCCTTCAGTACATTTGTTTCCCTTCAAAACTTCATGGAATTTGACACAGGCACAAGAGAAAGTTTTGTAGACACAGTGCTGGAAGGACGGCTGTCCTCAGGCCTCTGGGTGTGGGGCTGCTGCAAGTCCTCAGGGAGGGTGGAATGCTGTTATGACAATGGCACTGGGCTCGTGCTGCACCACTAAAAGCACACTTGGAAGCATCTCGGCAGGAACCAAAACAGAGGCTGGTTACCACCCAAGTGCACAGAAAGAGCAGAGCCATTTGTAATGTGGTTACTTCAACACTGATGTGCAGAGGCCATATTAAGGAACAAAATACTGCACCTGTGCACTTGGTATGTTTCTCAACTAAGAACTGTCATTCACTGAAGGATGTTTAGGGCAGGACATCTCTTATTAACCTTCGAAGACTCTGCTGTAGATTCTCAACAGTTAGAGCTTCATCAATTCCACATCCTTTGCAAGAGTTTTTCCTTGACTCTGCAGTTCTACTTTGTTTCACACTGAAACTTGGCATGAAGCTCAGGCTCCTGACCCACAGCAAGATGTTAAACAACATTGCCCATTTGTTTTTAGAAAGGTCAGGAAGTTTCCAGTTTCAGGCTCATCAGTGCTGGGGGTGGAGGGGAGCGATACATACAGTCCCAGCTCAGGGACATGCAGTGTTCAACCCTCTGCAAAGCACAGGCTTCAGCAGGGACCTGTCAAAGATGCACTTGTAAACTGCTCTTTTTATTAGTTATTACACGAGGCCACATCCACAAAACCAGATATTTGGTCAAGAGTTCACTACTTATATAACACTGACTCCTAGCTACCTGCTTTAAAAAATATCCTTTATCTCCTGGGCTAACAAAAGGAAAATGAATTCCCTCAAAAGATAATGCAGACTGTATGAAAACAATGTGAAAGAATCTCATTCCCACATTAATGGTAGTAGAAAAGAAACATAAAGGCAAACATATTTTGTTTTTATCTTTGTGCCTTTTATCATGATTGTTTCAGATGGCACCATCACCATTGTGACAGTTGTTTTTTCTAAAATGTGGAAAGGTATGAAATCTAAAGTGGAAAAGTGTCTTATAAGTTGTTAAAGCATCAGCATGCAAAGATGCCTTCTAGATCAAATTCATTCCTTAGCAGGCTAGTTTTGAAGGGATAAAGAGTACACTTCCAGACAACCATCTTTCAATACAAACTAATATTAAAAAGTTACTTATTTAGCAATTACAAACAGTGTCAGGTTCCACATAATTGGCTAAGACTAAAAAGCCAACTAAATTCTTTAAATTGTTGAAAATAGCCCAGTTACAGGAGGTTCTTATGTGGCTCCAAGGTGGGAGTCATGATTCTTTTCTCTCACAAATTTAGACAACTGTGTTCTCTCTCCAGCCTTCTGGCCATCTGTAGAGATGAGGAGGTGTGTACAGATGTGGGCTCAGAGCAGAACAAGCTACTTCTCTGAGCTCATATTTTTGGCAGTCACCAATTTCACCCTCACCCACCAGAAGCAGAGAAGTTATCAGTTTTGTCTCCCCCCCTTTCCCATATTTGCCTTTCTTCTTGGCTTTTCTAGAACACTTGTCACCATATTTACCAGAGTACGGTTATCACTGGTTTTAAAATAACAGGTTTTTCCAAGATAGAGAAATATTTCAGGTCTTTATAGGGGAACTGCAAACACAAAAAATTAAATTGAGTGGTAAATGAGCAGCAGAATCTGAAAAGGGGCCAAACTCCCCTAATGAACACTTGCAGGTTAATCACCAGACATTTTCCCTGCATCACAGAGTTGCTCAGGGCCTGGTAGTGAAGGGTTTTACCCGCTGGGCTTTTTAGCAGTTTCCAGTTTGAGAAGGAATGTTCCCAGTTACCCTGGACGCCCCATCCCCACACCCTTTGAGGTCACCCAAATGGCACAGCTGATCACTTTAAGGACACAGATTAAGTCTCTGTGTGATGGAAGACTTGGACAGCATGACTGGGGAACTGAAGAAGCCCTAATCTGTTTGCCAAGTCCAATTATCCAGACATCAAATCAAGAGATCGTGAAGCATTAGGACCTGAATCACTGCTCACCAAACAGCTTTACCTCTCTGAAAAGACGACAATCACTAAGAACCTGTGACATGGAAAGGGGTCCTTCAAAGCAGAGGTGGGGAGAAATGAGTCCTTGGGCATTTATGCCTCTCATCCTCTGTTGAGCTGAACCAGCTAAAGAGTAAAGAGGGAGAGTGCAGTAGAAATCCAAATGTTCTGAGTCTGTATCTATGCATTTACAAATTCCAGCAGATACCTGAGATTACAGCTGAGATCTCATTTGTCTGCTTAGCAAAGGTCTTTGAAGCAAATCAGATGAGCCCAGACTCCTTCACTCCAGTGAGAGTCCAGGCAGCAGCTCCAGCAGGTTCTCAGGTAGGATTTCAACCTGGTTTACTCAAGGGAAAAAAAACAACCCTCTCCTGTTCTCACTGCACTTATTGTTCAGCAAAGAAGCCAAGACCTGAGGCCATACAAATTTTTCTTTTTCTTTGTTCCAGGGTGTTTAGAGTTACAACATTCATCTGAAGTGTTGCCCATTAGCAGAAGATCCCACGTAAGCACATCTTTCATGTCTTTATATAAAAAGAGAAAACCAAAACTAGCCCTTCAGGTCTCTTGAACCCACCTCCGTGGTAAAGCACAACCCAACCTGAGATGTCTCTTGCTCATCTACTCCAAATCAGTCTAGGCTTGGTTCTGGGGTGCACAGCTATGACAACATAGGGTATTATGGGGCTAAACACTTCTTGGATTTTTATGGGTACCTTCCATTCCTTAATTTTCTCTACAAGCATTTTATAGTCTCCCATATCATCCTTTATAGATCCCTTTGCAACCCCTTCATACTTACACATTTCATACTTGAAGATCCATACTCTCTACTTGTTCCATCATACCACAGCCCCAGTTTTCCAGTGGCTGTGTGCATTGTCTGGTACTTCACCCCCTGCAGTCACAGGCTGTACCCCTACAGCTCCCCCTTCTATTCCAGAGTCTTTTCTGTTAAAGTAAATACCCCCAGGTTGTCACATCGTACACACAGCAATCAGGCAGAGCAGAGAAGGAAAAGTAGAAAAGCACTAAGTGCATGGAGGGTGAGAGAGCAAACTACAGCCCCCAGATCCAGAGAAAAAAGCAACTTCCTATATGCAAAGAGCTGCCCCTCCAGCACAGATGTATCAAAAACCAGGAATAAACGACTGATCTTTCTACTTGTCATCATACTGGAAAATCAGTGTCTTCAGAGACTCAGCATCAGTCCCACACCTACCAGAACATCACAGAGCTTCCTCAGCTGGAAAAACCAGCCATGCAGGTTGGACCACTGCCACCTCTCCCCACCATGGCCACAGAATTAACACAGAAATAGCTGTTATGTGCATTCAACTTCAGAAGTGATCAGACGTTAACACACGTTAATCAGCACTCTCAGACCCACTGATAACATGTTGGTTGTTTTCATGGTTAGTGAGTCAAGCACAGCCCTGTCCCATGGAGCTGAGCTGCACAAGGGGGCACTGTGGACCCTTGGGCATCACACCGCTGCTCTCTCAGAAAGGCAGCACAGCTGGCACTGAGTGCCACGGGGCAGTCAGCTCAACTGCTCCTTATTTTCTTTTTTAATACAAGCTGCAACTGGGTTTTTAAAGGGATCTATTTGTACTGTCCTAACCATAGGCCTTGACCCAGTTCCCAGGTGATGTGTTTGGTCCAGCTGCTCCATGTCTTGCTAAGCAGGCTGTAAAAAGACCTTTTAAATCAAACACCTTCTTTAGTCAGGTATATGCTAACTGCCAAGTTTAAAACATCCCCTCTTTCAATAATGGCAAGTAGTTCAGTGGAGTGCAACATGCTGGCTCACCTTGATGAATTTTGTACACTCTCAAGAGAGAAACTGTGTTTATGGAGAGCGTTAAATTGGTAACAGTGGCTGCTACACCATCACAAAGGCCCCGCAACTAGTAACGAACATTTTATGCCTCCTCCAGGCAACCATGACTTGCCACACTCCACTGTTGCAGCTCCCTTCCCCTTTAAAACACAGACTAAAAGAGGGGTATCAGTTTCACAGTATCACTGAAAGTAGGGTAAGACATTTTTTGGCAAGATCTCACGGGTAAAACTCAGGGTGCTGGGTGCCCAAAAAAACCCCTGCTCACAGCCTGGGCCTCTGCAGGGACAGTTTTGCCAAAGCCCGTCTGTGGGAGCGCAAACCAGCTCCCAGGGCTTGTGGGGCTGGGCCTCCCACACACCGGTGGGCTCTTCATGCTTTTCCAGAAGGCAGGTGCTTCCTGCTGAGACCTGGGATTAGGGAAGGTTTTGTTTGGGGTCATTATCAACTCAGTCCAACAGCTCAGGAGAAATGTCCCCATGGAACACCATCCCTGTGTCTCAGGGAACACCAAAGACACTTGAGGGCCCAACTCTTGAGATGCTGTGCCAACACTCCAATCTGCTGTGTGACAAGTCAAGGAATGTGTTCAGTGAAAGTGTCTCCCCTCTCAAGAATCAGAGGAAAAAGAGGGAGGCGAAGGCCCTAAACTCAGCCTGCCCTTTTCTGCTCCTGCTGGGGGGCAATTTCTGTGAGGCAGCACCAATTTCTCTCCACTGAGTTCATTTGCTGCCAAGCCCAGTGCCAAGTACTGCTTCAATCTGTTTCGCTTCTTCAGGGTTTAAGGCTAAAATCTTAATCAACTCTGGTTATAAGATTTCGTCAAGGTCTGTGATCTCTCACGCCTACCCACAAGTAAGAATGTTCTTCCCAACCAGATATTCAAACATTTAATTTTCCAATACAGTCAATTTAGAGTAAATGCACAAAAAGAACAAGAAGCAGCAAAATTTAATTTACTGGGATAGCCATACACACCCCAATTTTATTTTCTTTTCAAGCATACAATTAAGAGTAATTCAATTCCCCTGTGTAGGCATTACACAAAAGAGAAACATTATTGTGAGAAGAGCTCAGTACTATTGGTACACAAACCTTACGGCAGATAAATTAGACCTCAGGAAAACAGCATATAATTTACATTTTGCTATGTCAATCACCAGTAGCGTCTTAAAGCTCTTAAATACCCTGCCAAACCACAACATAAGGGAACTAATGTAAATCAACCCATGTGGCAGGATCACTCCAGTTTCCACAGTCCAAGAGATCATCTAAAATGGATTTCATACAATTACTCCTCTTCAACATCCATTTGCACCTTTAATTTACCAGCATGCTACGACAATATTTTACTACAAGAGCTACAAAGTTTTGCATAGTTCCAGAAAAAAATGATGTAAAACAACCACACTAATTAATCCCTGGCCTTTAGTACTTGAGAAGCCAAGGGGAAAATGTGCAGGTGGCCCAGAAATCCAGCCGCACTGCCCAGCTGGCTGGAAAATCCAACCTTGGATCGGTCCCTGAGTTCTGGGGTTTAGCAGCAGAGGGACAGAGCAGCCCAGGACCAGACTTTACGTGGCTCTCACAGAGAGCACAACAAATGACAGGCCCTGAAGTTCTTCCCTGGAGCCAGCACCTCATCCACATCCCCACACCACACTGGGCAGGTCAGCATGTGCACTGCAAAGGAGAGCTGTGAGCACAGCCCAAGGGTTCTCTGTCCTCTCCCATCCCATGGTGTTTTAGAGTGAAACCACTGGAAACATAAGCAAATTTAGCTACAAAATAAAGTCCAGAAATCCAAAGAGTGACATGTTTACTCACTCATGTAATTAATAAGAATTCCTCTGCAGGTTTTTTGTTGAGGGACATGAATTGAGGTTTAATAGAAACACTGTCCCTCTGTGAGCTGAAACAGTGACTGTTCTCTGTCATCAGTGCTCTGTAAAAAACTTGCACATAAGAAGGAAAAACTACACAAGTGCCAAGAACTGCAGAAGTACAACTGAAAAAATATTGTCTCTGACCTTGTAGCTTGTCTCAATTATTGCTTTTAACAAAAGATAGCAGCAAATACCAGGTAGGGCAGCTCAGGCTTCTGCTTCCTTAAACATCAAGTACAAAGTTTGTGTTTGTCAGATCATGCTGTGAGTGCAACAAATATACTCAAACTCTGATTTCTACAGAAAGGTTTGAGACTCAAATTTTTCTGCTCTTTAAATCTGCATCAGCTTTTCATGTTGCTTTAAACAGGAATTTTCCTTTTAGTTTCATCCCTGCAGCACATTCAGCAGCAATGCAATCTTCACTTGCCAACACTGCTGGGTTACAGCAAATCCAGGACACTACACCAGCCAAGTGCTCCTCATGTGGGTGTTGTTAGAACTAAGTCCTCCCTCCCCCAGCCCCCATAAAGTGAGGTACAGACCCCAAAATGCCAAGCTGAGGTCTGCTGTTGGCATGGTGAGAGACACCATAAATCCAAGCTCACCAAGAGCTGGAAGGGAGCCCAGTGAGGTGCTGACTGACCCTCTACACCCTCACCCAGCATCTCCCTCAGCAACCAAACCCCGGGTACCTCCCCCTCAGCTGCTCCCAGTGCTCCCCCTCACCCAGCCCAGTCTGCAAAACACACAAACTGCCATGGGATGACTGTTTCCATATTCTCACACAGTGGCCACTTGCAGGTGTCTGCACATCACCCCAGCCCAGGACAAACTCTGTTCCCTGTTTTAACAGACACTCAGCCATGCTCGTGGTGGCTTTTTACACACTCAGAAGGTTGTTATCCAGCCAGAGCCTTTCCCTCTCCCCTCCTTCCAGCCATGGATGTGCTCTTCAAAGAGCTCTATTTACATGCCAAGTTACAAAGTTCAGCTGCTTCCAAAGCAACGTGGAAAACCTGCAGCTTTTATGATTCTACAGTGAGGTTTTTCACGACATGAAGCAGCTTCTTTGACTACCTTTTTTTTAATTTCCAAACAAGATTTCACAGTTCAAACCCCAGAAAATCTCAGTCCACCCACAGGCCTTTGAGGAACTGAGGGGCTTCCAAAGAGAACTCTGTGACCTTAAGCATCATGTTCCTGAATGAACATCATGGGAAAACTGCTTACAGGTCAGAAACAAGGGTGAACAAAATCCCCATATCCACTGAGTTTAAACTGTTTCTGTAATGTTTAGGCCTGGCATAGCCTGCCTTATGCCATCTTCTGTTGTACCTTTCCATTTGTTTACCCTTGTTCTCCTGCTTCTGAGCCTTTGGTATAGAATCAGTCGTGTCTGAAATTCCTTCTTCTAGGACAGCCCACAGGGCTGGCTATGGTCATTCCAGCACCATTCCTAAGAGATACCCCTGGGGCTCCCCAACACACAAGTATTTCTAGATGGAATCTTTGTCCAGTTCCCCAAGAAATTAAGTCCTAGATTTCCACCCCATATTTAGCCTGTCATCCACGTGGAGCAAGAACTGGCACTTCTTCAGCATGTGCAGAGATGTCAATATTGCCAGTAGTTCAGTAGTAGCAACTAGTCTGGATGAACAGCCCATGTAAATAAAATCCCTTTATAAAATCAGGACTAACAAAATGGGCAACATTAAAGATTCTGTTTGAACTAGAAATGCCCAAGCAGCACCAGACTGGCACCATCAATGATGAGACTCTGAGAAACAGAGAGCTGAAAGCATTAGAACCTCACTAGTAGCAATCCTTATCTACTCCACATCTCTCCCTTCATTCTACACCAACGTGAAGCAAAGGAAAATGATTGGAAACTTTCAGAGAGAAGAAAGAGCTACATGCCAAGAACTTCCAGAGGCAAGTCCAACTTCCTAAAAACAATCAGGAATTCAGTAGCAGCTACAGCCAGCCACAGTCTGCTGACATGGATTTCTCCTTCCTCTCCAGCAGGAAACAACACACCCAGCTTTTCCACCTTTCTGATGGCCCACTGAAGAGGTGGCCCTTTAAATTCTTGGAAAACACTTGCTTTTCAGAGACCAAGAGCAATGACCTTGTGGACATCCATGAACAGAGCCCTGCAGCCTCTCCAGAGACACTGCCAGGCCTTCCTCCCTTCCCATTCCAGAAGTTTTTATGGCCTCCCCCCCAAGTACAGACAGCACTGCTCTATCCTCCTTCCTTCCTTCCTCTCTGCCTGCACTCCTGCTTCCTTTGGGTCTCAAAAATGGTTACCACATCTAAAAATCAAAGAAAACTAGACCAAGTCTGGCAAACAGTCCTTTCTTCTCTGTTCTTTCTAAGGATGTGGGGAAGTATTGTGTATGAATGGAGGAAACTATTTTCATTTTCTGTCTTTACCCTACAAGGCCAGGCTGCAAATGCTTGTTAGAACACCCAGCCATTTTAAATTAAGTTAAATAGTCCAGCTATTTTAATTAACTTACAGTTCCACAAACATGTTTTTGGAACTGGAGATCTGAAATATCTGATGTTCCTGACAACAATCCCCACTTAAGCCTGTCTTTGCTTTAACCACACTTAGCATTTCTGAGTTTCCAGGACAAAGTATGATAAAACTTTTAAAACCTGTTAACAAACTATAGGGCACAGATAAAGAAAAAAATTAATTCAGACACATCCAGGACCCCTGACATTATATAGTCTCTGTTCTGCCATACCCTGTGCAGGAACTGTTTGGAATGTTTGCTCTCTTGTTTCTATAAATCACATGGCACCATTTTCAGAGCCATGTAAATAAATAATAAGACATTTAGCCAGAGAATGCATATTTCTACTTTGACACAAAACTCAAGTTTTGCTCTGCTCAGTAGTCCGCATGTCACTCTCTGGTCATCTCTTTCCCACTCTCACTTCCAGGAAAAAATAGCAGGTTAATGATTATCACAATGCAGCGCACGGCACAGGCACAAACCACGAACCAAAACACTGCCGAGCATCCCCAACGCCGGGAGCCCGCCCGGGGCCGGGGGACACGGCTGCCCCGGGGCTGGGGGGTGATGCTCCCACCGGGGGCAGCGCCCGGGGCACACCGCCTCCTGCGTGCCCCGGGACCGGGAACGTGTCCCTGGCACCGGGAACGTGCCCTGCCGACAGGTGTGCGCTCCTGCGCAGGTAACGCGCCCCACACAGGTAGGGCGCCCCGGGGACAGGTAACCGGGCCCCGCACAGGTAACGCGGCCCCGCACAGGTAACCGGGCCCCTGGGAGAGGTAACCCGGCCTCGCACAGGTAACGCGGCCGCAGCCGGCGGACGGGCCGCCCGCTCTTGGTGCCGCCGAGCCCCCCCTGCCCCGCCGCCCCCCGCTCCCCGCGCCGCGTCCTGCCCTTGCCTGCTGCCCGCAGNCGCGCCGCACCCGCGGCGGCTGCTGCGCCAACGGCGGAGCGCGGCACCGAACGGCACGGCACGGCACGGCACCGCACGCACACATACACACACACACACA
>VXAU01001866.1:544105-625356 GCA_013399695.1 Formicarius rufipectus
CGGAGGGAGGGCAGGTGTGTGGGGAGGGGACACCGTGAGGGGGGACACCGGGATGGGATACCGGACTGGGGACACACGCCGGGATGGGGACACTGGGATGGGATACCGTGAGGCGACACACACCGTGAGGGGACACTGAGATGGGGATACCATGAGGGGACATACACCGTGAGGGGGAGGACCCACCAGGATGGGGGCACTGTGGGGGGACATCGGGATGTGGAATACCGTGAGGGGACACTGGGATGGGGATACCGTGAGGGGGCACCGGTCCCAGCCGGGGGCCCGGGGCAGCGCTGAGGGACCCGGGGCAGCACCTCGAGCCCGGCAGGGCACGGGCACAGCAAGGCGGCTCTGTGGTGTGGCCGGGATGCTGCTCTGTGATCCCCGTGTCTCTCTTCTAGACAGCGAAGCAGATGGGTGCGAGGGAGCTTTCAGCAACAGAGGATAATTCCTCCCATCCCAGGAGAGGGCTGTTCCGGACAGAGGTGCTGCAGCTGTTGAGGAGCTCCCAGCACTGGTGCCCATCAGGCTCCAGGGAAGCCCTGGCATAGCAGGACCTTTAGGTACGAGGAGGGAGGGTTGAGTTTGGTGTGTTATTTCTTCTTTGGATGTGCATTGCATAGAACCTTTATGGAATGTCATGTTCCTTCAGCACTCCGTGTGCTCCGACACCCAAATGGCCGATATATTCAAAGGAGTGCCTCAGAATTCCTGCCAGGGGTTCTGGGTTAAGTGCCTTTCAAACTCACCTCTCAGCATACAAGCTCACAGCAGTTGTGTTTAATATCACTCTTTACACTTTTCAAAACTGATTTTATAGGGACTGTGAAGATGAAAGACGACTGACTGGGGAGCTCTACCCCAAAATAATCAGTACTCAATGCGCTGAGCTGAAGCAGCCTGGGAGGGAACTCTGGCCAAAGGCTGTAGGATCAGGAGATTTGCCATGCTGAAGTGAAACAGTAACTTTCATTCAAAAGAGTGATTTCAGCATTAGAGTGGAAGTCAAAGCACGTGTGCATTAATAACTTTACATGCAGTAAGAGGTCCAGTTTGTTCCAAGTAAACTTTCATTTTATGTACTACTTTGCAAGCCTGTGGCTGAAGTGTCACCCTGGTTCTGAACAGTCAGACAGAGCTCTGCCTTTGTAACAGACTTTTATCTCATCGTGTTTGAGGATTGAAAGGAGAAACAAATAGGAGGAATCTCAGTTACTGCTTTCATGTCTCAAATGGAGAGATTTCAAAGCACTGAATGAGTTTAGCCAAAATCTCCTGTGTGACCTTAAAATATTAGTGTGGGCCTTGAAAAGAGACAGAAGATAATAGCTGAAAATCAAGGACTGGTCCAAGGACTTCTTGTGAGAATGTTTTTATTTGAAATTAATTACAGCAGATAGAGATGCAGCACAAATACAGCCCCCAGGAAGGCAGCTGGGGAAATGGTGGGATGGGAACATGTGAAATGAGTGGTTGTGCATCTGGAAATGGAGTGAGGAGGGGAAAATCTACAAGAGATGGCACCTCAGGTAGTGAAGTTATTACAGAGGTAGAAGAAAGATGTTTTCAGCTGTGGTCTGAGTGAAAGCTTGAGTTTTTCTGTTGAGTTCTCCCTTGGGCTAATGATTTGCCAAGGGCAAAAACACAGAGGAAAGGGGATTGATGGATTAATTTAGAATACAGGGGATTGGGAGAGCTTTGGCACTGCAGTACAAGGATATAAATTTAACAAGGAAAAGAACATCTGAGGTTTGGAAAAAAGTTAACATCTGTCTTCAGGCCTCATGGAATAAAAAGGAAGAAAATTGAATTTATAGCTCTAAGTACAGTCAATAAGAGATGGGGATTAAATTGTGCCAAAAGCAACATGGAATTAAAGTTACCTTGATGAAAGTTAATTAACAATAATTATGCTCTTTCTTGGGAGAAAATACTGGCATAGAAAGAATTTTTTTTTTTAAATATATGACTATGATGGAAATAATGTGTGTTTCCTATCGATTTTTTCATAGGGATAGTTAAGTCATTGTTATGTATTCTTGAGTGTTACCTGCATCCCTTAGACAGCTGAGGGAATCCCAGTGACTGGAGAGGTGTTAGTGTGGAAAGGGAATACACAGTTGAATTCTGAATACTGCACAGTGCCTTGTCCTGTCTCTTTGTGTCTCCTTACTGGCTAGGTTAGGTTAGGGTGGTCTGATTTAAGAACCATAACAGATGTGTATAATGGAATAAAACAAATCTGAGATGTCTATCCAGAGACCAGGTGTGGTGGCTGAAGACTATTATTTCTCTGATGTTTACTGGCACATTAAATGTAGTACTGTTTTGTAAAAAACTTCTTTTTCTGGGCTGATTTTCCTGCTTGTGGATCTCCTACCCAATTGTGCTGTATTTGATAAATGTGGTGAAGAAATGTTATTACCATATTAAATAAAAACCAGAGACAAGGCAGGAGCTAGTTTCAATGACCAGCATTTACAGCAGGGACTGAATAAGCCCAAGAACGCAGAGGGACCCTTTACAAGAAGTTTTGGAGAGGTACCAGTATTAACCTGCAGTGAGGCAGGCACTGAACTGTGCAGGGGCAGCCCCACGGGAGGGGCACTGTAGTGTCAGCTACAAATACCACATTAAGGACTAAATGGCTATTAGCAGTAGGAAAGGGGGGAGCCCTAAGTGAGCAAGGATGAAATGCAGCCTATCACGTTTCAAGTGGTTGGTATTGTTTACAGACAAATGGGAACACTCTCGCTGTGCCCCAGGGAAGAGGGATCTTTTCCTTGTGATAACTCAGAAATCTCTGTTTGAGGCTTACTATTGTCCAGTGACCCAGTTCTTTACAGGTTTCAAATTCTGCCTTGAGACATGTACTAAAGTTAATGGGATTTGTGCAAAGATAGCTGAGGACAGACTTCGAATTGGAAGAACTAACTGTATGAGCATATCTTCTAAAAATCCTCATAGAAAAAGCTGTCTGGAAAGCTAGTCTCATAAGCCTGACAAGAACTTAAAATTTTAACAAAAAATTGCAGCATTTGTAAAGGAACTTATTTGACTTTGCATTGCTCCTGGGGGTCAGAATTTTTCTTGTTTTGTGTGTACTTGATCATATTCCTTATTGGTTTGTTTCATTTCATTCTGCCTTCATTTCTGTTTGGCCCAGGGCTTCTGGATGGTTAATCTGTGGCATGATATAGGAAAGAGTTTTATTCTGGAAAATGCTTACAAGATCTGTATTAATTTTTATTTTAAGGTATATCTCAGAAGTGAGGGAATCAAGGAGAAGTGTATCCAGTATAGAGAGTGCTTAAAAATTGAAAATTCGTGCTGCAAAACAAAAGATGATGTGGATAAATTTGGCAGTCACTTGTGTACATAACTCATTAGCAAGAGTTTTACTGAGTGCTTGCTGATATCTGGTGCCATCCTGAATGATTGTTTAACTAGAGAAAAGCAGATAAAATGGTACTGGAGGAAAATTAGACACTAAGAGAGGAGGAATCACACCACAGAATGTCACACCAGGCTCTTGAAGTCTCTGAGCAGGCTCTGTGGGGTGACATTTCAGAGGTCTTTTTACCGGTAGGGATGAGGATGAGCTTGAAAAGCAAGCAAAATTGGAACGAAGGAAATGGGAAATACTTTCAGGTTATGACTAATGCAATTATTAGAGAGGCTACTGCAGGCACTGTGGTGGGTTTAGCTTCAAATAAGAACAGAAGTTATGCCATGTGTGATTGATTCCAGGTTGGGTTACAATTTAGAACTGCAATTAGTGAGTCATCTGTTACTTTGTATCAATTATTAAAAACAACAGAGGTCTAGGTTAAAAAAGAGAGTGCATGCCTCAATATGTGCTGCTCTACTTGTTAATTTTCTGATTTCACTTTTTTGTTTGATGTGTGTCAGCTTTGCTGAGTCGTCCTACAGGGATGTCCTTAAACCAGCATGTGAATTGGTGTAGGGTGAACCTGCACTCCCCTCACGGCCCCTGTGGTGTGTCCCTGCCATCCCACACTGCCAGTGGTTAGAGCCTGCCCAAGGGCAGCTGTCTGGAGGGGACCTGCAGGTCAGCAGCTTCCTGAACCGTTTGTAAACACAAGGGCTTAAATCTTGCTCTTATAGGTGCTGTTTAGGACCCAGTGAGACACAGCTCAGCCACCCTGGGAGCTCAGCTGTGGTGTAGACTGTGCTGCCCTCAGTGCACTGGTTGTGTTCTCAGCACAGCTGGCAACTGCTGACTATGTAAAACTTCCCTCCTGGTGGCCACAACAGGTAAGAACTTAAAGAGGTTAACATAGCTTTGAGGGACAGCACCAGGCCCCACAGGAGCATTGTTCTGACCCAACAGGATTCCTTGTGCAATAGTGAGACCTGGAAACAAATATTATTGCCAAACTTCCATGAGCATTTAATTACAGTTTCTCATAAAGGTGAGGCCCTGAGTGGTCATGTGAAGCCTCCTGATCTGTAATATGGTGTAACATGACATATCAACATGAGGTGTTGATACTTCATCTCCTGCAGCATTTCCCTTGTGAATGAAAGTGCTTTTGCCTGTGTTCCCATGGGAATGGGCATCTCTGCTGCGTGGGCTGTGCAAGGAAAAGTGGCAGCAAGAAGGTTGTAGGGCCGTGTTCTCATGTTGGCATGAGCATGTAGGGGTGGCAGCAAGTTAAACGTTGCTGCTTAATGGCAAGGAGTTGCAAAGACTGAGCATTGTCTGCAGACCTCTGGAGGCCCCAGACACTGTGAACAGACATCCAGAGCTGCACTGAACTTCTCAGAAATTCACAGTTTTCAGTCTATACTTTCTAATACACATTTGAGATGTGATTCTGTGAGTGCTTAACGCTCACAATGATTGTGGTTGATGTGGTTTGCACTTACATGTTACTGGGATTGTAGACATGCTGAACCAATCTGGAAATCAGCTGTCTGTTCCATTTGTGGGTAGGATATGATACATGTTTATCTCTTATCAATATAAGTATTTTCATTTATATCAGTGGCAAGTAGATAAATGTTTGGGAGAATGTGTATGTCCTTTCTAGAAAAACAGCATCACAGTTGTGAGGGTTGTTGGTTTAGGGAAGAGCCTGATTGGACCAGACAAGGGATGACCAGACTTTTGTGCAGGTCCTTAGACAGATGTGTTAGGGTGGGCTTTTTGTTTTTCCTTTGAAGCTCAGGATTGAAAACTTGCCATCATTCCAAAGTAGAAACAACTTGGGTGGCCTTTTTATCACTAATAGGCAGAGCAACTAGGCAGGACTGTGACTGCACTGAAAAGAGGCTCTGTCATACAAGAGGTTTTCCAGGTCAAGATTAAAAGCAAAACAGCTCTCATCACATGAGTCTTTGTACTGCAGCCATAGTTTCTAAATGCTTTTGGCTTATCTTTAGTGTTTATGCTGCTCTCAAAAATAAACCCAGCTTCTCTCTCCGCGGGTGTTGTATTTAACATCAACACTGAATAGGCTTTTTCATTCCTAAATGCTAATTTTCTTTCTCTTTTCAATCTGTTTCTGGTACAGAAAGTTTTTGTTTTCAGTGGTTTTGGTTTCTTCCCTCTTTGGTTTTTGATCTGCATTATTTCTCTTTTCCATATCTGTTTCTGTCTAGGCAATCAGTATTTTTTTGATGGAAGAAGCAGCTGGGTGTCTGTCTATGACCCTGAAGTCTAGAACTTGAATCAGAGTTTGAGTGCAGCTGGCAGTACAGTAGTAATAATTGGAGGGGGGGGTGGGGGAAACACCAAAAACCTTTACCAAGACTAATTTTCATCAGCAGACAGTGGAGGACTCTTGGGAACAATTGTAATTGTCTTGCTTTGAACTGTGGTCAGAAATCTGGTCTAAAAACCTTGCTATAATGAGAATTTTGGTTATAATTAAGTACTTTTATAACTCCATCAAAAGCTTTGTGAGACTTCAGCCAGAATTCAGTGGCATTTGGAAAAAGCTCACAAGCTGTCCCCTTGGGATAAACCCCTGCCCTTGCTGAGGCTGCTGAGGTGTTTCCTGCATGCAGTGGTGCCCAAACCCAGGTGGCCCTGAGCACACTGCCAGGCTGGGGTGGGGTCCTCTCAGGGTAGCTGTACAGAGCACACCAAAGCCTAGATGTGACAGTGGGTGTTGACCACAGCCACAGCAGAAGGCTTGCTCTTCACAGTCTGTTTTGTGTCCTCTGTGGTGATGTGCTGGAAGCCTCACATTGCATAAACTAGCAGTACCCTTTCCATGCCTGAGACTCGTCACTCCATGTACCCAGCAAGCTGCTGCTGAGTTAAACTCATTTTGTGAGTTACCCAACCTGATAAATGGGAAACAGACCTGCAACAGATACAGGTCATGTTCCAGACACTGGGTATGGCCCTCAAGATCTCAACTTTGATATGCCAAGATGTTCCCTAAAGATGGATATTTAGTAGCTGGGGATGGAAGTGAGCTGTGACAATGAAACAAGTGGTGTGTCTGCTCAAACACTGCTGCACATTGGAGTGCCTGTGTTGTAGGAGGTGTGGGCACTGCAGTGCTGACTCTCAAGTCAGTCTGCAAGTGTATCAGATCTTCCTGAAGGGAAAACTGAGCCCAGTCTGTAAGAATGGTCCCCTGGACAGCCTAAGTGTCTGGGAGAACAGACATCCTTGTGATGAGCGTTCACCAGTAAAGTATCTCCCAGCATTTACTTGCCCCAGTGCAAGTCCAAAATGGTCAGATTAGGCTTTTGAACAGAAATGTTTCTGTAGTTTTGAGACAGTATATTTTCATGTATTTTCTCATGTTTAGTGTAACACATCTATGACTGTAGAAATGCCTACACAGAACACTGTCTTTTCTTCTTGCCTTAGATTAGAATCTTCCCTTCAAATTTTTGATCTAACTTCTCTTGCATTAGGAGTGAGAAGTTGAAGACTGTTGATGTATTTTGTTTCTTTTCTTTTTTTTTTTTAATTAACCTGCCAAATAAGTTAAATGTGTGTATGTAGTGCTGTCCTGTTTTGCTCTCCTGTTATAGATGCAGTGCAGCAGTTCTGCCTTGTGCTTTGGTGTTCAGCCTTTCTATTGGTTAAAGAAATGTACAAATTCTATTAGATGCAAATGCTCACAGAGTTATGACTTTTTATTTATCCTATTTGCTCTTTGATGACTTAAATTATTTCAACTCTTCTAATTATTTATTTAAGGACTATTGATTTCTGAGTTTTTTTCTGGAAGGCCTTATAGAATAGTGTGTCTTGCAAACAGCATTATAGTTGCCTGCAAATTAAGCCAAGCAGACAGACTGTGGTAAGGCTGTAGTAACCAGGCAGGTGACTTATTTTAGGCTAAGGTATATATGAAATGTTTATGTTCTCATTTTATTACTAAAGAGCTGGAGTTCATGCAGTCCTGAGACTGCAGCTATATGTCAGTCAGCAATTGTCACCTTAGTGGAATTGAGTTCTAAAGGCATTTAGCAGTTGGAGCTCTTAGCTAGGAAACTTGGAAGTTCAGGTACTGGGGCTATAATCCTCTGCCACTGTGATTTGGTGTGTAACACAGTTCAGTCTTGAAATTCTTCTGTGCTTTGGTTCATCCTATCCATGAAATGCAGGATAGAGGGGATTTCCTGTAGACTTATAAAGCTTGCTTCATAAATTATATGTTTGAAGCCAGCATGGTGTCTTTGTTGTAGGTATCATTTAGTGTAATAAGGTTTTGTTATGTGCAAAGTGAAAGTATTTTTAAATTATTAAAAAAATGTAAAATGTGCAAGTCAAAGGCAAAAGGAGATGTCCCCATTTCCTTTCAGTTCTGCTGCATTGTGCATCCTGCATTAGTACCCAAGCCATGTTAGCACTCCTGCTGGATAACAATCTTCCAGGGCTGTGCTGCTCCTTCCCTGAAGCACAGCTGCTCTTCCCAGGGGACAGGCACAATGCAGGCAAAGCTGCTCCTCTCTTCTGTGCTCACTAATTGATCTCTGCCTTGGCCACTTCCAGCAAGGTCACAGAATTGGCAGCTACAAAAACAGTGTTCTGAGGGAAATTTAAAGGGGAAGATTAGAAGTACCTTGGATGGGATGGTTTCATTTTTTTTTTTATTTTTTAATTCATAAACATTTTAATTTGTTGGATCTTCTGTTTTGCTTCTGCAGAGGTCTGAAACTTGAAAGGACTGACTCCAGAAGATTGTCCATCCTGGCCTGTTCCTGCAGTTTGTGAGTTATGCCCTATCCTGAAAATTGCTCTTTTCTCACTTTGTAATTCTACTTCTGTTTTTATTAGAAGAGGGTATGAGCATTCTCATTCAGATCTTGTAAAGGCAAAATGACTTCTAAGCAAGAATAGTGTAATCCCCTCAGATTTCTTTCTTTGCGAAAGACTTGCCATGCTGGCCTTGAAAGGCATCCATGTGTTTTTTGCAAAAGTGCTTGAAATGAAACATGCTGGTCTCTCAGAGCTGACTCTGATTCATTCAGGTGCTTTACCTTTTGCAGGGTGATGAAAATTTGGGGTTAAAAACCCCCAACAACAACCAAACCTAAACTGTCAGTGTCCCAGTGCCAAGGGTTGTGCTGTTCATTAAGCACTGTTGCCAGGCTTTGTCACTGTCACATTCTGGCCCTGAATGCTGGGGCTGTGCTCAGCAGGAAGGGCACAATGTGTATGGCCATGGCTCCAGTGCCACGTGCTGCTGGGCCAGCCCTGCCCAGGGTGTCTGCACTCCTCTGCTAGAGCTGTGTGCCATCCTCTGTGTGTCCAGGTCAGGGAAAACATGGGAGAACTGCAAACAAAAATGTGTCAGCAAAGCTGAAGTGCTTCATTACTTGAAAAGCAGAAGAATTTAAAGGGATTGAATAAAGGAAATGGGCCAAACTGCATGAAGGTAGGACTGGAATACTGAGGGCAGAATGAAGTTGTGCTGCATTAATAGGGGGTTCATGAGTGGCCTGGCAGAGAGGGGAAAAGGGGTTTGGTTGGCCTGGTGAGACTCGAGTGATCCAAAAATACACAGAATGTACTATGTAAAGTTACAGCTGTTGTAGCTGTAAAGAATTCTTTAAAGAATAAAATATGCAGCTTCCTCTGAAGTGGGGGGACTGCAAGGTCCCCCAAAGCAGCATTCAGAAGCACCTCTGGTGGAACACTGCTCATTCATGTGATCCAGATCACAGTGAGTAACACACACGGTGTTTGTAGCTGCTCCAAATAAGCTGGTAATTGAAATATCAGCCAAATACTTAAAGATTAGGGATGATGTCTTTGGGAGAGGGATATAGAAGCAAGCCTAATGTGATTATTGCAGCAAGTCCATTTTCTGTTCTTTGAGAGCTGAAGGAAATAGTTGTTGGTTCAGAACTTCTTATGCTCTCTATGTTATAAAGAACTCTGCCAGTGTTTGATGTTTTAACTCTTGTGTGAGACATGATACCAGAGAGAGGGAACAGAAAAAGGATGTGTTAAATTGTCATGAACCCCTGAGCTAATGAATTGATTTGATACTGTTTATTCTACTTAGAACTCAAGGTGATTAATTGAATGAATGTTTAGGTTTGGATCTTTAATTTGTCCATAAATATGTGCAGTAGTTAAGGAGGAGTCGAGAAATCACGTGGAGAATCACCTTGAGCAGGGCACAGGCAATGCCGGTGGCGGCACCTCCCCTCGGGGAACACGGCAGCACTCGGACTGCAGCACCCCCTGCACAGCCCAGACGGCAGCCCCCAACCTGGGCCCGTGCCTGCGGCTGGCACTGCTCTCTGTGTGACACTCGGTCGGTGCCTGCCCCGTGCTGGCTGCAGAGGCGGCGGGGGCAGTGCGAGGATGGCCCTTGTTGATGTCTGCCTATGCAAATGGATAAGGACAGGCCAGCCTGTAAAACCGACTCGAAGCATTAATCGCTTATCCACTACCACTTCTCTAAATGGTCTGTATTTATTTATGTATAATAGGCAACTACGTGTTTAAAATGAAAAATAGAGAATAGAAAACAAAAGCAAGTGGAAAGAAGAGGATGGAATTAAGGACAGAACACAGAGTCTTTGTGCTCGTGGATCATTTGTATGTGTGTTCATTCATTATAGATCCACTATAGGTAACAGTGGCAGCACTTGATATAATGATTAATGTTGATTAATGATACAATGATTAAAGTTGACTTTTGTTTCCAAGGGGCCTTACAGCCAGATTATGTGGCATTGTAAGAGTTGAATAATTTCTGTCCCTCACAAAAATGGTGGAGGTGTAAATATTGAATTAGAGTAGCAAAAACAGCCATACAGTCAAAAAGACAGTAAAAGTGCAGATCAGATAAATGCCATACATTACAAAACCACTGATTGATATGAAAGACATGGCCTGCATTCTGTATTTAAACACTTGACATGAAATAAGTTAGGTTTCATAGGTTTAAAATGCCTGTGGATTACATTATTCTCAAACAGTATTTGGCCTAAATAAGAGTACAGCAGGATGTAGGAGAAAGTTTTTGCTCACCAGCAATGTAAATGTTCTTTTTTGAGGGGGCAGCAGAGGTTTCTGAGGTGCGTGAGACAGAATGAGTGTGCAGAGTGTCTGGGCATTACAGAATTCCACTAAACTGGAGAGAACCTGTTGTAGAGCAAATTCGTTTCTAATCCTGGGGAGGAAGTACTATTGCAGTGCTGGTTCTTCCCACCAGGACTCCTGTGTGCCCTCTGCTCCATACATAATTCAGGTGCAATACATAATTGAAGGACTATAAAGCCACACTTACTTTTATATATTTAAATTACTAGATGAGCCAGAGGTGGTTTTTGCCTTGTTTGTGCTTTTGCTTTGCCTTTTTGTGTAGTTTGCTGGAACAGTGGGGACCAGGGCCCAGTGAGTCAGCAGCTTCGGAGAACCACTGCCAAGATGCTGATCAGAACCAACTGTCAGGATTAGTATTGTAGTAGGAAAAAGTATAACTATATAAGAAAGTCTAGTTGATTTGCAATATCAGATGTTCACTTCCCCTGTTGTCAATATCTTCATAAAGTAAAGCCTGTTTGAAGGAAAAAACTAACTTTGGAAGGGTACAGATCTCACAGCAGCAAAAAACACCTCTGCCCTGGGTGGCCCAGACTATCATACTTCGTAGGAACAGTGTCTGCGTAGCAGCTCAGTGTGTACAACGTGTTTTCTCATACAGGGCTGCAAAAAAGCCTGGCTTACACTAAAAGGAGAGAAAAACAGTCTCACACCTTGAACTTTCTCACTGTTCCTCTCTGTTGTGGATTCCTTCTTTTTTAGAGCAATAGTTTGTGCCTGGGTCACATGATGGTATTTCCAGTATTTCCAGTGCTGTAATTGCTCTGTGTGGAAAGCATTGCTGAGGTGCTCTGAGCCTTTCTGTTTCAGTCATTGGATGTGTAACATTTTATATATTTATTCACCATCAAGCAGAGTTTGGATCCAAGCTATTTAGAGCAACTGTCTGTGCTATTGCAACCCACTCAGGGCCCTGAGGGAGAACTGTGAACAGAGAGAAGGCTCAGATTTCTTTGAGCCGTTCAGTATTGCCAAATCCTTTGGTTTGTTACAGCTGCTGGGTTATGGGATGGAGCAGTATTGGGATGATCTGTTCAGAGAACATGCTGTTAAAAAAGATCTGTTTAGAGATTCAGGAAAATGCTGCTGCTTTCTGCTCTGAGCACCAGAAACTGTGAAGAAAACATAACTTATGCTGAGCATGAAGTAGAAATCAATATCTGAAACATTCTTCAAAAACAGAATTGAAAGCTAACGTCCTTTTACAGCTCATGGCAGGAAGAGCCTCTTTTTTAGTTGAACAAGTTACCATTTACAACCATTTTAATAAAGGATCTCCTGGGGGGAAAAAAATACTACATTGTAACATCTCCAAACCTCCCTTTTTCAGATAAGACATTGTGTCCCTCAGAACCCATCCTACTCAGTTAAAGCTTGCTAGTTTTGCTTTGCTAGCCTTTGTGATGCAGATACATTGTCTCTGATAGACCATATTAAGCCTTTTCCATTGTATCTTGATAACATTTAGTTCCTTCCACTCACGGAATACATTATCTTCAGTAATTTCCCCCGGAAACGAACAGCCCAAAGCATCACGCTGTCACTTAGCGCCTCTCAAGAGCTCTACTGCTCCGAATTTGCATGCATACTCCTGCAAGCAGTGTCATTCCGGGGCTGATTCCAAGCCCAAGCCTGCTGTGGTGCTGAGCAGCCCTGGCACTGCCCAGTTCAGGAGCTGCCTTGTGGGTTCCCAACCCATTCTCAGGGGCTGTCAGACCTTCTGCCTCAGGGTTTAAGTACCTGTGCTTATCCTAGCCTGCAGGAATTGAGGCAGTTTTCTGACAGGTCACTACAAACAGCATTTCACAGCACGAGGATCTCCATCAGAGGAGGTCTCACTTTATTCTTTTATTCCTTTTCACTCTTTGTTATGGCACCTCCATCTGTTTGTTGTTCTGTGCTTGTATTGTTGCTGTGAAAAAAATAAAATGCAACCACACCTTTTCTTCTCTCTAATGATGAGACAGATGACATAAAAGTTCCCTCAGAGCTTGCATCATCTAGTGCTTTTAACTCACTGGACAGATGTCGTTCAAGATTACTCCCTTTCTCCATGGTTTTTCTAACCTTTGGCAGTCTCATGACTGTCACAACCTGCTGACATGTGGAGGGACTGAGCACCCTGGGAGCATGTTCTCCACGGGCCTGAACCAAAGTCTACTGTAATTGCTGGCTGTCTTTAATTAGTCTGGGCTTTGAGTCAGATGTAAGTGTAGAAGGCATATAGTAATTAGTGATCTCTCTGGCTTTTTCTGGCACTCTGGCTGCTACCTGTTGTTCCATGAATAGCGTCTGAACCAGGATGAATCCATCTGCTTCTCTGCTCCTGCACTGTATTTCTCCATGCTTGCAGTTATGATACCAACACTGTACAGCACAGCAAAAGCCTGAAACTGGGAGAATGTGCAATGTGACAGGGACATGTGAGCCTGCCAGTATGGTGCTGTGCTTCAGCCCCTCCCTCAGCTTTGGGCACAGGTGTGTGGTAGAGAAACAAGCTGGGCAGCACTGAGAAAATGCACTTGCAGGTGGAAGGGACAGTGTGCAAAAACCAAGAGACTGAGGAATGTACAGAAAAAAGCCTTTCTGTGTCCATGACTTTGTAGTGCCTTGCCCTGTGTTTCAGCTCTTCAGCAGCTGGGACTGTTCATAATGATTCTGCACTGATGGAGAATTTTGAGCATTCTGTTTCCCAGTGAGGATCCTTAAGAACTGTGATGTGGATTGGGGGATGTTTGACTCTTGTGTAGTGGCATGTAATTGTTCCAGAGCTGCCTTTACCTGGGCCATTGCCATTAGCTGAAGCACTTCCAATGGCTGAGTTAATCCTGCTGCTCACATAAGGCAGCTGTTGGGGGAGTTGTGTTCACAGTTCCATGGCAGAGCAGAGGAGAGGACAGGCCTGTGCTGACGAGGATCTGGGGAGCAGCAGTAACCTCCTGACCTGTGGCAATGCAGCCACAGCAGCACAGCTACTCGGGTGCTCACTGAGTGATGGGGGGACAGGCATGTCTCCTGTGTTTAGCACAGGGCAGGCTGCATCCTTCTCCTCAGCACTTCTGTTTGCAAAATAATGGTCAGTTTTTCTTGTCATAATTGGGTTTTTGCCTTATTAACTGTGAGTCTCCCTGCCTGTGTACACAATGACTGTGCTTTGTTGTGCTCAGCATTATCTCTGTTGTGGTTTGGTTTTCAGGATATGAGTTTATTTTCTTCCCCATCTGATGGTGGCATAGTGGGCCATGATGGGAGGGGTCATTAAGGACTGAGTCAATAGATCTTTCTGCATCAAGTGATGCTCTGTTGTGTATCCTAGAGCTGCCAGTCCATTCCATAGGCTGCTACTGGAGCAGGGCCCTCTGGAAAGGCACTGGCTTAGGAAAGGTGCTGTGTTTCCTGTCTGTATTACCTTGAGAGGAGTACATTGCTCTTGCATTGCTATAAAGCAGCATAATTCAAAGCATTCTATGATAAGTGTAATGGTCAGAGCAGACACAATAACAGCTCCATCAAATATTGATAAAGTAGGATTATTAATTAGAGCAGGGGTGTAGGATTAAAATGTCCCTTGAGCTGCATTCCCCATTTGATGCGAGAGTGCGGTTTTGTGGTCAGAGAGTGGGAAGCTCAGGATAACTGGAATCTTTTCTCATCATTTCTTCAGTCTATCCGTAGTGGTTCAGGGGATATATAATACTACTGACCAGAGTTCACAGAATTCTGATATGCTCCTATGGTGGCACTGCTGGGACTGAACTTTACAAGGATCTCTCTCTTAGTACAGCTTAGGCTGATTTGTAGCTCATAGAAAAGAAAAACACCTCTGAACAAGCCGATAATTTGCAGTCTTGTTGTCCTGGGGTCTCATTCTCCCTCAAAGAGCTTTGTGAGAGGCTGAAAACACTGGATCAGTTCCACAGAGCAGGGACCATGTCCCTCTGGACCACTGGGCCCTCATGTGCAGTGGAGGGATAACATTTTGCTTTCAACGGTGTGTGTAGTGCTGAGCTAAATAGATATCAAAGCAGAGAGAATGAATTGAATTTCCCAATTATGCAGCCCCTGTATAAAAGGGAGCTTTCAATGTCTCCCACTTGAAAGAGACACTGCAGGTTATCGGTGAGATTTCCTTTCAGAACAAAGCCCTGATCTGCATCACTAATAACGGCTGAGGTCATTAAAATACAAAGAATTTCCCTCTGAATTTTGTTTGAACAGTATCTGCATTCTCTGCATCACTGGTGTTAGCTTTTCTTTTCCCACAGTTCTGGTCCATCCGGACAGTGCAGTAAGGATTTATTTTCCACTTTGAATTCTTCCTGGTTCCAATATGCTACCTAGAAGAACTGGTTTAGACCTGTTATAATCATACCAGTTCTTTATATTCGTTCTTCCATTCCTGTGCATGAAATGTGTGTTCTCAGGTCCCTCAGTATGTCTGTGCAGCAGCAGTTTAACATCCCTCTGTGCCCCAAGGCTTTTTTAGCTGATAAAACTCTCCAATCCAAAGCATCTCCTCTTACTATTTTTTTCCCCTTCCCCTTCTGAATGTTTCCCTGCTCTCTCCAGAGCCATTAGATGCTCTGACTATGCACTTCAGGAGATCAATATGCTCTTGGTGTTCAGAGGCATTATCATTCTGAGGCTGTACCATTCGTATGTATTCATCCTATTAACATCTGCTCAGAATTCCCCCCAGCCCAGCCCAGCTCCCGGGGAACGCCCGCGTTGTCCTTGCCCAGGCTCTGTGCGTCGGCTGTTGACACCTGGCTTATTGTCACACAGATTCCATTTCCCTCTTTACTCTGGCTGACCTTATTTCCCCCCTGGAAGCTCAGTTTCCGCTGGAGATGGATGGATGAATTGGGAAGCATTGTGTCCACTGCTGCCGTGGCAATTCCTGTGTGTTACTGCCCAAAGAAGTTATTTAGTTCCTACATTGCAGGAGCCAGGTCTGGTCTAGCAGTGAGATTCCATCAGCCCACGAGGATGTGCCTGTAATTGAAGCACCATCTCTGTAAAGCAATAGTAAAAGAGAAGAGTCTGCTGGGCAGATTGAGCAAATCATTGTCCTTATGGCTGATGTAACGGGGGATTATGAGCTTTAAAGTCATGGAAAGAGGATGAACTGTGGCTTTGCCTTCAGTGGTAACTCCAGTGGAGATTGGGGGGTGGGAATACAAAGTGTCAGCCCTGTGATTGTAACAGAACTTGGCAATAGGGTCGAGTTACCGAGGGAAAGAAACAAGGAACTGGAGTTGTGTGTATCAGGGTGGAAGTTAACAGCCAGGACCAGGGTTCACTGTTTTAAACTCCTGTCTGAAGGTCATAACTCCTTCGTGAATGGCAAGAAACTGTTTTAAGGAGAAACACAACGTGTTGACATTCCTGGCTTTCTCCAGTGCATTGTGGTTACTTTTGTTTTTGCATTCCCACACTCCCCAAAGTTGGTTGCTATAAAAAGAGTTGCTGGATCCTTGACATCTAATGTGCACTCTTGAAGATTACTTAAGGTTAGCTCTGACTAACAACATAAAATTTAAAGTAATCATTTGCTCATTCAAGGTTTCAGGGAAATGGCTGTGTGAGTGCAGGCTAAAAGAGAAAATGTAACATCTCATACAGGACTGCCAGTTGACTTTTTACCTTTCTAAGTGAAATGAAGCTGTGAAAGCTCAGAAATACTGAGTTCTGGGTACTGGTTAATCTCCATTGTCTGACCTGAATCAAAGGAAATGCAGAAGCCAAGGGAACCTGTGTTTTAACAAGCTCCACAGGGAGGCAGAAATGGAATTGAAGATATTTTCATTTAATCTCATATAGTACAAATGACAGTGGTTTATCATTTTCTCAGAACACACACATGTGTCTGAAGAGTTTTTTCTTGCTTCTTGGATTCTGATTTCTCCAGATTGTTTGCCACACTGACCTCCTGGGAAGTGAGACTGGCAGAAGTATGCGAAGTCCCTGGGTGCAGAGTCATGCATTAAAAAGGGGTTAGGATCAAATGGAGTTTAAATCTTCAGCCAAAGATTTTCTTTGAAAATCACTAGAAGACCCTGGTGAAGCTCCTGTGACCCTCTGAAGGTGCAGGTCAGCAGAGCTAAAGATCTGGAGATCGATTCACACCACAGAGTGAGACTGGATTTCTGCAGCTGTTCTGTGCTTATGAGAAGCTCAGCCATCTGTACTTTGGCTTCCCTTCTGCTCCCAGAGACAGCAAAGGAAATTTTCCCTCAGTCCTGTGATAGAGGAGGACCTAAAGCTGAGCTGGAAGCAAAAAGGGTCATCAGTTGCCCTGGGAGTGTAGCTAGGCTGGCATATGGAGTCACTCCCAATGCTAATGAGAACTAAATTGTCAGGTTTGTGACTTCTGTCTCATAAAGCATTCAGGCATAATAAATGATGCTGACACACCGGCCTTGGCGTGTAAAACATCTTTAAATATACAAGATGATGCTTCTTCCTGGGCTGTGTTGGTTTAGATGCCGTGTAGATTCTTGGGGAGAAAATGGACAGTGTTCCAATAAGCTATCAATTATGGTTTCTTCCATAAATGCTACACACAATTTATGAATGGCAAGGCTGGATTGACATTATACGGGTGATTTGAAGTATTTTAACTCTATTACATTTTTTCCTCCATAGTTCTTCTGAAGTTTCTAGATCCACCCACTTCAGTATTTTGTATACAACCTCATAAGAGACCTTCATTTTTCTTTTTTTCCAAAGGCCATGGAGCAGATTTTGTTTCAGGCATTGATGAGCTCCTGTGCACACTCAGCACGTGGTTAGCAGAGCTGGAGATTCAGGCTTTTGTGTGGCAGATCAATATCACCTCTGACAGAAGCCCAGCAGGAGCTCAGTTTGCCTGCTGTTGTGAGACATGAAGTAGAAAATGTACATGAACCACACTGCCTTAGAGAACTGGAGCAGAGCTTATCTCAGGGAAGAGAGAAGTACTGAAACCCTTGTCTCTGGTCCAGTTCTGCAGTTAGAAGCAAACAAGATATTCATTTGGATACCACGGGAGCAAGTTGTTCACACTTATGTGAAGATCTGTATTTGTCATTCTTAGATGTTTATTAAGCAATCTGACAAAGGGATGGTGATGGAAACACCAGGGTTCAACATTTCAGCCAAGTGAAGGGTCTGCCCTCATGGCAGTGTGTGCTGTGGTAATTAATCCTTGCCAGACCCTCTCATCCAAGTGAGATCAGATCCAGCAACTGTGCACACCCAGTTTAGGCAGGGCCATTATTCTGGGGCCTTTGTGAAGTAGCAACAGTTGACTCACACTTCCATCTGTGAAATATTCTTAGACTGAAACTTAACCTTGGAGATGTTTTGCTACCCTCTGTCAGAGACAATGGTTGTGCCAGCTAATGCTGGTGTGAAATATGGTCTAGAAAGGCAGAGTGTGTGACCCTGAGGTATTGACAGGAGCTGGACAGTATCCCCAGCTTTGAACCAGGGCACTGAACATGGGACTGTTCCTGTGCAGTTCTCCCTTGCCTTCTTACTGACAGGTGTGTCTGGTTAGTTACCTGGATTACCTTTGGAGGTATTAGGAGTATATACTGTTCATTAAGGTGCAAATGCACAAAAGAGAGTCCCACATCTTTGGCTTCTTGGAGAAAATGACTCATTCCCCAACATTTGGCACATTTGTGGGCTGCATCCATTTTCCTTACTGCACCTACTGAGGTGAGAATGTCCAGTTTTCCCAGAGGCCTCATTAGGAGCAGACTGTGATCCTGAGGTCTGCGAGAGAAAGCAGAGGTTGCAGCTGGAAGGAAAAGGAGGCAGAGCTTGCTGATTTATGCAGCATTCAAAGTTACATTTCCATGGCAGAGACAGATGTCAGACACAGGACTTTGGGGCTTAACTCAGCTTCACAGCTCACATGGTGCAGCTGGATGTGTTTGTTTTCCATGTCCAAAATTCCCTGTTCTCCCACCCCTGTGTTTGGTCTTCACAAACTTTGGTTACGAGGTTCCTCTCAGCCAGGCTGTGCTGCAGGGCAGCCTCTCTCCCTCTGGCTCTGGCTGCCGGTTCCTTTGGTGCTGGCTGAGCATTTAGTTCTTCCCCTGGAGCCTCCCATGTGCCTTAGGCACAGCCTGGCTCCCGTCAGCAGTGCAGACATTTGCAGCAAACAGCTGCTAATTCAGCCTTTCCAAGCTGTTTTGGGCTGGTGGAGCAGAGAACTGCCCAGCGCTGCCCTCAAGTGGCTCCCCCGAGCTCACACTGAAAAGTAATATTTACAAACATGTTGGGTCATTTGGGACAACGGCAGCGGAAGGGCCCCTCTCAGTGGTCAACATGTCTTCAAAACATTGTCAGGTCCTGACGACGTATTTGGCACATCCTTCCTGCTACAACATTTTACTGCAGAAAATCTTGCTTGAGACCCTTCAGCTTCTTCCTGTAAGCTGATCAACATTCCCATCTGCCAGAGAGGCCCCTTGGAAGGGATTCACCTCCAGCAGGCAGCTGTAAGCAGGGGAGGAGGATCAAAGGGGCATGGAGCTGACCTGCAGCACTCCAGCAGGGTCTCACATAGATCAAAGGGTACATCCATGGTCAGAGCCTGGCTCTGTGGCTTCCTCCAGAGATAACTGGGCAGGAGTGTGGCCTTGGCTTCACCACAGCCTCCACTGTGTGGGGGGTTGTGTGTTGGACAGAAAGGTGCTCTGCATGTGCTGAATATCCTTGCTGTGGTCTTTACAATTTGTGCTTTTTTGGGGATGATGTGTAATGAAGGTCTCTGCACAAGCAGCCAATATTGCAAGGTAGAGGAGGTGATTTCAGACCTCAGGCAAACCTGTTTGAATTTCATCTTCTCAAATCCTAACCTTCAACATCTCACAATTGTCAGACAGATATGGGAATTCTCTGAGAAATTTCTGGTGGCACTATTAGGGAAAGTTCTGCTAAGATGTCATTTCTCTGTAGAAGTGGTCGTGTTCTCAGGGGACCTGGTGTAGTCCCAGTTTCTCAGTTAAGACAGGAGGTTTTAGTTGCCGTTGTAGCTGTTGGCTGATGTGTTGACCTAAACCTACACCCATGCCATGCATGAGCTGTGTTCTGTCATAACCTACACAGATACCCTCATAAACAGATGTTTGTTCTGCTCTGGCCTGCCGGGCTGCTCACCCTCCTCTTCCTCAGCACTGCAGTTTTATCTGAAGTGGATTATTGTCTCAAGGAAAGGGAGACTGTCAGGACTCAGCCCAGTCCTGACACTGCCCCGACTGCTCTGCCTGCCCAGGCCAGTTCTTCCACTGCCATCGCCGGGGGCAGACCCTGCGCTCAGGACACTTGTTTATCAGGCAGCATCGTTCACTTGCCAGCACTTCTGACTAGCAATGATAGGAGACTAAATTTATTGTGTCTAAAAAGTGCAACTGGGATGTCTCAAGACCGGAAATTTTGTGTGATTTTGCCAAGTTTTAATAGCAACTTTAAAGTCTGGAGTGGCAGCCCAAGGTCTCCCTTGGCTGCTGCGCCGGGGCTGTTGCTGGCACTGTGCAGCTGCTCGGGATGGGTCCGCTCGCTCTGGACCCGCAGGGCCGCTGGAACAGCCCTGTCCAACGCTCCCGGTTCCACTGGCGCTGACTTTGGCAGTGCAGAAGGGACATCTAGTGGTGGCCTGATGGGCGAGTGGGGACAGTGCATGTACAGGGCTTTGGGGTGGAGATTGAACCCCGGGGAACCCTCAAGCTTGCATCACCAAACTGTATGTGAACTTTTCAGTTTACAGAGTTGGCCTGTGCATCTGGAGGCTTGACATTTCAAAAACTGGAATTTTTAAAAACAGGTCTGGCACTTTTCAGCAGTATTTGAAACCAGGAGAGTGTACTGAAGCAATCAGGGTTTACATACAGTTTTTGAGCAGAATGGGAAGGTTTTTCTTTACTAACTGCCCAAGTCTGCAGCCACCATTAGTATGGACTCCTTTGTGTATGGTTGTGCCCAGTGACCCTTGAAAGACAAAGCTGGGAAAAATCCCCATGATTTTGGTGTTGTGGGCTTGCATTGTTCAGTTCAGTGCAGATCTGTGCCCAATGGTTCCAGACCTGCCAGGAGGGAAGGTGCAGAGTGCACGTGAGGTAGCAATGCCTTTATTCAAACCACTGAAATTTGCCTGCATGTCACACGTCTCGAGTACCCAATCTGGAGTATTAGGATTATTTTAAGCCCTGTGTGAGAGATTGTGAAACTCATGCACGTGTACATTGTTCTTCGAGTGAAAAGCACAGACTTGCTGAGGTACTTTGCTACATGGTTCACTGTGAACTGTCTGTAGAAAGATGTATAGGATTATCTTGTGACAAGTATGCAAACAAATATAGAATGAGAAGACAGGAAGGTTCTCCTGAGTGCCTCAGACCTACTTTCTCCTTTTCCCCTTAATCCAGCTTGCCTACTGCTGCCCCATTTCCATGGCATGCATTTCCGGCTTGCCAGGTTTCCTGCTCGGGGCTGAGAATAGAAGCCTGGCTGTTATGCTGTCCTTAAGTCTCTGGTAATGAGTGTTACCCCAGGAAAGCAGCTGTGTCCTTTCCTCCAGTTTTAATTCTGTTTTAAAGAGCAGATTATGGTGACGTTGGAGGGCAGCGATGTGGAGGTAGCACAAACCATGACCACTTTGGGGAAGGCTTTAGCAAGGATGACTAAGGACTTGGAGCTTATGCTTTAGACAACAAATCCACCCAATTGTGCTCCTTTGGAAATGTAGTCAAGCCTAACAAATCAGGGCCTTAACAGAGGTGCATTAGGGTCCTTTAATTGGGCTAAGCTGGTTAATACCCACATTGGGTTTTGTATGCCCAGGGGTCCAGCACAGGAATGGTTTGCCATTTATGCTAGCACAGTCTCATCAGGTTGCATCCTTGGACATGAGATATTAGATATTAGAATTCAGTTCTAATATCCTCACAAGTAGACACTGGATTAGGCATTTTGACTATTATAAGGAAGTTGGATGTGTTTTGCTCTTCCCTGAGTCTGGTTGGTGTGCCCCAAGTCAGGACCCTGTCCAGGCTTTGAGGTGCCACAGGAACAGCAGAGCTGCAAGAGGCCTCGGCTAAGTGGGAGCACCTCCACTTTCTGTGGGAGGAGTTTGCTACACTGATGCTGTTTCTCAAAACCTGAGCATGTCCTTCAGGTAGTTATAGGAGCCATAAATTAGCATGGATGGTTGTGGAGTGTTGTACTGGTTGATTCTAGCAGTTCCTGGCTTCAGTTGAGGAGGAATGGTGGTTTGTTGAGTATTATTTGTGCACTGGTTCATGCATGTTTGCTGGGATTTGGAAAAGGTGAGTTTTGGGGAGCATAATTCACATAGGTGAAGCTAAAATATTCTGAGCACATGTCAGTGTTTGGTTATGTCCCCTGACAGAAAAAGAAGAGCCTGAAGAAACAGAAATGAGTTCCAGATGGTCATGGTAACTGGCAAGAAACTAATACTGAGGCTGATCTTGAGAAAACAGGCTGAAGACACCAGAGATGAAAGTGGGGGCAGGGTGGTCCAGATAAGGTTGATAACACATGATATATCATCTTTGGAACATTCCAAGGCAGCACTGTGAGATGAACCATTTGTTCCTGAACTGCAGAGTTTGGGTGGTAAAAAGGCTCTTGCTGTGGCTGTTCTGCTTCTGCACTGAAGGTAAAACCCCTGCAGTAACTCTCCCATTTCCCTGCACACACCCCACCAGCCTCTGCTGCCCTGCAGGGTTACTGCATAATACAAATGACTCAAGGATTGCTCCTGTTTTCTTCACATGCAGCCCAGGTCTGGCTGCATTAGTTCCTTGCTATTCTGCATATTTCTTGTTTAAGCTAGGAATTTGTCTGGCATCTTACCTATCTTCTATTTTCAGCTGTCAGTGAAGGGTGAGGCAATGTACGTAATTCTCATTACAGTGAGTTTAATCCAATTGTGATGTGGACTTAGAGGTACTTAGTAGGACTCAGCAGAGTGTGGGCTCTGTCTTTTTTCAGTTACTCTCATAAAACAATGCACACTGATAACTCTTTCCACCTCTAAAACTAAACCCACTTATCCAACGGTGGTGGTGTGATTTGGTGTCTGTGTTACACAGATACTTCTGTTGATGTCAGTGGCTGTTCCTTAGTTGGGAAAAGGGTTCCTGTACGTGTTGTGAGTTCATCTGTTCTGAGGAATCACCCGTCTCATGATGAGACAGCAGTACAGATTAATGTGGGCTGAGACTGCTTTTGGGGGTTAACAGAGCGCTTTTGTCTTATTCCTCTTGAAGTAAAGCAGCCTCTTTAAACAAACTGTGATCGATCCTCCCCTGGGATTTGTTTGTAAATATGAGCTGATACAGAACCTGAATCTTCCAAACCACCTGTATCCGAACAGCTCCGAGCTTCTGTCACAGCTACTGGTGGCACACCAGTCGTGTTTTCTGCGTTATACAGGGGCTGCTCAAAAAACAGACAAAAAGCCAACGCAGGGCCCTCTCCTGCGGTGCCCCGTCCGTGCCCGCCGCAGTCCGCTCCGCGCGATCCAGGCAGGGTTTTACCGGCGCCCCCGAGCACGAGGGCGGCTCTGAGCGCCGGACTCTGTCCACGGTGTTAGTGCTGGTCCCAGTCCGCTCCCAGTCCGCTCCCGGCACTGGTCCCAGTCCGCTCCCAGTCCGCTCCCGGCACTGGTCCCAGCTCGCGGGCCATGGACGGGGCGCCCGGCGTGCGGACAGTCCGCCCCAGCCCGTGATGTGGGTTTCAGCTCCTGTCTCTCCCCGGAGGGTCTCGGAGCAGCCACCCTTGGACTTGTCATGGAATTAAAGAAAACTACCTCCAGGGCGTACAGTGCTGCTCTGCTGCTGCCACTTTTCCTCTTGTTTTGGGGTAAGTTTTTGTATTCTGTGCCTCATTCTTACTCAGCTACTATGCAGTAACTTTGGATCAAATCTGTGACCTGCCCTTGTATTGCAAAGGTTGCTGAGCAAATTCCCTCTTCCCTATTATAGATTTGAAGCCTGAAAACTTTTGTCTGGAAGATAAACAGGTGTTTCATTCTAGATATGTTTTTCCTTATATTTATTTCTTGTCTCCTTTCATCCTTCTCCCTGTGCACATGTATGTATAGATTCATTCACAAGAGCTAGAAGTAATTAAGTATTCATGTAATTAAGCATTCAGTGATTATAGTAACCATTTTCTCCATTGGAAAGTCTGAATTTTTTGGTTGTGCCCATACAGAAAAAACACAGAGCTGTATTTCCATCCTCTATGCTCTAGAAATGTTTGTAGGCACAAGAGTGTACCCAGGGGAGTGTAGTGCCAGATACATCTGGGCAAAATGTGGAGGGAGATCACAGTACATGGGTGTTCCCACTTAGAAAGTTTGAAGAAAGTAGATCCCTCCTCAAAGCGCAAGAAGTGATGAGGTAACAAAACAGTCTATCACATTGGTGGGAGGGGTTGTTTTGGTTTGGTTTTTCCATATTGAAAATTTATTTTATAGCCAAAGAATATACCTGAGCATACTGTGATCCTTCAGGTTCCCCAGAGCATGTCTTTGGAGTCCATTCTCACTCTTGTATACAATTTCTTATGCACCCTGAAAAAGACATTCTCTGTGTCTTCTGGAATGGGTGCCTGGAGATCTGCTGTGCCTAGACATCTGTTTTAGTCATCTAGGGATTATAAGGTCATGTAAGGAACACGTCCAGCCTTTTACTGGAAAGTATAATTGGGCTTGAACTGTCTCCTTGTCCTGTCCTCAGCACTGCCAGGCAGGTGCCTGTACCTGTATGTACAAGTCTGGGTTGGTTTCCACTGAGGCAGGACAGGGATGATCCATGGCATGAAGGAGTGCACATGAACTGTGGAGAACACCCAGCAAATACAGTCAGATATGTACACCAAGCCTTTGCTCCTGCTGTCTGCTGAACACAGCACTTGGCATTTTCCTGCATTAGTGAGTGATGTTTATGTCCTTTTGGAGAGCTGGAGAAAGTTTTCGGCTTTTTCTTTGATTCCCCAACAGTCTTTTTTTCCCCTTTGAAGCCTCCCAGGATTTCATTTGCTCTGACCACCTTGGACTAAGAATATGAAAGTCAAAATATGTTGTGATTTTTGTCTGATTTCTTTTTCTTTTTCTTCCTTTTACCAGCTTCTTTGTCTGGTGTGTTTGCTCCAAGTGCCTGGAATTCCTCTGGCCAAGGGAAGCAGCAGGACTGTCTTTTGTATCTAGTAACCATAGCTACTGGTTTGGAGTGTGAAGGCTTATGGTGGCTTTGTTGAGCAGCAGGGTCGGGGTGTGGCTACCGAGTTCCCTGGTTTGTGCTCTGGGCCGCCTGCCCCCGAGGCTCTGCACGCCTGGCCAGGGCTCTTCTCTGCAACACTGAGAGAGAGGGTGGCTTTCTTTGGGAGTGCAGGTGGATGCCACATCTGGTTGGGCCAGCAGAGCTCAAGGGGAGGGGTCATTTAATAGTCTTTCCTATTTTGTGAGGGGAATTCTGCCACGTTTTAACTGGAGTGAATGGTGGTATTCATATAGCACTTGTAGGTATTTAAAGCCATAAAGAAAGGTCTTGCCCTTGTAAACCATATCACAACTTTTTATATTTCTGGTTGACTCAGTCTAAATGTCATTGAAGCAGAGAGGGGCTAAGTCACTTGTTCAAACTTTCTGAGGACATTCTGAATATCCAGTTGGCCTATTGCAAGCTGTAGGCATCCAGCCATCCTGCAGCCAGGTCCAGCCCAACTCCAGTTAGTTAAACAAGTCCCAGAGGGGCAGCAGTGCAGGCTCTGCCGGTGACTCCACTTTACTGCTGCTGTCTGTGGAGTAACTGCTCCCAGCTAATTTGTTGTCTTTAAAGCAGATTCTGCAGGGCAAAAGGAGTGCCATCTCTGTTCTGTTCCCACCACTCCAGCTCTCAGTAGGCACAGCAATTCTCATACCTTTGGCCTGAAGATGCTTTGGACGCCTCTTGAGGGAGAGCATGTGCAGACAAACCTTTTTCCCAGCAGTTTGCTATCACCTCTAGTGCCAGCTCTTGAGATTAGCTCAGCACAGGACAGTTTAAGGCTTACTTCAAAACCTGGAAACAAACAAAACCAATCTTCCCAGCTGTTGTGATTGTCGGTGTATTTAAATAAGAATTGGAAATTAAAGCCTGTGACTCAGTCTGGTTAACTGAATACATAGGAAAGTCCCTGTCCCAGTGTTTGATCTCTGGAAATGGCTGAGAGATCAGAGAATGTGTGAAACATGAAGGTCAGCTTGGAGGAGTGTTTATTAAGGGAAAATACTGGGGTGTCCTGGGCACAGAAGATCAAAGAGTTACTGTGGCAATATGTTCAATGCTGGCATAAACCAGGGATTTGTAGCTCCTGACCTTGTCCGAGTTCTAGAAGCATGATAATGGGAGTTACACCTCTAAACCTGCATTAGAACAGTGGGCAGATAAAGAACACAAGCTGGCTGGCTTGTGTTCTGTGTTAACAGTGAGTTCAATTCCCTGAAGTGGTATTTCTGATTAATGCTGTTAATGCCTCGGGCCCTGATGTTGGCACTGCTTGGCCCTGTGGATTCCTGCCCACTGTTTGGCACCTCCCAGTAATTCACTGGGCAGGTTGGGTGGGAGAGAGCCAGGAGGCAGCATCCTCTTTCTTTGATGGGGTAACTATTCTGCACATTTCACAAGTGGAATCCGAGCCACATCTTCTCCTGCCTGTCTGAATGAAAATCTAGGTCTAGGCCTTCATAAATTCTACATAATATTTTATAGCAGTAGACTGTGTACCTATATCTGGCATGTAAGAGCTCTGTCACACCAAAATTCTAGTGTACAAATGTGGTCTGGAATTTGCTGTTCTCCAGTAACAAAGAAAAACATCAGAAGGAGTCTGGGAAGTGATGAGTGCACAATGTCTGGCTGAAACTGTGTGCAGGGACGTCACAAGAGGTCATCACATGAGTATCCAAAGTTGGCTGAGATACTGGGTTTGTGTGTTTAATGTACCAGAACTCTACAAGAGACATCAAAGCCTTGAATAGTAAGGCTCTTTTTAAAGTGACTTTTCTAAACCACACTCTTGGCATTGTTGGGTTCCCTGGCATCCTGGCTGGCCATTTATTCACTATTGTCTTAGAAGCCTGCCTGCTGATTGCCAACATTGCTTTTGGATTAGCTAATCTTTACTTTCAAGGTTTAGTCTTTCTTGGTCACAGTGTCACCTCTGTCTTCACACAAATTGTCAGATCTGATAAGCTGATTACCTGAGATGGTAATGATGATGTTTAGCTTCAACCAGCAGATAAATCTCAGTATTGTTTCTCCCTTTTTAAAAAAAAAGTGGGCAGGAAGAACTTGGCACTGGGCCCCAGAGTCACCAAGTCACTCCATGAGCTGCCAAGGGCTGGTGATGGTGGGAAGCTGCTGCAGCTCTGGGGCTTAGTAGCTGTGATCACACATTGGTATTTTGGAAAATTTCCCAAGCCCACATCCCATTTTCTGAGGCTGAAAGAAAATACCATGGTTAAAGCAGCTGCCACAAGTGCCCATTGCTGTATTATGGGACAGGGAATGCAGGTTATGGAATGTTTCAGGGTAGGTAAAGTATCAGTTATTAGCAGTCTCAGAGAGTTGCAGGGGCTTGTTTTCTGATGCTGGTGTTAGAGCAGGTGTTTTGCTTAGTTCTGAGAAGAAAGGGTTTAATCTCTGTGTGTCAAGAAGGAAATGAGGCTTGTAAAGCCCTAGGGATGTGTAAAGCCACCTGAAGAGTCCTTGAACCCTCCCTGGATGGGTGGATGGAAGATACTTCCCAAAGAAGGATTTGCTTTTATCCTGCCATTCTCTTCCTTAGCTGTCATTCCAAACTGAGCATGGCTGGGGAAGAGAGAGGGTAGAGAGGGTGAACTGGGAATTGCCTTGTCAGGCCTGTCCACTTTTCCTTCCTAGTTATGTGGATCCTGGGAAGAGGCCAAAGTGTGAACCCTTTCACTAATCCTTTACACTGACCAGGATAGGGAAAGATCAGCAGAGGTCAGCAGGGATTTACTAATATAAGCACATGCCTTCCCGTTGTCATGGACACCCAACACTTTCCATTCCTTTCTGCAGAGTTTATGTCGTAGTCGTGCTGCTCTGAGTCCCCTCTGGTGGAGGGGTTCCCTTTGTCCCCTGGCCTCGGGATGTTTCTGCAGTGGGAGATGAGGTGGCTGAGCAGCAGGAGCACAGCCTGGCTGGGGAGCACTGCCGCAGGAGGGGCTCTGAGCAGTCCTGGCTGGGCACTTGGGGATGCTGGAGCTCAGCTGTTTCTGTGCTGCAGCTGAGACCGACCTGTGCTGCTCTGGGAATCCTGCTGTTCTCATCTCCTGCCTGTAAATCCTGTTGCAATGAGTAGGGCAGGTGAGATACACCTGAAGGAAGCCTCTTTCTACTCAAAGTGGATCTGGCTTGCAAATACTAACCTTTTGCTAGGCCAGGAAATAAAATTCTGGCAACCTGACCCTTCTGGGAGTTGCGTGTGATTCCAAGCATTTTGCAGATGGAATGCACAGGTGATGGTCCAGTTTCATTTTACACCCAGTGCAGGTGCATGAGCAGGCTTTCCCAGATGGGGATTTTCAGCAGGTACCTCTTGCCTCTGCTTTACATTTTTTCTGTTCTTCAGTACAAAGGAAACAAGGTAATCTCTGAGTTGATAACCCCAATACTGCCACTTCCCTGTTGGAATTTTAAGTGATCATTAAGACACCTTTAAGGGAGTTATCAGTGCAGCACTGAGCAGCTTCCATGAGGACAGGTGTGTCCCCACCCTGAGGGCACCAATCCTCTGTGAGAGTTACCCAAAGACTTTGACAAAACAAACTTGTGAAAAGCAAACCCCGAGACAGAGAAGCCAGTGACTAACCAAAGCAGCATCTCCAGGCAGTGAAGTAACTGCCCAACTTCTCATTAATTTCTGTTTTCTCTTTTTGTGGCCAGAAAACTCACTGTTGCGACTGCCCTTTGATAAGATCATACATCGAAGGTATAAAGATTATTGAAGTTAGTTATTAAAACAGAGCCTGGTAATGCAGCTTGTTCGCCTCAAAGTGTTACAAAAGGTCACAAACCTCATCCTTTAGGAAAATCTTTGTCAGCTACCTTTAAAGTGTAAAACCAGACCTGTCCTGGCAGAGCTCAATGAGTGCTTTATATGGGACTCTGTTAGCCTTTGAAGTTCCTCCTAATCCACCCCTAAATGCCTGGAACATGTTCTTCAAAGAAGCTGTAGCCTCCTCCAGTTTCATTTCAGAGTAAGGTTGCAGGATAGTATGACTGTAATATACTTTTAATGGGGTTTTTTTCCCCTTACAAACATCACTAATCCATATTTTTCTTGTGGAACATAAAGAAAAATTCCTGGATGCTATTGTAAATCCAGGAATAACTGCTTTTGTGGAAAATATAAACTTCTGTCATTCAGTGATTTATTTGCCCTGGTTTTCACTGTGTTCATGAAACAAAATGTAGTCTGAACGACGTATTTTCATGGTTCTTATATTGTGCAGGAGGAAAAGCTAATTTATTCAGTTTTGTTATTAGCATTTGGTGCATTTTCATATGCTATTCACATTTGTATAATAACCTATTCCAAAATTGAAAGGATTGTTGTATGCCCTTGTACTGCTGTTTGAAAATAACAAAATCAGAGCTAAGAACATCATCTGTGCTCTTCTTTCTCAAGCCAGCAGTTAAGCACTGCCACAGAAGGAGTGTTAGGGTTAGAATACATTCACACAGGGGCACATTTTGTCCTGAGCCTGAAACCTCCTCTGAGCCAGTCAAACACACGGGGAATTGTCTGCCAGCTGTAGTTCACAGAATAATGTGAAGTTATTTCGATAGTGTTTCATGTCTCCTGATATCCACTGCAGTCTCCCCAGCCTGCTCCCTGCATGCCCTACAACAGTAGGGTTCTGTTACTTCAGGATATTTGCTCCCAAAAAGGAATATTTTCCTCCAAAGTGAGGTCCTATTGAAGTAAGTATTTAAGCAGTGCTATTGTTTGTGGTCACAGTGAGTTTAGAGGAGTTTGGAGTCCTCCTTGTTCCTCCACAGCTGTCTCTGGTAAGCCAGGAAGGCCTTTTCACTTACTAGTGAAGTGCTGGGTAATTGTTTGTGTGACCATGGGGCTGGAGATCTGTCACCAAACCCGTCTGTATGGACAGTCGTTCGCGACTGGCACAGATTACTGGGCGTTGTAGCCATGCATGGACCAAAACTGAAGGTACAAAAGGCAGGTTTATTGTGAAAGAATTTTGGGAAAGGCGGGAAATAGCAAAGGGATTTGATGTTTATATTTGCAAGAGAAAGCCATGCCTGGGCTATCCCAGCCATGCCTGGTGGTGCTGTTCAAATGGGAATTCTGTGCAGGTGGATGTGCCGCAACACGCACCGGATCGGGCTCCTTTTTGCCACAAACAGTGCTCCTGGCCACCGGAAAGTGCAGCCTGGGGCCAGTTACTCATTAAGCTCACAAAGGCTCATATCTCCTGCCTAGTAAAGCTCTTTTGCAAATAGTTTCCTGGGCTTCCACTCTAATTGCCACAGAGATTCCAGGCAGATTCCGTCATCCTTGTTTTCTGCCTGACTGGGAATCTGAGAATAAAAGGGTTGATGGCAGAATAATGGGATTGCTGGACAGTGCATTGCTCAGCAGCTCTCACAGCATCACATGAGAGGGGAAGGGAGGGGTGAGCCATAGAGATGATGCTGGGAAGAGAAAGGGCTGCCTAAATCCCCGAGCACCCTCCCTCCCCCGGAGGCAAGGCCTCTTAAAAGAAGACTTAGAAACTCTGGAGTCTTTTGGTGGGAGGAATGTGGGGGGAGGTCAGGGCAGGGGCAGGCTTTTGTAAACCGAAGTCTCCTATAAATGCTTTTCAGGCCCCGAAGTGGGTGCCTCCACCTTCAGGTGCAAAGAGACTGAGAAGCTGATGGAGCAGAGTTGATAGAAAGCCACTGACACGGATTAACAGCTGGGGGTGTAGAAGGTGCCCCAGAGCAAGGCTGGCATGGCCAGAAGTGGGCCGGGATAATGATGGCATCAGTGAGAGAATGTGGAAAGTCAGCTGAGGAGCCCTGCTGTGCGGTGTGATCCTCGGTGTGGAGCAGGGCACGGGAGAACAAAATTCCTCCTCAGGGAGCACTGCCACAGCGAGGGGAGCTGGGGGTGCCGTCAGACACCTGCCTGCTCTCCACCTGCAGCTTTGGGGGGCTCCCAGACCCCGAGCCCTGACGCTGCTCGGGCCACAATTACACACAGGGGGCAGCAGGAAGGGGCAAGAGCTGCACTGAGGCTTCTGGTGATGGCTTGACTTCCAACGCCAGTAAAGTCGGGATTGTCTCACCAGGAGCTGTAGCAGTTTCTCAGATCCCATTTGCTCCTTCATGAGCTTTATCTCTGCTTTGAGACCGTTTTTCATGGGAGTTTTCAAAACATCTGCTATATGGCTGTTTGCAGAGTTATTTCCAAGTTTGGATGTTTGATAACACCCAGGAATCGGGCTGGGATATCTCTGCCTCACAGCTTCTCTCTCATTTATTCTGGAACTGACCAGAATGAAAGCCTCTGATCTCAGAAAGCTGCAAGATGATGTGCTAATGGCTGGTGCCTTTGCTGAGGGAGAAGTTCTCTGTTTGCTCTGCCTTGTCCCTTTATACTATTTTTGGTTGGGTTTTGTCTTGCAAAGTGCTTAATTGTGTCATTGAGTCCAGGACAGGTATCCTAATTCTAATATCATGGCCACTATCCCCTGTCCTCTGGGCTGTCCTGCTCTTTGGCCAATCTGCCCCTTGTTTCACTAAATGCATTTAGAATTTCCTTTGGAAAAAAAATGAGGATTCCTCATATTCTTCCATTCTGCCCCATTGAGAAATACCTACACTGAACACTTTTATATTTCATGTGTCCTGTATAATCTCATTTATATGAACTAACTTTGCAGTTCAATGGGCATGTCCCATCGCATTTCTGGATGGTGGAGTTGCTTAATGGGGCAGGAACCTTTGAAACACTCCCATTGTGGGGACAGCAGGGCCTTGTGGCTTGATGTGATTTACTGATCACATCCAAATGCTCCCAGATTTAGTTCCTGTCATTAGGCTGGTGCTTTGGCTCCGCAGGTATTAAGTGTTTGGATCTAAAATGCCATCAGTGAATCTCATCAGTCTGCTCTTTGCTGTAACACCTGAAGATTTCTTGCTGTGTGAATTTACATGTCTAACATGGGGAGAGGGTGAGGGCCAGTGATATCAAACTGAGCAGCTTGATGTAATCAGAGGCAGTGTGAATCAGAGTTTGTGTCCGATTATTTATGGGAGCATCTTCAAATCGCTTGTGGATTAGCTGAGAAAAAATTGTAACTCGAGAAGGAGCAGCTGGGACGTTGAGAGCCACAGCCAACACCCAGCCCATCCTGCCCCTCTGCGATTCCAAGCCCTGTGCCCAGCCAGTGAAAGGGGTCATGGAATTTTACACGAAGTTAATCTTGTGAATGGATTTAAGGTGATGTGTGTCACTGCTCTCAAAGTGACTCATGGATGAATAAGCACAAATGAAACCGTTGGTTTGTGAGTGTCTCCTAAAAAAGCAGGTACCTGGCCACACAACTTGACAAGAAATTCCTGATCAACACCATATGAAGGCCTGTTGTCTTCTTTATAGTAAATGTTTGATTCTCCAGTATTCTTCTCAGCTCACGGTTATAACAACCCCTTGGAGTGTGGAATTTAAGTGGGCAATCTCTGATTTGCATGTGGGGATCAGCAGAACTTTTTTATTTAGAGCTCCAAATGCTGACTGACAGAAAATCTCTTTCTCAACAGGAACTTCATACTCTGAAAATGAGAGTGGCTGTTCCTCATCCCCCTGTGAGAATGGTGGGAGCTGTAAAGATCTGGAAGTGGGTTACCAGTGCACCTGCCCCGTGGAGCCGGTGGCCTACACGGGCAGGAACTGTGAACTCCTCTATGATGCTTGCATTAATCACGACTGTCCTGCCCACATGACCTGCACCCGGACTCCAGGGCTCCTGGAATACGAATGCATCTGCGAGCTCGGCCCCGACTGCGACAATATTGATGAGTGCGAGAACAGCCCTTGCTCGGACCCCCGTTTTGAATGCGTAGACAGGGAGAACGGGTACAGCTGTCAGTGCCCAACGGGGCCGAGCGGGGCAGGCTGCCGGCCCGAGGGCTCCGAGTGCTCCAGCTGGCCCTGCCTCAACAACGGCACGTGTGTGCAGGGCCCGGGGGGCTTCTCCTGCCTCTGCCAGCCCGGCTTCACCGGGGCCACCTGCGGCCACGACATCGACGAGTGCGCATCGGGGCCGTGCCGGAACGGCGCGATCTGCCGCGACCGGCCGGGCGAGTACAGCTGCTTCTGCGTGCCCGGCTACCAGGGCTTCCACTGCGACATCGACATCGACGAGTGCGCCTCCCGGCCCTGCCGCAACAACGCCACCTGCCTCAACCACATGGACCACTACGAGTGCCACTGCGGGCCCGGCTACACGGGTACTGCGGGGCTGGGAGGGGGGCACGGGGCTGCTCAGGGCTGGGAATGGGGCACGGGGGATGCCCAGGGCTGGGAATGGGGAACGGGGACTGATCAAGGCCTGATCATGGACTGCACAGGGCTGGGGGACACCTGCTGACTGCCCGGGACTGGGGCTGGGGCACAGGGACCATTCACCCACTGTCCCTCGGGTACTGGGGAACATCTCCCTGCTCCTGCAGTCCCACAGTGGGCCTCCTGCTGAGGTGTTCTTGGTGTGTTGGTAACTGCCTGAGATGCTGATGTTTTACAGCTGTGAGGATCGATCTCTGCTGCACAGCTTGTATTTCGTGAGTGTTTGGTGCTGTGTGTGAAAAATGGTGCGTGTTGTTGTTGTGGCTTCCAGGCAATGCTTGAGGCTTTGATTTCCTTGGATGGTGTGGATGTTGAGAGAGGCGGGTCCAAGGGTGGACTGTCTGACACTTGAGTACTAGATACAAAGTAGTTGTGATTAGTTCTGAGTGAAACTAAGGGAGTTATATGTAAAAAGAGATTTATTATCAGGAAGTGGATATTAGTGTTTCCAGGTATAACTTAGCTCTGCCTACCTGGCCTCTAGTGCTTCATCTTGTCCAGCAGGATTTTTCTGAGGAAGTAGTTGTTTTTTGGAATAAAGTGACTTTTAGTTGCAGATTTCCAGTTCTTTCACGCCTGGCAAATGTTTATTTGGCCCGTGACATAAGTATCTCTGTTTTGTGCCTCTGTGCTAAAGGTGGCTCAGAGAGGAATCCACACCTGGGAGTTATCTGTGAGGGAGGCAGGGGGGCTCTCCCTGCCCCAGCCCTGCTTATCAGAGTGCAAGGGACTGGAATGTGCCCACTCTCCTGGCACCACCTCGCACATGAACTTTCTCAGCCTTCCTCCTTTCCGGCTGAAGTGTTTAAGGAGTTGGGTTGCTGTGAAGGAATGCTGCTGATTACCAGTGGAATGAGGAGAAGTTACAACATCAGGAATGCAGTCCCTGGTGCTGACTCACTCTGATAAAACTGGACAGAGATGAAGGAGAAAAAAGGCAGAATTTCTGTGGGGGCCTTAAGGTTATTGGTGATTTTGAGTATCAAGTATAATTCTGTCTTTGGAAATCAGTTTCTTTTTATATCTTTATGCTGAGTCCTCAATTCAGGATTGTGGGATTCCCCTGCCAGGGAAGTGATAAAATGACCCAAGCAGCTGGAGGAGCTGGCTTGTTGTGCTCCAAGTTATTCTGATGTGAAATAGGAGGCTTTGCCTTGTGATTTAGTTCTTCATCCAGAAGTTCCAGCACCACTGGCTGGCAAGACAGGTTGTTTCCTGGTGCTTGCAGCTGGAATTTGGGTGAAGGAAGTTTAGTGTGGATATTGAGGGGGTTGAAGCAGCAGATTAGGGGGCCCACATTCCGCCAGGATTAGGATGGCCATGTCCACTCTGTGGGGAGCCTTTGCCAGGAAGGGCAGATTAGATGGATTGGCAGGTGCCAATGTAATGAGGAAGGCTTAGAGGTGATGCCAGGCCATGGGCAACTCGGGGGTGGAATGCAGTATGATAAGGTACTGAAACAGGAGTCATAAATGTTGTCAGAGCTGTGTGCAAGATCAAGATTTGATGGCTTACTCAGAAAATGGATGTTATTTGGGAAGTGCTGACTGATTGGTTGCTTCAGCAAACCTGAATGACAGAGACTAAAGCTTTGTAAATACTGGGAACTAGTTTTAGTTTTGATAGAAGGCTAAAGTCCAAAAGTCTAAACAAAATAACTTTGTCTGCAAATAAAAATTAAGGGTCCTTAATCTGTAAGAATCACATACTATATCTGAGCTCTTAAATATTCTGTGTTAAAATTAGAACAGATCACTCTGGTAGCCAGCTCTTGTGATTCCATCTCAGAATTCCAGGCAGCAGAGATACACTTTTCTGGATTTATAACATGGACATTTCTCTGTTTTGTAACGAAGGTGTGAACTGTGATGCTGAAATAGATGAATGTGCTTCAGAGCCTTGCCAGAATGGGGCCCTTTGCAATGATCATGTTGGGTTCTACACCTGCACCTGTGCTCCAGGTTATGAGGGAATCCACTGTGAGGTGGACATCAATGAATGTGAGAGCCAGCCCTGCCAGCACAATGGGACCTGTCAGGACCTCATCAACAGGTGAGGAACCAGTGGTGGTTGGGCAATTAGACACCAGAGCAGAAATCTGGGGGGAGATTGGATTCAGTGTTTTGTACATCCCAGTGGCACTAACAGTGATTTATGGCTGTTACTGGGAGAAGCCCGCTCCCAGCAGCAGGACTCGTGGGGTGCTTAAAGCAGGGGAGGAACAGGTACAAAAGGAAATGATTTGCAGAGTGTGAACAGCAAAGGCAACTGCTGAGGACATACCTGTGTGTCTGAATTTAGCTTTCCACAGGTAATGTGTGAACACAAGTGGGTATGAATACTGCCAGCTGAGCTCCTTTTGCCCTTTCCTCACGCAGGGCTTTGCAGTCTGAGGAGGAGCTGATGCCTTGCTGTGTTTGGTGCCCACAGGTACCAGTGTGACTGCAGTGACACGGGCTTCGAGGGGGACCACTGTGAGCTGGACATCTTGGAGTGTGCCTCTGCCCCCTGCCTCAACGGTGCCACCTGCCTGGAGGGGGTCAAACACTACAGCTGTGCCTGCTGGCCAGGTGGGCACAGGGCATGGACAGCACCTGCTTAACAGCTGTGTTAACGAGTTAGAGATCATACTGTATGGCCCGGTGGGATTATTCATGGTCTGGAACTGTGAGGCTGCCACTGCTGCCCTTTACAGGCCATCCCAAAATCCAGTTGACCTGAGGAAATCACCCTGGTTCTCAACCACAAAATTTTATTTCACTTTTCTGCGATTTTGCATCATGAGGTACTCTTATCATGAGGTGATGCTTTCCAGCAGATTGATCATTTTTGCTCCTGTATTTGACATAGCGGAGAAAGTAAAGGCCCTGGGACTCCCTGCTAGATGAGCTGCAGATCTCTGGGTCTTATTCCCACCTTCCAGGCAGCCACAGTGTTTGGGAGGCGGGTCGCGGTGAGGCCGTGCCCGGTGCTGACACGGCTCTCGTGGCAGGTTACACGGGGCAGGACTGCGAGGAGGACGTGGACGAGTGCGCGGCCGAGCCCTGCCACAACGGGGCCGAGTGCCTGCAGCGCTCCAACCCCGCCTACTACGGCACCCAGCCCGGCTTCCCCCGCACCTTCAGCCACGGCGGCGCCGCGGGGTTCGTGTGCCGCTGCCAGCCGGGCTTTGCAGGTGAGCCGCACACTCCCTGTCCGTCCTGGGTGCGCCCGGGACTGCTGCGTGCTTTGAGCATCGGGCAGGGGGGGAAGTCTGGGGAAAGAAAATCATTCCCGCGCTGTGGGACTGCATTGCAGGATATATCGCAGAGAGCTGAGTGTCAGTCTCTGCCCAGGTCTGTCTCCAGGCCGAGGCAACAGCCTGTGCGCTCCCCAGTGCTTCAGTGACTTGCCCTCAGGCTATGCAGGTGCCAGGGTGGCTTCCCTTTGTCAGTCTCGTGCATATGGCAGAATTCATCCTAAGGGGTTATCTGTGAAATTCCTCATCAGAGGAAGCTAATTCCCTGGAGTCATAGGTGTTTCCTTGATGAGACAACTCTCATGACAGCAACTGTATAATCAGAGTGGGAGATGAGGGGTTTCTTGATGTTGTGCTCTTGGAGCCAGAAGTTTCGTGGATGTCCCACTGAAACATCACCCTCTCCCTGGATTGCAGATATGTATAAAAGCCTGGATTGAACAGCTGGGGAAATTCCAAGCATAAACAGCAACACTTCATTATTTTATGAGAGAAAAACGAATATTTGGTCCACTATTGCACAGATGGGAATGGTTCAGAAGTTCTGACCTTGCCGGTGCTTGACACTGGAAAATCATTCCATACTTCATTTTCCCTGATTGTTTTGGAGACATTGTCATATGTGCCAGTGTCTGCAGGGAGAGCCTACAGCTCAAGAAATTCTTTTGCATTTTTAGGTGACAGAGAAGCAAAAAATTATGACTGCAGTTGTCATTCAGGTTCTTTTCCTCACTGCTGCACAAGTGCACTTCAGATGCTTGTTTGTGTTTTCACTTTCCAGGGGAGACCTGCTCTACCAACATTGATGAGTGTGAATCCCAGCCCTGCCAGAATGGAGGGCTCTGCCAGGACTTTGTCAATGGCTTCCTCTGTCAGTGCCTACCTGGTTACTCAGGTAATGCTGGGCGTGGGGGCTGTTTGGCTCACTCTGAGCTGCTGCATTGCTGCCTGGCTGCAGGATTCCAGCCTGGGCAGCCCAGGCTGCTGGGCAGGGCTGAGGTGGACTGTGGGAGTGTGAGTGGGATGTCTGCAGGTCGGGGCTCAAATGCCATGGGAAAGCTGTGTGATTGTGGGCAAGTAATTTGACAAGTCATGGGCTAGATTTGGAGACATTAGATCAACTATGAAATTGTCTGAGATCAGAGCATCTGTATCCTGGAGTGAAAGTTCCCTGGGAGAAGTGTGGGGTTTTTCTGTAAATGTAATAAGATGGTGAGCAAAAGTAGCTTTAAAATTAAAAAGGGGTGCTTAACATTTTAGCTTTCACAAGCTCAAGCTCCTGGCTGTAGCAGATTGGCTCACCAGCACATAAACATCTGTAAAACATCTCCATTCCCCAACACCCTGGATGATAAGAGGCAGTGAGTTTTGGCTGAAGGCAGTAATCTGCTATGTTAGGAGGTCAAAAGGTCTTTGTGATGTGAGCAAAGGAAGCCTTCTCTGTTTACAAGAGAATGGGGAGTCTGGATTCTTACCCAGATACCCTGCCTGACCCTAAGGGTTCGGTTTTCTGGTTGAGAAACTGGGACATAGTGAATATTGCATGTCAGCTCTGCAGGGATGGTACTGTGCTAACTGGAACTGAACCTCTTCTTAGTTTAAAATACTCATTCTGTCTTTAAATTCCATGTGCACACTCTGTTTGGGCAATATAACACCAAAAGTAGTTTATAAGGAAGGTGATCCCCAGCATATCCCGTATTTCTGTATCTGAGGTGAGGGCAACCTTCTCACAGTGTTACCAGGCTGCCATCTCGTGGGAAAGAGGAAAACTTGATGCCAGAAGAAAACCTTGTCCCTTAACTTGCAACAGCAGGTAGCAGCATGCCAGAGACTGTATCAGGCCCTTATTGCATGGGAAAGTTCTCTGTTTTCCTGCTGTGGTTGCAGTGGTTGAGCTGTGTTTGTTTAATTCTGCCCAGCTCTTTCCTGGGAAGACTTTCATTTCCAGAATCTAAAATCAGCTCCTAGTTAATACCTTCTGTAAGGGGGTTGAATTCTTTGTGCAGTTTTCTGGACTGTCTCATTTGCTAATTTAGGCCAGGCCAAGAAAAAATTGCTTTTGTAGATGAGCCCCTTGAAAATAACCTTTTATGTAAGCTCTTTATCACTGCTTTCTTGGGCAGTTACAATGCTGTACTCGTGAGCTGAGGTCTTGTCCAAAGAGATGATTTAAAGTTGATCCTACTTGTCAGAATTCCTACTCACATTTGTGCCCTGTTCTCTTTTCCTCCTCCAGTGCCCCAGCACCCTCACAGATCTCAGAATTTCATTGTGCTTTGCCAAGCTGCAGATCTGTTTAATCCTTTCCAATTCTTAGTGTGCTCATGGGCAGAAAAGCTGACAGGGAAGATGGGCAAAGGAGCACTGGAGTTCATTCTGTTGCATCAGATTTGGGTTCATTAGTACTTGAAGTGATTAGAAGCAGGTTGCTCTTCTGGATATTGCTTTTGGTAAAGGACTTTGTCTCAGCTGAGGTAGTTCTGACACGTTAGCACGGTGAAAGGCTGGGAGCAGTCTGTGAGATCAGTGAGTGCGTGTGGAGGAGTGAAGCTGACAGGGAAATAATAGCAATTAATCTCCCCTCCTTTGTCAATTAATCCCAGTACAGTCATGCTGGGTAAACAGCTTATTACTTCATATTAGGATCACAGAACAACTTTGTGAAGCTTCCCATAACATTTCTCTTCAAAACACATTTCTGTGGCAGCTCAGATCTGCCGTGAACTTGGGCTTAAGCTGCCTCCGCTGATTAAAGTGAACTTGCTACTCTGATGAAGAACTCTTTCTTGGGGCAGCAGGGGGTTCCTTCTGTGTGTTTTTGCCTTCAGTCTGAGGAATTTGGGGAGTGTTGGGATAACAATGCAAGTCAGGAGAAATTCTTTCTTTTCAAATTAACTGCTGTCTGAGGCTGCAGCAGTGCCAGATGAGCCTTCTCTCTGAAATGTAGTGGCTGCAAAAGTGGTGCCTCATTCCTGAGAATGTGACGTGACAGGTCCTGAGCAGTCTGTTCAGCATATAGTCTGTGGTTCAGGAGCACATGTGTACCCTGAGAGGAGGGAAGAAAGATGAATCAAAAGATTGCATGGGTACTGAATGAAGTGCAAAGGAGACTGAATCTTGCACGGTCTTGGAAATGATGTCAACTGTGGTCAAGAGAAAAAGCATATTGGGAAAAGTCAGTCTTTTAGGAAAAAAAAATTCCAGCAAAATGAATTATTTATTTGTAGGAATGGTTTCAGTCCATCATGTCTTTACTAGGCAATAGTTCAGCCCAGGACAGGAAAAAGGTTCCTCCATTTGGTCACTGATTTTTAACCCATCATAATGCAACCACTGAAGTGGAGTTTGCATCATTCACCCTCTAAAAACTTTTTACTGGCCTCATATCTGCACTGCTGCCAAAGCTGTGCTCAGAAAGGCAGTGTCCTGAGCCATGGCCATGGCATTGCCCAGTCCCAGTGAGGGGGAAGGAGCCCAGCATTCCTGGATCACTGCATTCCCACTGCACACAGCCTGCCCTGGCAGTGGCACCTCGTGATCAGGGCAAACTCTGAGCCTGTTTGCACATGGCTGAGGGACACCTGTACTTTCATGAGAACTCAGAAGGTGATGTGGTGTGAATGTGTCTCGGTATAATTGGAGTGCTTATTGACCATCTGACTTTGTACAGCCATGGTGTCTTTGTCTCCGTAAAGAAGTAGAAACTCTCTGTGCAGCAGCTATAAATGGTGACTCTGTGAGGGTGCCAGCCCAGATCAAATGGGCTTGAATTCCTGGGTCATGGGTCAGGAAATAAATGGGAGATGCTTCTTCCTTCTAACCACTTTTGGATAGATTTATTTTTTTTTTTTTGTGCAAGTGTTTCTTGATGTCAGATTTGTTTTAGAGACATTGCCTCTACAGCAAGGGCAGCTAAAAGGTTAAGATAGTAAAGAGATTAGAGGCCTGTTCCCCCTTCAACCAAATCCCTTTTGGTAAATATAGCTGAAGGGAGCCAGGCAGCTCTTGGTGAGACTCCCCCCACTTCCCTTCTGTTCCACACTGCTTCTCCCTGCTGGATCACAGCTCCATGGTAATCAGACCTTTTGACATCCCTGTCATCTGATCAGAACTGTGCTGCAGCCAGTGCCAGGTGAGAGCAGAATCCGTGCTGGGTGCCTTTGGGTGTGCTGGATTTCAGTCACTAGTGTACTGTGTGTGTATGGAAATATAGATGTGTGAGTGTTTTGTAGTAACCAAAATACAGATCTTCTCTAGGGGATTTAATGTTCTCCAGTCTTCACAGTTGTTACACTTCATTGTTGCAGTAGTGGCTGAATGGGCAAAAGTGCCTATTTGTTTTCTCCTGAACAGTGACATAAGAGTCATAGTAGCTAACAGAGGTAGTGCTCCAAATCTGTGCTGGGACAGGTCTATGTGTGCACAGGACCCAGATGTGGCTCTCTGAGATGTTTTGATTCCAAAGAAACACTCACTATATCTCTCCCACTTAAAATATCTGTAAAATTGACTGGCATGTTTGGATTGAGCAAAATTAAGACAGTGCAATGGCTACATGAGTTGTTGGAATGCTTTCTTTTAATATCTTAGTGATACTGCTAATGCAGATTCCAGACACTGACATGTGGGAGTTTTGTTTGCTTGGACCTGATGTTGGTACTAACAGAGACTCCCAAGTTTGGGAAAAAGCTCTCAGATAACATTTCTTCACAGAAACAGGAGATGTCTCTGGGTCCTTACAACACAAAAGTACAATTCTGCCTCCAGGAATTTTATAGTATGAAAGTAACTATATTAAAAACAAACAAACAAACAAACCAGAACTCTAGAAGAGAAAAGGAGACTGCAACAGCTAATTTGATAAGGTTGCTAATGAGGAAATGAGAGTTTTGATTCTGCAGTGCCATGTCTGAACCACCACAGTCAGCATAACAGAGAATTGCCTTCCATCCAGTTTGACCTGAGGGAAACAGATCATGGTCGTTAAAACTTGAGACTTTTCTTTGTGACTATGGCAGAGTGGAAATGCCTGTGCTCACAAATCCATGGAATAGGGCACAGGGAAGAGGGAAAGTACGGGATGGTCCCTGATTCAGTCAGTACTGAATGTGCAGCAGGGCCCAGGTTCACTCTGCATTTGGAACTCCCCTTGTTCCTGTGGTTCAGATATTGCACAATGGTGGAAATGCAGCTTTCTGGCTTAGCCTATGACAAGAAAAATCCATATTTTGGCCTCGTTCATGGAATTTGGCAGGTTCACCTGGGAGGCAGCAAGGGCAAGAGGTTGTCTCTTGGCTTTGTGCTGCGGGAGCCGAGGCCGTGGGCACCGCAGGGCAGTGCTGTGAGCGCATTCCTGGTGTCAGCAGGGCCGGGGGCCAGCTGGGAGGGTCAGGGCCGGGCTGGATTAGACCTGGCGCACTGCAGGGCTCTGCTCCAGCCGCGGCTTCATCTCCAATCCCTTCCCGTCCGACCGGCAACACCTCCACACGTCGTGCCCTGTCGCTCCAGGCGTTTTTGTGCTCCCTCCCTCCGCGACCCCCATTTTTTCCCCTTTCCTGTCACCAATGTCCACAAGGAGCCGGCCATGAACTCTGCGCTGATTGACGTGATGCTGACGGGACTGGTTCTGCTCGCAGGTACCGGGAGCGTGCGGGGATTGCGGCGATGCCGCTCCTGTGCCTGCCCAGGGCACGGGCCGGGTGGGCGCTCGGCGCCGGCCGCAGGAACAGGAATTGATTAGCGAGGAAGAATGTTTCGATTTTGAAGAGACCTAAAGTTTTGTTGTGGAAACTTTAGGGGAAGGAATGTCCTCGTTGCAGGGGGCCCATCTCAGCTCTGTCTGGTCTGTGCGGTATCCAGAGATCCATCCCCAGGTCCCTGCCGGGGTGTTTGAGGCTCCCGGCCGTGGGCTCAGGGGAGTTGTGCGGACACGGGGGCGGCCTGAGGTGTTAGCTGTGCTTTTTACAGATGTACTCGCAGTTTTCATTTCTCCTTTAATGATTTAAAACTGCCTTTCTGAGAAATTAACTCGGAGGACAAACCCTGTGACGGCCCGTGCCCTTCGCAGCTCCTCCGGAGCAGAAAGGGGGTTGTCATGGAAATGGCAGTAATTGTGCAAATCTAATTGTGTCGGGGGCGTTTGTTGCGGCTAATTCTCTCTCTCCCCCCCTATCCCCCTCCCCTCCCTTTTTTTCTTTTGATAATAATAATACAATCCCTAATTAGGATGCAGCAGGGAAAGGTCGTTAGGAATTCAGCTGCCTTACGGAGGGGGCGAGCCGGTGCTGGCCGGGCAGCCCCGCTGAACTCCGTGTTTCAAGGAATAGACCTTTCTCTTCAAGTTGTTTTGTGGTTTTTTGTTTGTTTTTTTTTTATCTGACAGCTAAATTAGTGTATTTCTCTTCGTGTGTTTATTCTTTTAACGTTTTAGGGATTTGTTGAGGTATATGATTCTTACACTGTGTGCAATAATCTCTGTTTATTAACAGCAACCAGTAAATGATTCCCTTCATTCAGGGTTTTAATCCCACTTGCACCTACAGAATAGGACTGTTCCCACCACAGCAGTACCACTTGGAATGTGGGGAAGGATTTGTATTTGAATATACTGTGAAAGCTCAGCCACTTCTGAGGGTTTCTGCCCCAGCCTGTGGCTCCTTGGCTTGGGACTGTTACCTCAAACACTGCGGAATTAACCGGGATGTTTGAAATCCTTGTCTCCAGATTGCAGCTGTTTAAATGCCACTTGTCTGATTTTCAGATAACAAGTTCCACTGGTTTGCTATTGTTAGTCTTTAGATAAGGAACTCATTAAACGTTTTAAAGTCTCCTAATGATGTGATGAAGCAGATTGGCAACATTGCTCTTACTAGTGATGGTTCAAATAATAGCAAACATTTGAGCTAAGAAATTTAGCGGGAACAGAGAAGACTAAGTAACTTGTTTTTGCCAAACTCAGTTGTGCCCTACTTCTTTTATTTTTAAAAATAGACCTGAAAAGAGATGTCTATGCTGCTCTTGGAGAAACAAATTAGTTTTGAACAACTTAATATCTACTTCCCAGTGGGTCTGCAAAGACACAACTGTCCATGTCTTGGAGAAGACTGGAATAATGGCTATCCAGGAAATAATCTGTACTTTTGGAACCTGTAGTGCTGTAGCTCCAGGTAACTGTTCAGCAAGGGGTGACATTGGCTTCCAAGAAAAAAAAAAAAAGGTGTTAGTCAAATTTTTCAACTCTTCCACGATCTCCTGTGTTATCAGTTTGTTTTAAAAATGGCTCCAAATTCAACTCTGGCACTCCCCCATCTTCTAGGAGAGCAGGAATGCCTTCAGGGCTGTTTTGGATCTCGATGGCTGAGTGCTGGCACAAGCAGGGACAGGGACAAAGATGCTGCTGATGGTTTTGGGCCCCCCTCTGCTGGCGAACGTCTCCTGTGCCTGTTTGCAACCACGAGGTTGGGCAGCAGCGTGTAAAGCAGCTTCTTCTCACTCACTTCAACCACATAATCTAGGAACTCAAACCAGCTGCCTCCCACGGCAAAGCTTGGTGCTTAATTAGCCACCAGCCTGGGGTAGTGCACTAATTTGCCACCTGGTGTGGAGCACTCACCCCACAGGTGTGTGCTGGGGACAGCCCAGGCAGGTGTTCCTGCTGCTGCACAACCCAGAGAGCTCCCTGGGCAGAGCCCTGGGCAGGCTGGGAATGTGCTATGGGAAAATGGGCCTCTCCCCTCCTCCCTGCCCTCTCAGAAATGCAAAAATTCATGGCATCTCTCTTTTTGTTATCCAGACCAATGTTATCTTTGTCCAGGCAAATATCAGCAGCTCTGATCTGAAAGGGCAGCATCTCAAGGGGTTGGGAATATACCAAACCTGTCTTTCCTCATTCAACAGCCTCTCCCTTGAATCTGACTGCAAATCTGGCTCTTGCAGTTTGGAGAGCCCTCCAAGAAAACCCACTCCACAGAGTTCTACTGGGTTTTCTCCATTGCAATGAAAGTCTTTCTGTCTTCTCCCAAACTGGGATTTTCCAGGCCTAGTGATGTCTCTCATCCTCCACTTATTCCAACACATTTCCTTCACAGCTTGGTGCTGCAATCTTAATTCTGTCCTTGCTGTTTCCTTTCCAGGTCAGATCACAGCCCAGGTTCTGTGTGCTGAGCAAGCCCAGCATTAATAGGCAGGGGGAAAGGGCTGTGCTGAGGTAGTGTCACCACCTCTCAATCTGAGCTGAGCTCTTCTTCCAGGCAGATGTTATTGTCCAAATTCAGTGTTTTTCCACAGGCACTTCAGAGTAGTTCTCTTCTAGTTTACATGGTAGAGAGCAGTGTCCCAGAGAAACCCAGGGTAATGTTGCCTGCAGAACAGCTCTGGCATAGCTGGAAAGTGCTGAATTCCTACAGCCTTGCTCTGCTTTTCCTGTGCTTCTCAGAGCTCCACAGTGTTCTTTCCCTGCACAGGCACAGAGTTTGGAGCTGGAAGAGATGGATGTCCTCCTCTCTCTGCAGAGCTCACACTGGGGCTGACAGAGGGAGCAGCTTGGACAGGGACTAACTGTTGTGAGGGGGCAAACCATCACTGCAAATATTCAAGAAGCCTGTAGTTTTTATTTTTAATCACACATCAAGTCCAGCTCCAGTGCTCCTAATGCCCCATCTCCCCTCATCTCTCTCCCCCAGGCAACTCTCTAATCTCTTTGACGTGCACATTCTGTCTAGTGGCTTTTCTTTACAAATGTCCTTTGTGTTTTGATTCCCCTCCTTTGTGTGTGAATTCCTTCTTTTTCTTCCTGCTGCCCTGGTTGTGCTTGCTGGCTGGATTCGGGTGTAATGCTATTAGATTGGGATAATCCATGCTTGGTTTATCTGTGGGACTGTCTCTGAAGATTAGTGAAAACCAGCGTTATGGGCCAGATAAAGTGAAGTGGTTCAGAAGGGCTTTTCTGTCAGTCTGGGGATGCTCAGGAAAATGACAGCAGATTTTCATTAACCAGATTTGGTGTAATGGCCTGTAATTTACTTGGGCCCTGTTGGGATCCATGTGCCTTGAGGAGACAGAGCTGCAGAGCAGGACCTCACACCCAGTTCCCTTCTGCAGGACTGGGCAGAACTGAAATCAGCTTAGTGCAAGCATGGCAGAGTGCCTGTGGAGCATGATTTGTTTGTTTGGTAATGAGTTCTGTGAGTTTTACAACTGGTGAGGCATCTTGGAATTTGAATTTTTTACACCGAGGCTTTCCAGGAACTTCCTATTTTAACACTGTCTGAAACACTGGTGCCTTGAACATGCTCCAGTCAGATTTACAGAGTTAACTGGAGTTTCAACATACCAAATCTATTAAGAGAAAAGCATAAACCCCTTGTCTGTGCTGTTTTATTGCTTTGATCCCCTCTGCACGTTGACTCCCTGTGGTGTTTGAGCTTGGGAGAGCACAGCAGTCTGTGGGATGGTGTGGCTGACAGGCCAAAGCTCTGTAGATAACACCTGGGAGGACACAGAAGGTTAGTTTTCCTGCTCTCTCAGCAGTAGCAGGACCCTGTGCAGAGAGTGTGGGGCTATCTGCTGTCTCCAGGAGCACTGGGGGGGCCGTGCCAGGCTGGCTCTGGGAAGGGGTCTCAGTCCCCGCAGTGAGATCCCCTCTCTACATCTCTTCCAGGTGTGGAATGTGCTGTTAACATCAATGAGTGTGAGGAGGGGCCCTGCGAGAACGGAGCTGTCTGTGAGGATGGCATTGCTGACTATTCCTGCCACTGTGCCCCTGGCCAGGATGGCACTGTCTGGGGAGGGAAGAACTGCTCTGTGAAGCTCACCGGGTGCCAGACTCACGACTGCCAAAACGAGGCCTTGTGCATCCCCACCTACCAAGCTGAGAGCCATGGCCACCTGTGCCAGTGCCCGCCTGGTTTCTCTGATGCCACGTGCTCGACACCAACAACGTTTTCCTTTGCTTCCAGAGGGTATGTCCTGGTTGAGCTGCCCGTGGGCACTGAGAGCAGCAGTGCTGCAGCAGGACAGCAGCTGCCCAGCGTGTCCCTGCGCTTCCGCACCACCCTGCCCAGCGCTGTGCTCTTTTACCGCGGCCACGGCGCCGAGGGCTTGTTCCTGGAGCTCTCGGAGGGTGTTCTGCACGCAGAGCTCAGGAGGGAGGATGTGGGGTACCCGCTGCTCCTGGAGGGGCTGCGAGTGGATGATGGCCAGTGGCATAAAGTGGAAGTTGCTGTGCAGAGCACCGTGCAGCTGAAGCTCTGGCACGACTCTTGTGAGGCAGGTGTTTGCCTGCAGAGTGCTCCTGTCCCACCTGGCACTGCTCTGACCACACAGGCCTTCTCCAGCCTGTACGTTGGAGGTGCTGAGGATCTGATGGCCAACAACACATGGAGCCAGCAGGGCTTTGTGGGCTGTCTGGAAGACTTGCAGGTGGATGCTGAAGCTGTGCTGCCGGTGGATCTGCCAGTGGGTGGCTCCTCCGTGGTGAGCCCAGGCTGTGAGCGGACAGAGTGGTGCCTCTCCCAGCCCTGCCTTCACGGAGGGCTCTGTGTGGACCTTTGGGCGACCTTCAGGTGTGACTGCGCCAGGCCTTACGGAGGCCCAGCTTGCTCGCATGGTAAGTGCCACGGGATTTACACCTGCCGGCTCCAGAGGTGCCAGTGAAGTGCTGGTATCAGCTCTGGAAACAGTATTTTCTACTTGGCCAGGGGGAAAACTAAAGCAAAAGCCTCCAAGAATAAAACTCTTCTTGATCCCTCACGTGTCACTTGCTCCTGCAGGAATGACTGTCAGTGTTGTGGTAGATGTCACTCCTCGTTGAGCCAGAGGCTCTGACTTCACCTTTGTGTGAATGCAGAGGCAGGGAAATTGTTTTACTGTGCAAAGTTGATCTTGAGCTTCTGAGCTGAGGATGAATAGGAATGTATTGTTTTACAGGTAAACCAGAGTGTTAAAGGAAGTTCTTTGACAATTCTGAGTTAAAATCGTATCTATTTGCGTTTTTGCTCCTGCAATGCTTGTATTAGTATTGTTCCAGGTTTTTGTTTCAATTCTGAGCCCTAAACATGGCATGTACTCCTCTTACCAAGTTTTCAAGTTTGCAAAGCAACTCTGTAGCTTAAAAGCCCTTGAGTAAACCTGCTGGGTTGGTAGGGGCTCTGCTAGACCTGTATTTTGCTACTTGGGTGCTTTGAAGTCCTGCCCTCTAGAGAAAGTCAGGACACGTTCACCACTTTGTAGTTTCACAGACTGTGGGGAGGAGCATGGTTACCCTGACACATGCTGAAAACACTGAGAAGAAAGATTTGCCCCCATTCCTAAAGAGCTGCAGCTCAGAACATCCCCGTGCCAGCTGCCCCCTCTATCTCTGAGCTGATGGGCATTTCTTTTCTCTTCCAGAGCACCCAGCAGCCACATTTGGCCTAGAGAACTCCACCAGCTTTGCCTCTTTGCCCCTGCCTGACAGCCTTGGTGCAGACTTCAACATCTCCTTTTTCCTGCGGAGCCGGAAGCCGCACGGTTTGGTGCTGCAGGTGGGGAACAGAACCGGCCCTGGCCTCACCATCTACCTGAGGAACGGCCAGCTGAGGGTGGAGACCTCACCCACGGACACCGTGACACTGCCAGGGGGCGTGGCTGATGGGAGAAGACATTTGGTAGCTCTGTCTTTCCACGGAGGAACTGTTGGTGCTCAGCAGTTGGACACATCTGTGGAGCTGGGGCAGCTCATGGCACAGCCTCTCTCAGCTGGGTCTGAAGTGTATATTGGGGGCCACCCGGACCCAGAGACTGCAGAGCTGTGGGGGGGCTACTTTAAGGGCTGTTTGCAGGACATCCAACTCAACAACCACCAGATACAGTTTTTCCAGGCTGACAACCACAGTCTGCCACAGGAACTCAATGGGACTCAGAGTGGAAACCTTGTGAATGGCTGCATCTCTGATAACACCTGCAAGGTATGTGATGTTTCTTGTTTGTCTCTGTGTGCAGTTCTTTGCCAAACTGCCAGAGCTCCTGTAGGCCAGTGGTGGGCACAGGGAGCAGGGCCTCAGGAATTTCTTCTGCAGAGACCCTTGTGCTTCCTTTGCTGTTGTTGAGTTGCTATTTCGTTTCCCATCTTTCTTGGTTCAAACACTGCTCGTAGTTGTCTGTGTTGTCACCGACAACTTCCCTTAGAAAATTCTCTTAGACTGAAAGATGAATTATGCTGCCCCTAAATTCCCCTGTTTTGTTTTTCAGTCTGAGCCATGTCAGAATGGTGGCAGATGCATTGTCACTTGGAATGATTTCCATTGCAGTTGTCCAGCAAATTTCACTGGGAAATTTTGTGAAGAGAGAGTCTGGTGTGAAAGTGACCCTTGTCCTGAAGCCACCACCTGCATAGACGTTGTAGCAGGATATGTGTGTAAGTTCTGCTCTCCTGCTTGTGTGTTGGTAAAACCCCCAATGTTCCCTGTCTATGATCAATATTCCTTGTTTGTGCTGTTGAAATAAATACAAACACACGCTGCAAAAATGGAGTGGTGCCCAGGGATGCATTCCTGCAGCTGCATGGGCTCTGTGGGTTCACCCCAGATGTGACAGCACAGCTGGTTCTGTGACTGTGTCTTGATCGGGGGGAATGTCTCCACGGCTGGGGAGTGATCCCAGCTCATCACCATCCCAACAGTGGGGCTGTTCAGCATTCAGTGATGTTCAGAGGCTCAGGTTATTTAGCCAAGTAGGACCCAATTCATATTGCAGATGTGTCTGCATTTTCTCCTAAGAGAGAACCATGGAGGATGAAGAAAACTAGTTAGATAATGGTGCCCTGGTATGGAGGAGAGTTGTCTAGTGGCTGGAGAGTGTCCTGGAACTCAGGATGACAGGGTGGCCCAGCTTTGCCCCTGGCTGCCTCAGCAGCTCTGGCTGTGTCACTCTTCTGGCTTAGGCTCTACTTTTTGGGGCAATAAAAGGGAAATAGTTGGGTTTTTTTGCAGTGAGACTGATGAGTAGAAAGTACTACACAGAGCTGGATATTATTACCAGGGGTGTGACTGTAAACAGGAAGAGCTTTAAGGATGCAGCACCTCGGACTGTAATCCTGCTCACACTAAGCTTAGGGGGTTCTTAGGGGAGGGAACCTGCCGGGAGTGTGCCATTGGTCTGTCTCAAACATGACACCGACTGTCTTTCAAATCCCTCATGCTCTACCCCTTTATTTATAGGTCTGGCTAATGCAACATTTGACAGTGACACTGCCATTGAATTTACCACCAATACATCAGTGACCAGAACCCTGAGCAGCCTCCACATGGACTTCAGGACCAGGGATGAAGATGCTGTTTTGCTTCGGGCTGTGGAAGAGGTGGATTCCCTCCAGGTAGCCATTAGGAACTCCTCCCTGCTTGTTGCCATCAGGAGCGGGAACAGCATCGAGGGTGTGAGCTTCGTGAGCCCGCAGGCAGTGACGGACGGGGCCTGGCACTCACTGTCCGTGTCCATGGAGGAGCCGGCCGCGCCCTCGTCCCGCTGGCTGCTCCGCCTGGACGGGGCGGCGAACGTGACCCTGCAAGGCAGCGCCGGCACCTTGGACTTCCTCAAGAACGACGTGCCGGTCGTCCTGGCCGAGAACTTCACGGGCTGCCTGGGCCCGGTGCAGATCGGGGGGCTGTTCCTGCCGTTCCCGGCGCCGCTGCCGTACCCGCAGCCCGAGCAGTTCCTGCGGGCGGGGCCGGGCCCGGCCCGGCTGGGCTGCGCCGGGGCCGACGTGTGCGCNGCCCCGGGGCCGTGTCTGCCCGGCGGCCCCTGCCACGACCTGTTCGACGCCTTCGGCTGCGGCTGCGGCGCCGGCTGGGGCGGCCCGCGCTGCCAGCACGACCTCGACGACTGCCAGCCCAGCCCCTGCGTGCACGGCCGCTGCGTGGACGCCGTGGCGGACTTCCAGTGCGAGTGCTTCCGCGGCTTCATCGGCAAGCGCTGCGACATCAACGTGGACGACTGTGTGCGGCACCAGTGCCTCAACGGCGCCACCTGCATCGACGGCGTCTACGGCTACTCCTGCAAGTGCCCCCCTCAGTACTCGGGGCCTCGCTGCGAGTAAGTGCCCGGGCTGCCCTCATGCAGAGCATCCCGGATAACGTGGAGTTTCACTTGGGAAAATTTTTCACTGCAAGTATCTGATAAAGCATCTAAATTGTGCTGTGAGTTGGAAGGTGCTGTCCAGATCCTCACTGACGGGGTCTCAGCCTCATATAGGATAAGGAACCTTCCTTCTGGTGTAGGTTATGCCCATGCTATGTTTTGGACCTGTTTAAAGGGCAGGTTCTCTAGCCTGTTGTCACTTCCCTCCAGCATTCCCCCAGACCTCCATCTTCTCTGGGATTTGACTCCCCTCTGCCATACTCCCAAAGCACCTTGTGCCAGATCAAATGGAACATGGAAGTACTCACATGGCTGAGCTTCAGGTATCTAATCCACCCAGGTTGAGTTTCCTGTTGTTCCTGTTGCATTCTGGTGCAGTTACCTGGTACTGGCATTATCCTTCCTGGGGCCTGGCTGTGCTGCCATTGGGCATTCCAGCAGCATCCTGTCCCTGATTATATTTGCATCAGGAGGAACAGGCAGCTGTCTTAGAAAAGTCCTGGTACTGATACAGCTCCTGCCTGTTCTCTGGGCATGCTCCAAATAATACTCTGATATTCTGGAAGGTTTCTGAGACTCTTCTCCTCTCCACTTGTGTCAAAGTGTTTCCCAGAAATACCAGTGACTGTTCCTGTGACCCTCGCCAGCTCCCTCCCCCTGGTCCCCGCTGTCCTCCCCAAACCTGGCTGCTCCACAGGCTGTCCCTTGTTTTCCCCAGGTGGCCGTTCCCACCTCAGCAGTGTGGCAAGAACTTCACGTGTCTGAACGGCGGCCGCTGCATCACCGAGAGCTGGGGAGCCAACTGCTCCTGCCGGCCGGGCTTCACTGGCAGGAAGTAAGTGCTGCGGGGAGCCAGAGCCCCGGCTCCTCCCCGGGGGCTGGGCAGGGGCACAGCGTCGCCCCCTCCCCTGGCCTTGTGCCCGTGGGAGCTTTTACTTGGAGCAGAGGGGCCTTGGCATCAACCTGCAGCCAGCACCGGTTTTGCAGCAAGAACTGCTGCCAAATAGTTCCTGTGCCCTGAGAGAATTCACTGCCTGTGCTGGACACCTGTGCTGGGCTCAGTCCCACAGGAACCACACCAGCAGGGTTGGTGTGAATGGGGGAACGTTTCATGTTATTGAACCCTGGAGAAGGCACCTGAAAACGGTGCAACAGGCACTTTTCAAATAAATGGGTCTTTTTAGACTGTATGATCTTGTGTCCTGTGGCACAGCAATGTATGTCACAATTCCAATGCCCTTTTCTTTTGCAGTTGTCAAATCAATATAAACGAGTGTGAGCCGAACCCGTGCCAGAACGGGGGCACGTGCCAGGACTCGGAGAACAGATACGAGTGTGTGTGCAGCGCCAGCTACACCGGCGAGCGCTGCGACATCAACGTAAGCAGCGGCCGCCCTCCCGAGCGAGGAGGAGCCGGCCCGGGGCGCTGGGGGCTGGCCCTGCACGGGGAGGGAATGGGTCGGGACCAGGGAACCCTCCACTGGCCCTAGCACTTCTCTTCAGTGCTGCTGCATGCTGCTCTCCAGCATATAAATAACTGCAGCAAATACTTCTCAGTATCTGCATGTGCTACCATATGGCTTTTGGGGCTGTCTCTGCACATTTGCATAGACTTCACAAGTCTTTGGACAGTAATCCAGCTACTGCAGTTGGACCAGTTTCCTGGAGAATGGAATTTCAGTTGGCATTTTGTCTTGCATGAGAGTTACAAAGCACCTTCCCTCTCCAAAGATCATCCAAAGATGTGTTTGGAGAAGGGAAGTGGGATGAAGTGGTTGAGGTCTGAGTTCAAAGCCTTGTCCTGTCCCTGAGCTGCTCCCTGGGCCCAGCCCTGCTGTCCCTGTGTGTCTGATCCAGGTGTTCTGGGGGGGCTGGGATGCACACCCTTGCTTTCTCTCTGTACAGCTGTTGCATGGACAGGTAGCTTGTCTGGTAACCTGGGAATGTACTAACCCATCCTGCATGGAAAGGGCTGAGTGCCAGGGAGGGGTTGCTGCTGTTGCTGTTACCGAGGGCTCCGTAACTCACGTGCTAAGGTCACCCTGACACTTCTAGTTTGCACGCACAGACTCCCTCAGGCATCTCCATCCCCTCTGCCCCAGGACACGTGGTTTCCTTATGTTCATGTTCATCACCCCCCTTGCTTTCTGTAGAATTTTCCTCCCCCTCTGGTGAGGCCAGGCCCGTGGTGGGGCCAGGCTGGTGCTGGTGCTGAGCACTCAGCTCTCCTGCCCTCCCTCCTTCCCTCCCCCAGCAGCAGCTCGAGCACAGGCAGGGGCTGGACTAACCTGCATGCTCTGCAAAGCCAGAACTAACCCTGTACTGCACTCTGGGCTGGGCAGGCTCAGGGGATCAGCCTGAGCTTCAGGCACTGGAAAGGGGCAGGACTTGGAGATCCTCTGGGAATGTTCCTTCTCTACTTTGTGACATGAGCACAAACTGAATGGCATCCAAAAGCTGTAAATAATCCAGCTTGAATTATTTTTGTTTTCAAGGTGGCAGATACATTGCTAGCAATAAGAAATATTTCTTAGGCTTATTGTAATTTTAAAGCTTTCTTTCATGACAGAAATTCCGCAGTTGTTTTAGTTCTTTGTTGTTGTCTTCCATGCCATCCTTAATTCCACCAGAATCTAAAGAATTCTCATTTCTCTTCTCAATGCTGGGGCCTTTTATCATCTCCATCTCCCATCCATGTCCTGACCTTTTTAACATCTTCCCCTTCCTGCTGCAAGTTTTCTTCAAGTCTGTTTCACAGTTTAACAGCCAAATCAATTTTCTGCCTTGCCATAAGAGGCATCATTGAACGATTTTTCCCTGCTTGGGGAATTTTTTTGAGGTTACTGAAAATTCACATTACTGTGCATTAACTTTATAGGTTTAAATATTTGGTTTTTGCGACATTGGTCAGGTCTTTGCCAGTGGCACTTGTGTATTTTAGTCTGATGTTGGTAAGGATGCTCCTTTAAAGACTCTCACCATGGATGCTGAGGATACACGCATTTGCATCTTAAGGGGCTGTCCTGGTGTGAAAAAGTGCTTTTTCCTGCTTTTCTGAAAGTCTTTTTCCCGCTGATCTGACCATTTGGGTCAGCTATTGCAGTTACTGTAACCACTGGAGTTTCATTGTTTCTCCATTAATTTCTTTTACAGAAAGGGACTCCAGGTGCTCTGTTCCCCTCCCCACTAATTGAAGTAGCTGTCCCTGTAGCCTGTGGCTCTTTGCTGCTCCTCAGCATTGGGCTCATATTCATGATTCTCACGGCAAGGAAGAGGCGCCAGTCCGAGGGGACCTACAGCCCGAGCCAGCAGGAGGTGGCAGGAGCTCGGCTGGAGATGGACAGTGTCCTAAAGGTGCCACCCGAAGAGCGGCTAATTTAGGCCCTGCCAGGTCAAGGAGATGCACCTGCAAGGTCTGCTCGGACCTTGAGCTCTTCCCAACACTTGCAGCAGCAGATCCACCCCATCCCAGTTTCCCTAAGGCCTGGGCACGAAGACGTGGACTTTCCGTACGAGGCAGCGCTGCCTGTGGGAGCTGCCCCGGCTGGGCCCAGGGCAGGGGCCTCTTCACCCCAGGGGCTCCCAGGGAGCCTCTGCCTTCCCTCCTGCCCAGCCCAGGACTCCGGGTGGGTGCTGAAGTGGCTCTGGCTCCAGTCCCCTCCCAGGCAGGAGTGGCACAGCTAAATCTGCTTCCCAAGGCAGGGAGAAATGAGGCACCAGTGCAGGCTCAGCCCTGGGCCCCACTCAGGAGCTCAGGAATGGGGTGGTGGCTGGTTTGTGCTACTGCTCTGGTTCTGTCAGCAGCTGAAAAACACTCCAACTCTCAGCTCAGGTGTGTGAGGTTTTGAGTCTTCAACAGCAACAGCAGCTGTGACCTCCTGCCCTGTGACGACTCCGTGTTACAGGGAATTGTCAGGAAATACCACAATCCTTGTACAAATCCATGTGGAACGATAAGGTGCTGTTAGACATTCCCACGGGTACCGTGCAGGGAAGGTGCAGGCAGGACTGGTGGGTTTGGGGCAGTGCTGGAGCTGCCACATGCTGGACTTTGTGTGTGTGGAGGGGAGAGGGGAGCCTTCCCCGGCCCCTGTGCGACAAGGAGGGGGACAGGGGGAAGCTCCTGGCCCGCAGTGCTGCAGCCGAGGGAGGCCCCGGGCAGGGCTGAGGGAGGGCAGAGGCAGCACCGTCCAGGGGGAAGCTCTGAGTAACAACCTGTTCTACCGCAGCAGCGAGTGTGGGCTCACCTCAGCCACTCGTCCGTGGTGGGAGCCGTCGGGGCGGCGGGCGCCGCTCTGCTCCTCGTGGTGTTGGCGGCCACGGCCATCGCCATGAAGAGGAGGAGAGCGACTCAGGGCACGTACAGCCCCAGCCGGCAGGAGAAGGACGGGGCTCGAGTGGAAATGTGGAACGTCATCAAGATGCCCCCGACCGAGCGGCTCATCTGAGAGCGGGACAGCCTCGTGTGCTGCGGCGTCCCGGGGGCGCTGCCGCAGCCCCTCTGCCCCAGGTGTCGGTGTAGGACAGGCCTGCACTGCCTGGAGCTGCTTCCCAGGCTCTCCCTGCAGGGCACCCGCCTGCTCACCGAGCCGGGTATTGCAGCTCATCCCACACACCATTTGGATCAGACTGGTCTGCGGCAAAGGTGGGGAGGGAAAAGCCCTTTGTGGAGGGGCCGGGACAGAGGTGGGGGGTGGATGCAGAAGCAGGGACAGAACCCGGGGCTCAGAGCCAGGAACTGCCACCGCCCTGCAGGCAACAGGAAACCCACCCTGAAGTGAGTGAGGCGTTCACTTAATGGGGATTAAACCACTGCATTCAGAAGTAATGTGAACAATATGGTTGTTTCAACAAACGTGCCTGTGACTCCTCTGCAAGGCTAAGCCAGGTGAGTGGCTGGTGGGAAATCCTCCCCACAGGCTACTGCTGCCCTCCCTGCCTGGGCACTCCCTGGCTGTACGTCCCACCGGCTGCTGGAGCTTTCCCTGAGACCAGACCAAACCACAGGAGTATTTTAAGTGCCTTTCTGAGCCTGAGTTGCCAGTTAGAGTTTGACCTTTGTGAAAGGAGGATGTTTCTGTGTAGAACAGCAGCTCACTTTGGGGCTCCGCTGCAGGGCCGAGGGGTTCCCCCACCTGCAGGATCTGCCACGCCCCGAGCAGGGGCTCGAGGGCAGGAGCTGAGCACAGAAGGATCCTTGGCAGAGCATCAGGTGGCACTTGCTGGGTGAAGAGGGGAGAAGGAAGCAGTTCTAGATCCAACCTTCACAGGCAGATGGGTTTGGGCTCATCAGCACAGGAGAGCGGAACTTAGTGAACCAAACTAGTGCCCTTTAACCCAAACCAGGGTTGGTGTTGTAGTGACACAACATTCACTTTCCACTGCCCCCAGACGGGGGTTGGTTCTGTGGCTTCCGTGTTACTGTTTTAGCTGCTGAATGTGCTGTTTCTTCTTTAGCATAACGTGGCAGAGCCTGTGGCAGGAAATGCAACAGAGCAGGCCAGGTGAGCTCTAAAGTCAGTAGTGCTTCAGGATAATCACTGCAGCTATCAAAGAGGAGTATTTTAGAACACAGTGTCTGCTTTTTAAATTTTAAAAATACTATTAGTAAGCAGGGTGGGAACTGCCCACCGTAGCTCATTGCCACCAGAAGAAAAGGCTGATTATTCTGGTTTGCTTTGGGATTTATTTATGTTTTTTACTTTAGCTGTAAATGTTTCTAGTTCCAAGCAAAGGGAAGAGCACAAACTACTGATCAGGTAGGTCTGTTTAAGAACAGGTGTGTCTGCTAAAAACAGGTCTCTGCACTCATGCAGCTGCTGACAGAAGAATGAAAAATTTGGCAAATAGAAAAAAAACCAAGTGGGAGACAGTGTTTTGCCTGTATGCTCACTTTCCCTCTAATACTGGGGAAGATTGAGAGAGCAAGTGATGATCCCACCTGGCTGTGTTTGGGAAGCAGCTGCATCTCGCAGTGCCCCTGAGATGCCCTGACTGCAGGTGGGAGCTTGGTCCTGCTTTGTTTTATTTATTGGCAGTGGTGCTGCTGCCACTGCCCTGGGCTGGTTTGCTGGTCAGGGAGGCCCAGCACACACAGGGAGCAGAGAGGTGGGCGATGCCCCAGCCCTCGTGGCACGGGGCCTTTGGGGACAGGTGAGTGGCCAGCGGTGCCTGTGCACAGGAGGCTCCAGCAGAGGCTCCCTAGGGAGCCCCGTGAGGGGCTGGACAAACAAAACCCCTGGTCTGGGTCTGTCCCCGGGTCAGGGCTGGGGGGCTCACCTGGGCAGAGCCCTGGGGGTCACCTGTGCTGGATGCAAAGGTCACTTGGCTTCTCCAGCCCATCCTGAGCTGGAAGGACTCATGGCAGGCTCAGGGTGGGCCTGGGGTTCCTCAACACCCCCCAGCTCATCCAGGACTGGTCCTGCTGCAGAGCTTTGGCTCCACCCTGTGCTCTCGGAGCTCACTGAGCTGCTGCAACACCCTGGAAGGCACCAAGGCACGAGCCCCACCCCACTGGAACCTCCCGACTGTCCGTGCCAGGCCGTGCTCCTCTCAGGGGCAGCAGAGCAGCTGCTTGGGTTTCAAGCACCCAAAGCCAGTACTAGCAAAGGTATTAAAATCCTCTATCCGTGTCTTGAGCATTTCTGCAAGATAATTTATGGAGGGTTTTTTTTTTTTTTCCAATAATGAACTTCACTTTCTTTTGATATTTAATTTTTGAATATATTTTTTCACAAAACTGGACTTGCTGTAGTTAATGATCCTGATTTCTTTTGTAATTGTAAATTTTATAATTTGTATATAAATAGAATGTCCTTCAAAAGAAATTTGCAATAAAATCTGGTTAAAAGCAGCAGGTTACACTGACCTGTGACTTTTCCCCTGAAGAAGACCTCTGGATGGCTGATGGTGGGGTGTGATTCTGCAACCCTCCCTGTCTCTTTACAGCTCAGCTATTAATTTGGTGAGGATGTGGCAGCGCAGAGCCCTCAGCCCAGGCCTGGGGGCAGCAGCAGGGGCAGAGCACACCTGCTGCTCTCCCTGCTGCCCTGGCCCTGTGCAGTGAACAGGATACAGGACTGGTCTGACCTCCGGTGCAGCAGCAGATGCATCACAAACTTCACAGAGCTGTTTTTCTTGCCTTTTTTTTTTTTTTTTTTAAACAAACTTCTTTCTAAGGGGAAGAAGCAGCTGTAAATAAGCCAAGTGGTACCAAACACAGGGTGAGAACAGGAACATGGAGAAAGCTGAGTACAGAGACTCTGATGAATAATATCAAGAACTCTTTTTATACTGGATTTAGTAAAAACATCAAAAATCCTTCTACATCAGACCTTGAGCTGGTTCAGAGCCTGGCCTGCTCTCCCAGACAAGCACTATTAGGAATGAATCATCTTAGGAATTCCTGAGTTTAAATAAGACAAAACCCCCTAAATCCTGCCTTGGCGAAAGGGTGATTTCTTTATTACAAGAAGCCCAAAAAACAGTCTCCAGCTTGCAAACCCTATTCCAGAAGTGAGAAAGGACACAAACTCCTTGTCCCCCTGGATCCCAGAGGTGCAAAATAAAGTGAAGGGTGAGAAATGCCATTTCAGTGCAGTGTTAATTCTCTTCAGTGCCTCAAAATTAACTTAGAAAATGATCCAAGTGCTTGTCTAAAAATCAATGGCATAAAATGATCCATAATATGGGCAAAGTAATCAGAGATGGAAATGAATTGCAGTGGGACAGAATTTCCTGAGTGATTTTAAGCATCTGTAATGGCCCCCCTCAGTGTCTGATCCCTGTGTGACATAAGAATTTTAAAAAAGGATCCTCTGAAGTGCTGCCTGTCCCAGGCAGGACTGTCCAGTGTCCGTTCACATCCACCATGATCCAGAAAGTCTGATCATCCAGCTCAGAGCAAAGGAGCTCTGGAATTTCACACTGAATTATATAACATTCATATTCTGAACTGTATAAAATAAAATGGAACTGTTTTCTTAGACTTTAAATATTTTACTATGCAATACTAAACCCATCTGTCTTCCAGCACAAAAAGAAAATACAAATCCAAGGGAATGGCTTGTCAGAGGAACAGCACTGTACAGAAACAGAACATCCCTGGAATACTGTGGTCTTTCCCAAACAGGCAGCATTTCAGCTATTATTTTTCTTTTGTGTTGCCCAGACTCGAATGCACAGACAGCCATTCCCATTCCCCAGAGTAAGAAAACTTCCAAGATTACATGAATAAAATAGATACATTGGAAATCAGGTAAAGCTTTACAAGAATTTCCCCACGTGTCCCAGATGATTTCCTTTATCAAAGGCTCAACGGTGACATGATTCCCTCTGCGAGTGACAGGTTTGACACCAGAGTGTGGCCCGACACAAAACAAACCAAAAAAGCACCACTGAAGTAAAGCAGAAATGATCAGAGACAGCAGCTGCCTCAGGGGTGCCAGGGTGGGATGAAGTGTCTCCAGAACACACAGAGGGGCTCAGAGCACCCCAATCCCTGGGGCATCCCAACCTCCAGCTGCCAGCTGGGAACCCACACCCCCGCTTTGCCTCTGTTTGTAATGATCAAGTAAGATATTGTTACATTCCATTCCTACACTGCCATTTATATTATTGATAGATAATATTATGATACACATATATAAGAACTAGGATACTCTTTATGGCCTCTATTTTCTGATGTAGTTAACAAAAACAAACTTAAAAAAAGAAAAAAAAAGAAAACAATTGCTGGTGTTTCCAGTTTCCCAACAGAGATGCAGGACCAAACCCTGAGCAGCTGCTCTGTGCTGTGGTTTTGAGGCAGCAGGGCTTTGGGACAGCTCTGCCCCAGTGCCACACGGAGTCAAAAACCCATCCCACAGCACAACCTCCACGAGCATCTGAGTTTCAAGACAGGACAAAGCAGAGCCTGATGGATTAATTTAGTGCAGGTCTGTTTGCTGCACTTTGCCTGTGGAAACAAAACCTTGTATTTCTCTGTGTAGTGCCAGAAGAACTGTCGCCCATTCCCTCAGGCAGGAATGAGTCCAGCACAGTGTGCTGAGGACACAGATACAGGGAAGGAGTGACTGCTGCATCAGTAGTACTGTCTGAAACGCTGTGTGTGGAAAACCCAACCTGTGGCCCCTCCCCTCACGCTTTGGTCAGTGCAAGAGTGCCGGGGTTTGGTGCTGGAGACTGAGGGAGCTGTGTCAGGGACGGGGCAAGTGGGGACTCTGACTCAGGGCAAAAATCTCTCGTGTGTGAGCTGCAGCTCAGTGATGGTCCTGCAGCTGTCCTGGCTCAGCCTTCTGTAAAAGAAATGTTTGGTTTCATGCTGGCTCAAAAAACCCAAACCCCTTCTGTCACTTCCCAAGGGACATCAAGGCCATCAGGTGTCACTCAAAGGTTTCCCAACGCTTTCTGAGCTGTTCCACCTTACCTGGTGTGGGTGACACATCCTGCTTGGTCTTTTTTAACAGATCTTCAAATGGATCTTTTGTCTCCTCAGACTTTGAGGACAGTAACACTGACTCCAAGCCCTTGGCTGGCCTGGCAGGGAGCAGAGGGGGCTCATTGGCCAGGAGAGCCAGAGCTTGTTTGGGATCTACCTTTGTGCTGGAGTGGCCCACCTGTAACGTTCGGGGTTTGGAGGGGCCACTCAGACATGCTGCCTGCAGGGAGCCAGCTGGAGAAGGGCTGTGGCTCTGCAGGAGCAAGGAGCCAGCTGCTGGCACAGCTGGAGCCTGGCTGAACAGGTTTGGCATGGAGAGAGTTGACATGTGTGCCTGAGGTCTCTGGGGGGGGTAGAAGCCAGAACTGGGTGTTATGAAGCTGGAGCTGTAGGCGTGACCTAAGGAGGGGGTGAAGGAGCCCCTCGGGGGTCTGACCAGGGACACTGGAAGGGCTCCTGGCAGTGTCTGGGTGAAGGGATTAGGGGATGGCTGTAGAAAAGGTGGTGGAGCTGGGGAAGGATAGCCAAGGGGCTGGACAAATGGTGCAGCTGGAGGAGGCACAAAGTCACTTCCCCCCGTGCCAAAGGCAGCTGTGGAGGGCGGGGGGGCTGAGCTCTGCAGGCTGGGGGGCCCTCGCTGTGGGGCCTGGCCCTCCCAGCCCGCCGTTCTCAGGGGATCCAGCAGGTTCAGAAGGAAGTCACTTTCATTACCTGCACCTTCTGTCTTCACCTTGACAGGTTGGAGCACCTCAGCAGTGCTGGCAGCACTGGACAGCAGCTGAGATGGATGGGGGGAGTAATTCATAGGCTGCTGGATGTCGGGGTCTAAAGACACATTACCCCCTCCAAAGGGCTCTGGGATAAGATCAGAAACCACGTGGCTGCGCCCAGGAGCAGGGAGGATCTCCAGTGACCCTGCTGGAGTCTGGTGCTTGGCAGCCCTGGGGGCTGGTGGTGGTGGCACTATCCCCACTTCCGGAGTCTTTCTTCCCTGTGGCCTCGGAATGGTGATGTTCCCTTGAAAGGCAGGATTCGATTCATCCTTCTCTGCAGGAGCCAGGCCACTGTCTCTGGTCTGGGGTCTCCTGGTGACGGGGGGTGTGTTTCCGAGGGCAGTCAGGGGCCTTTCTGGTGAGCTCTGGGAATACTTGGTGGGAATAGCCATATCATCATGGCCCATACTCCACAGCTTGTTGTAGGGGTGGGACAGCTTCATGGCTGGCACAATCCTGTTCCTCTCGGACACACCAAGGTCCATTCTCTGCAAGGAAGCATCAGAAATGTTAACTTTTACTGACCCCGGAACACAGAGCAGGGAAGTGAGTTCAGGCTGCTGGGCTGGAAGGGAAGAGGATCTACCCCCTGACTGCCAGCACTGGAGAGGGACAACAGCTTGTGCCCTGGGAGGACAGACATGGAACCAGCCAGGGCTCTGCAGCTTTAATTTCAGCCCTGCCTCTCAGGGGTGGTTCTGCTGTGACACATCATGGCATCTGTTGTAGCTCAGTAAGGAGCAGCCCTGTGCCCAAGGTACAGAAACTGAGAAGCCTTAAATGCTGTATGGAAAAATCTGACAAATTTAATATCTGGATATAACACTATATTCAATATTATTATAAGGTAGAAATGACATTATCTTCTTTCATGTCAGATGAAGATCTCTGAGTCTGCTTTAGTTTGGCACTTTCTAAACTGAATATGTTCAGTGAAGTCCTTCACAAAGAATCCCTCTCTCCAACCTACATTTTCCAAATTTTATCCCCAAATGGCCAAATTAAAAAACTTTTTGAGGGGACCAATTCAGCGATTTCTTAATTCAGAGATTAATTCTGAAACACATGAGCAAACCCCCAAAAAATCCATTCTTTTATTTTTCTTAATTTTGGGATTTCCCCAGTAGCATGAAGGGCTCAGCCCAGCTCTGTGCTGCCCCAGCACTCCCAGACCTGGTAATCGAAGGTGCAGCGCTGCTCCGCCTCCTCCTTGGGTGTCCGCAGGTCCTCCAGGCTCTTGGCCTGGCTCAGGGGCTGGGGCTGCACCTCCAGACTGGGGAAGATGTCCTCCAGGAGGCTGACTGCCGTGTCGTGGCTGGAGAGCAGAGGGCTGGGGGGCAGCTGCTCCCCGGGTCTCTCCGGACTGCCCGTGTCCTCCCCATCCGCACTGTCCGACTCCTTCAGTGTACGGTACGGCTGAGGCCTGGCACAGAACAGAAACCACGCTGCAAAGGGCCGTCTCCCTCACTTAGTTGTGTCAAACGCTGCTTCCCAGGGAGATGCACGAGTTACAAAAAGCTCCTGGGTGCCAAGCGCAGCCCCGAGAGCCCCGTGCAGAGCAGGCGTGTGAGCAGAGGGGACATGCGGGGGGGCACGGGGCACTCGGGGGTGTTGGGAAAGGCAAGGCTCCCGTGGGAAGGGCCCAGAGGAAGGCCGTGGTCATGCAGGTCCAGCCAGGCTGAGGAGGGAGCTCTGGGAGCAGGGGCTGCCTCAGCTCCCTCAGGTGGGCCACGGCCTCACGTTTGCAGGCACTTACAGCCTCTTGCTTCAAGCTAACTCAGCACACCACATAATTCAGTGTTTTCCTGCAATAATTGGGAACACCGTGCAGAGTTCCAATGATTTCACTGGTGTCATCTTATCAAAAAACAGCACAATCCATTATGGAGACACCTTCTTTACATTCCCAGCCAAGGCTGAGTTTGCAGGATGCTTCACTAGCACAAACCTCAGCAAAAAAATGAACCAGCAGATTTGCATTTTGGCGTGTACAGAGAACAGCAGCACGATGTGCATCCAATTAATAACAGCAAGTGCCACACATGGCTGTGGGGATTGGCACTTGACTGGCAGCCAGTTGTACTGTGGCATTTAAACAAGCTTTCAATTAAAAGAAAATATTTGTGAGACCTGCAAAACAGATTCTATGGAAGAACACCCCTCCTCTTGCCATATTTTATCATAATACATCTATATCATGCAAATTCACCAACAGCCTAGCTTCCCTCACTCACCACCACACACAGCAGGCACTCAGCCAACAGGGGTGTGACACAGCAGGTACAAGGCAGACAGAGATCGTACACGGCCTCAGGAAGGGGGATCTCAAACCTTGGTTGTGCCTTCAGTCTCACCTCGTGTATGCTCACCTGCTCTGCTCTAGGTCACACTGCACACCCCCCTCAGGAATATTCTGCAAAGCAAACTGGCCTCCTCCACCCCAAACAAGAGGGATAACATTTTTTTGACCCTTTGCTACTGAACCTGCCCATCCCACCCACCTGTAGTGCTGTCCTGTCCCTGCCCTCTGCAGCACACAATGCCCTATAACCACAATGCCCTATAACCCCTGAGACCCTCTGTCAACACTGAGTTACAGTGCTTTGGGAATGTGCAACAAGTTCCAGTTCAGACACTGGATACAAATAAACCCAACAAACTTCCTGCTTTGTGTATAATTGCCAGTGTAATACTCAACACCTGCACAGGGAGTCCCCAGGGATGTGGGACAGACCAGAGACTGGGATCAAACAAGTGGCACTGGAGAAGGCCAGTAGCTGCACTGGACCAAGGCTCACAGGACAATCCCGAATCGCAGTAGGACCACACAAGGAAGAAGGGCAGAAGGTTTGGACAGGACAGGAGCAGCACGTGGGAATGAAGGACAAATGGATGGTGACATCCCATAGAGCTCAAGTCAACATAAGCCCATAAGCCTGGGCTGCTGCAGTGTTTCATGCAGAAGGATGCTTTTGCATGCTGCTCAACATCAAAACAGACAAGCAAGAGAAATGCTGGACATTCATCAAGCACTGTAAAGTGACCACAGGAGCATTTCCAAAATCCCAGCACAGGAGCAGGCACCCTGAGCAATGCAAACCCCGCTGCTGGAGCACAACAAAAGAGGATAGACCATTCGAAAGGAGCAGAGAAGAAAAAGTTTTCAGAGAAGCCAGAGACAGGGTCCTCTTCCTGCTGAAATTCATCATCAGAAGAGTCCTCCGAGAGGAAGACAGTATAGTGTCGCATGGGCTTTACGAGGCTGGGGAACAGGAAGAGAAAAGGAGGTTACCGAGCGGGCACTGCTCCTGAGGAGAGAACCCGGGAGCTGGAGGTTCCAAACCACCCTGGAGTGACTGACTGCACTGCCAAGAGCTCTGCAGGGGCCCCAACCACAGCTCCTGCAGGAGAGCCGGGCTGCCACAAGGTCAGAGGGGCCCTGCAGTCACTCCACAGTGCAGGGGATGCCAACACAGAAACCCAGCTTTCCCCAACACACTCCCAGAGAGCTGGGCATCTCTTTGCTCTCCAGACACAGCTCTGCTCCTCAGACTCTCTGAGCCCTGACCATAAGCACACAAACCTCAGATCTCCCTCGCTGTTTTACAGACATTCAGACTGACACTAGCCTGGCACACAGAGGAGCTGTCTCCAGGGTATCAGTTCCTACCTGTATGTTTCTCGTATCTTGAAATTGCTTCATTCTAGAATAAAACCAACACTGCTCAAGGATTGATAGAAAATGTCAAGTACATGTTTCTTTCCTCTTTGGTTAACTTAAAATAATTTCTTAAAGATTAGGTCCAAAAAGGAGAAGTTGGACACTGCCCCTACCTATGAATGTTTCTTTCCAATCAGGTCAGAGCTAATTAATCAAAAGCCTCTAACAGGTGGCATGGCTGAGGCAGATAATATTAAATCAGTGCTGTTCTTTCCTCTCTCCTGCTGTAACAGGTATCCAGGGGAAGGGAGGTGAGGCCACTGCAGTGGGAGACACTGGATAGAAGATTTTTTTTTTTTTTTTAAAAAGTGACCATTATAAAAAAATAACAATTTACATTAATAAAAGGCTCCCCCTAAAATAAATCAGAACGCAAAGACAGTTAAAAAGCACTATCTGAACTCAGATACACATCTTTGTGTCTTAGGAGAATAAGCTACCATTTAACATGATTCCAGAAAATCTAAAATTATGTCCAGAAATCTGGATGACATTGAATTTCCACATACTATCCTGATACAGGAAAAAGGAAGGGGAAAAGATAAAAGAAGAAGGGAAAAGGGAAAGAAAAAAGGAAAAGAGGAAGGGGATGAGGAAAAGAGATGGGAAAGGAAGAAGGGAAAGAGGATGGGAAAGAAAAAAGGGGAGAAGGGAAAAGGGTGAAGAGGATGGGAAAGAGAAAAAAGGGAAGGAGGAGAAGAGAAAAGGGGGGAAAGGGAAAAGAGAAAAGGGAAAGGGAGGAGGGCAAAGAGGGGAAGAGGATGGGAAAGGGAGAAGAGAAAGAGCAAAGGGAAGGAGTGGGGGCCGTGGCCGTACCCCGCAGCCCCGCCCCGGGGCGCGCTGACAGCGCTGACAGCGCCGCAGCCTCGGCCCGCTCACGGTAATGAGCAACATCTGCATCTCGGGAGCCTTTTTCATGTGTCAGGATGCATGGACAAATCAGCAGCACATCACGCTGGCCAAAAATGAAATGCTGACAAATGTAGATATTTCAAATTTAATTGACACCTAAATGTATTTGAGATAGAAAAAAATATATATACAGAAAATGGGAGTGCAGGATATGGAAATTAATAAGGAGAATTCTGTAATAATTTTAAAAGATGTTTCAGTTATGAGAAAATTAAATTTCTGTATTTTTTTTACAGCGCTGCTTTTTCCTGAGAACAGATATTATGGTACAAAGAGGTATATGGACTTGACATTGTTCTCCTAAAAAGGGCACCCCAAGTTTGAGGGAGAATTATTTTTTATTGGTAGAGTTTCTTAAAGAACAGCTATACAGGAGCTCTAGGGAATTAAGGAATTTGTCCCTCTTCAACAGTAAAATGCAGAGAATGAGGGATTTGGATGCATGGGCTTTTTCTTCCTGGTATGAAATTGGAGACTTAGGACAGAGGGAATTACCTGGGAACTCTTCCATCTGAGCACAGCTCAGACCTACCACTGGAATCCCTCCTGCAGATCCTGAACACTCTCAGAGCTCCTTGGTTACAGCAAGGCCCTGGAAAACCTTCCCCATCCCCAGGGGTTGTGGGGGAGCCCCAAGAGCCTGGTTCCACCTGGAATTTAACCTGCTTCCCGAGCCTGTACCACCCACCCCAGCACCCCTGACTCCACCCCAAATGCAGGGTCACGCAGCCCATGTTCCCGGACTGCAGGGACTGCCGGCAGCTCCTCTGCTGAGTCCCCACACGGGTGCAGGGCCATAATGACCTGTCACAGCCCCCCAGGGCCTCTGACACCCTGGTAATTGTGAGCACCACTCTGATTGCCCCAGCTCGTTTCCTCCTACTCCACCAGCCCTGGGAGCCAGCTGGCAGACAGATCCCAGAGCCCCCTGGAAAGCCTATTCCACATTTAATAGGAAATCTTGCTGTGCTGTAAAAGGGAGCTCTCAGAAATCTGCCTATCTGTTAAAAATGCAACACCTTATTTCAGTGACCAACTAATTTGTGTTTAAGGAGGGCTGCCCTGGGTAGTAATCCAGCATTTCCTGAGCTCTCACCTACAAAATATTATTGTTACCTTAGAACTAGAAAAGCTTTTAAAAAATTGCAAATTTTAGATTAATGACAAATTTTTAAGAATCAAGCATCACAAACCTTGAATTACTGACACAATTCTAAAGAAATAAACTTTCTACTGAAATAGCAAAAAAGTATCAATGACAATTCTGACTCTTCTAAACACACTGGTTTAACAACAAACATGAATCATTATCCTGGGTGTTCCCTGCAGTCACTGCTCCTACCTCCCTGTGCGTTAATTGAAGACTGATTAGAAAATGAGCAAAGACAACCCCAAAACAATGCCTTTCTTTTTTACATATTAAAAAAATTAGCTCATGTAACCGAAGACATAAATTTCCTAACCTCCAATGTTACCAGGTAACACAAGAGAAAATATATATTGTGGTGTATAAATAGCATGGTTATCCTTCCTGTTTCTGTTTATTTGTGGTCTGGTAGGAATTGAAGATGCCACCCTGGAATGGCAGCAGCTTTGGAACCCAAACATTCAGAATCCTCCATATAAACACACAAAAATGTTAAATTGATTTAATTATCCTCTATCTACATGCAGTGAGTCATCAGATTAAATATTAAGAAAATGCTTTTAGTTTAAAAATCCCTGTAACCTCCATTCAGGGCCAGCACGGGCCCTTTGCAGGATCGGTATCTGCTCCACCAGAGGGCAATCAAATCCCATGTAAAATGGACAAATGACACTGCACAGCTGAAAATGGACCGTTCAGTTCGGGTAAACGTCAGAGCACCTCCCCACCCTGGAATGGCTGGGAAAAAACTGCCCATACTCTTAACTTTGGGGGGTGAGGGGACACCCAACCAAAATGCACGGTTCTTAAGCTTTCCAAATTCTCAACTGAGAGCTGGAACCCACTTACTTGGACCCTTAGGACCTGCAGCTAATGCCAGGCTGTGCCCAGCCAGAACCTGGTGTGGGTGGGTCCTTCAGCTGAGTAGCTACACTGAGGAGAACCCAACTAGCCGTACAGCCCAAGTGCACACTGACACAGCCTGCACGGGTGTTTGTCACACACAGCTGTGTCCCCTGGGCTGTGCTGGCAAGTTCAGTATAGCCAGTCTCTGCTCAGGGTTTCCCTTGATGGCCCATTGCTAACTCCTTAGGCACCCACACAGAATGGTGTTCTTTGTAAAAGGCCCTGGAATGTGTGACATTTGTGAAACTACCTGAAGAAGCCGCTCCAAGGCAACAGAACACACTGCTCGGGTGCACAAGAGCTGTGGGAAACCAACAGGTTTTATCCAGAAGCACTCGGCTGCAGCAGCACAGCTGGTTTGGAATGTCACCCCTTCACTGCCAAAGCTAAAGGGGTGATGAATTTGCCGGTACTGTGCAAGACAGTGAAGCCTTCCAAGCCCTCAGCAAGGTGCTCATCACAGGCTCCTGGTAATGCCCCCCACCCCCAGACACAGCCCTTTCTGCCATCACTGGGAAACGAGCAGTTGTGAACCTCCCAGGTACAGCCTGGCAAGAAGGGTGGACTGCAGGGGTGTGACTGGCAATTTTGTTTAAAGAAAAGTGCAAAACAAAACAACAGAGATAACAAATCTCCCACACCTGAAAATTTCACTGTTCAGGCTGATCTGTATGTGTGTGACCTGGCAAACCAGAATTTTCTGATACACAAACTTTGGTTTCTTGCTTTTTCACACTTCCTCTACAATGTTTCAAAAATTTTTAAAAATCACATTATTTTTGTAAAGTTAAAAAATAACTTTGATCTGCAGTACTTTTTGATGTCCCTTTCAGTGAGTGCCAGGGCAGCACTTACTGTTCTGGGCTGGAAACTGAAGTCCTCCGCCCCTCTACTCCAACGTTGCTCTTGGGTCTCTTGACAACATGAGGCCTTGGTGGGCGAACCTGTTACACACACAGAGACACCTCATCACACACCAGACATGAACCCCAAACACAGATCACCACTGGTATCCTGCAGGGATCTTCCACTCACCTGTGCTTTACTTTTTGTGCCACAATAACATTTCAAATGAATATTGATATAGAAATTAATCTAAAGGATGAATATAAACTATATAGACCCACAACTTATTTAGGAACAAGAAACCCACATGTTTTAATAGCAAATGAAATATATACGCTTGTCACTGGCTACTTGCTATTAGCAAAGCAATGAGAATCTGTTCCTCTGACCTGTTTGGTCCAGACTACATTTCTGAGAAAAGGTGCCCTACACGTGAACTCATTGGACACTTGGAGAGAGTAAAGCTGGAAACCCTTGGGTGTGGCTGGACATTATACTGGGCAGTGGAGCTCAGCCCTGCCACCACGATCCTCCTGTCCTCTGTTCCTGGGAACCCAACTGCCCAGGGGAGAACTTCTGTGTAAAGGAGCACTGGAAAACATGTACTTAGGATAATCTCCAAACCCTCAAATGAAGTTGGGAATACAACTCAGCTCTGACCTCCCAGAGCTTGTGCTGTTCAGGGCCTACAGCCTGAGTGTTCTGGGATAACTAAGGAATTTTTAAAAATTATTATTTTTGGTGGGAGAGAAGGGTCTCCAGGCTTTTCTCCCCCCTCCCCAATTTTTCTTCCCAGACACATAAAGCTCAAATTTTGCTGCCAGGGAAAAGCAACCAAATTGTGTGATGTGCTCCTGCCCTACACACCAGCATGCAGAAGGCAGCAGCAGCATTATGGCATTGAATTTTCATTTCAAAGGAAACGGTGCACAGCAGATATGATAGAGAAATCCAGAGCTGTATTGCCACTATTTCTTAGGAAAAAGGGCTTATGAAAAGGTCAGATGTTAAGGTCTTGGAGATCAGTCCCCACACAAGGCTGCTCCTCTCTACAATAAAGATGGCTTAAGAATGTGAATTTATGGCAGGAATGGAAGGATTAAGTTTGTGGCAACTTCAACTGAACTTGCAACGTGGTGAAACATGGGGAAAAGAACAACAGAGCTAATTAGAGGAGCTGAGCTGTCAGAGCACGGCAGCATGGCTCGGTGCCAACAAACAAAAGGAATGGGCTGGCAATCAGCAGGATCGATGAAGAATACTGCTTCATTAGGGCTGCGAGAGCAGGAAGAGGGAGAGAGGCAGGAGGCTCGGGAGAGAACAGCGCCCACCAGGAAGGGGAAGGCAGGGGAAAGCAGCTGTTTAATTAAATGAGAGCTGGGAGATGATGTGCAAAGCTGGATGTCACCATGCTGGGAGGACTTTCACATTTTGGGGAGTGTGCTGGAGAGGAGGGACAGAGTTTGGGATGGCTCTGGGGGGCCACCAGCCCAGGGCAGTGAGGGGTGATGTGCCAAATGGGGCTTGGAGCATTGTTCAGGGAGAACTGCAGGGAAAAACAGGAATCGAGTCATTCCTTGCTGGATTTTGAGCCCCACATAGCCAAACAGGCAAGTTTAAATGCCTATCAAATATGTAAGTATCAGAGAAATCCAATTATGTGAGCATACAACCAAAAGAACAAAGGTGAACTCCCAGGACAGAAGGGCTGAATGAGCTTATTACTGTCGCCCATCAACATTAGGCATAATTATTATATTTAACTTTTTTTCTAATTGAATAGAGTTTCCAAACAGTTACTATTAAACCAAACAGATCTCCATTAATTATAAACAACAAGCCCCTCTCTTTCATAGTACCACCATAGCTCATTTCCAAACCAGCAGAATGCAAAGAACATCTCTGTTCTGCTTCCTTAACCTTTCTTTGGCCTGTGTTTTCAGCTTTATTAGTAGTAGTGACTCACATTGCAAGCATAGTGCCCATGGATTCCTCCTTGCAGCACTAAGCATTTCTCAGGAATCCTGCTATTATGTGTCCCTGTCTGGAAGAGTAGAGGGACCTGGTCTCCTCCTTCAGTCCTTGTGTACAAGGCCAGGATAAACGACTTGCCGATACCCACCTCTGTAATAGCTACCAAGACTGAGAGGGGGAAAAAGCAGCTGCACAAAGTATTATTTACACACACACAAATGTGTTTCAACTACTAAAAGCCAAATAACAGTTCTGAACAACAACAAATTTATGTATATTTGGTATAAGCATATTTTGGGGAGTGATTATAATCATTTACATTTATCTTGAATTTCCTCTTGATGAATGAAGCCTTTCTGTTCTGCTTATTGACACAGCCAGATGAATGCAACAGGAGCTTTCATTATTACAATTCCAACCTTATATCAATCACATTGGGAGCAAAGACAGTTGAACCAAACACATTACAGTGAGGACTATTAATGCACTACAGCTGGGAGATTAAACAGTCTTAGCCTGTAATAAATGTAATAAACCCATGTAATAAATGACTCCATTTGAACAATACTGTTCAGCAGCTTTGGTGCAGGGGAATCGCAACAAGCGCCCCATGGAACACAAGGGCACTGAAGCACTGCAGGAACCCCACGGTGCAGGGGAGGTCTGGCCCTGGTGTACCAGACCTGGGATGGTCTCCCATGCCCATCACATTGAACACAACACAGGTAAACAAAGTCAATGATACTTCTTAAAACACAGAAAACAGAAATCTTCAGAGCAAAAATCCATAAAAATGACTCTGTTAAGCTAAACACCCGGAGTTAAGAAGAAGAAACACATGCTATTGAAATGTAACACAGGAACATGCACCAGAGACCAAAAGTTAAAACACACACCCATGTGCACTTGTTAACCAGTTACCTGCTCATCCAAACCACATTTTAACAAGTTTTAGCAAGATTAGATTTGAAAACTTGCATCTCTCTCTTTCTTAGGTGCTTATGTGTATGTATAAGGAAGCAAGAAGTAAGATGATTTGGGGGGAATTATATTCATAAAACTGAAGTTCTGAATAGACATAAATATCTTCAAAGGCTATTGCAAAAACCACATTCCTCCTAAACTGATACCTCTTGCCTGTCCTACTACAAAAAAATAAAAACCTGGTGCAGATCCAGCAGAGTCTCAGTTTTAAAATCATCTGGCAGAGTTTGTGGATAACAACTGTCCTACAGTGAGTGTTTTGGGGGAAAAACTGCTGAGATCAGGTATCCCTCCCTAAGAGAACTGCACTGCCAATAACTTCTGTACAGTTCTTCCATGGCAGAGTCCTCTCCTCTGGCCAACCTGCCATGCCCACATTTTACACTCTGTAACTACCCAGTGTGTGTCTGCCATCCACAACGTGGTACCAGTGCTCTACCATCCAAATATCAACCCTCTTTTCACACATCTGTCTCATGGAGAAGAATTAAGCATGCCAAATTAATTGAAAGCATAGCTTGCAGAGGATACATTTTTCTCTTCAGACTTCTGCTTCCTTTCATATTTGAGTTCAGTGCAAGTCTTCAAAAGCTCACTGGCTAAAAACTTCCACCAGCCCAGCGGGGCTTTTTAGGTAAGAAACCACGGCAAAGGTCAAACCAGACGCTGGCAGAAGAGCCCAGTTACCTGCAGAGCTGCCCGAGAGAGAAGCAGAACCCCCGCGGGTCCCGGGGCAGACAGAGGCAGCTCAGGAGCACAGGTCACACACGGCTTTGTGCAAGGGTGGACAATCCACAGGCCCCGGGTTTAGTAATGCTGTAAGAGCGTAACTCAGGCAGTGTTAAGCTGCGGCAGTGACACAGACCCCCAGCTACTCACGGGCCGGGCTGCACGCTGGATCTTGGGGGGCGGCGGCCGGGGCGGGCGGACTCTGTGCTGCTGCAGCAAAGTGGAAACTACATTAGAGTCACCTGCATGGAACTGACTTCCTGCCAAAAGCAGCATCAGCAGGTGACAGCACGTCATTTACCTTCATACTCACCTCAGGAAATGACAGTTTTCTTATTTTATTTTTCCAAAACAGAGGCAAATCTCATGAGCTGAGATGTGCTGTGACAGGACAGGTAGTTGTCTGCTGCTGGCGTGGGATGGACACAGCTTCTGTCACACCAAAGGCAGCAGGAGCAGCACTCCAGGCCAGTCAGCCAAAACGTACTGAGACAACAAAGATGCTCAAGGTGGATTCTTGGCCCTCAAGCTCCAAGTGTTCTAGGCTACATTTACGCGAATTGAGAGCAGGATATTCAAAAATACTTTCACTAAAATCTCAAGAGTGATTTTAGTGCTTGTAAAGACTTACAGGAAAGGCCTCAACATTTCAGAGTCAGTTGAACTTTCCTTACACTTGCAGGTGAGCTCGTGCTCAGATCCTGTCCTGGCCTGGGGTCTGAGTGCACTGCCCAGAGCCCCAGTGTGCTGCCATCATAAAGACACCCAAAGCCCCATCCCCACCAGCTCTGTGAAGACAGAAGAGGTCACTGGGATGCACCCAATATTGGTACCCTTTTCAGGACAATTACCAAGGGAGACTGATGGATATCCACGCACCAGTCAGAGTGCACACAACATCAGATATCCCACTACAACATGGAGGAATTCAACAGGACTTATTACCACCTCATTGCATACTCCCTGCCTGTATCCAAACCACACACACAGCACTGATGGAGTTACTCCTAATTGACCAACAGACCGTAAGTCAGACCATAAAACATCATTATATGGCCTAGAATTCAAAATTACTTTGTGTAAGTATCATTTTAGTCCTATGTAACTGAAAAGAAATATACTTCAAATACTCAATGTATTTATATGACAATAAACTACTCCCTTGCAGGAGACAATACTTTCATATCCTTACCCTGTCACTGGATTATTTTTTCCAGCTGAGATTTAGATATCACATATGATTAAGCTTTCAACTCTGATCAAAAAATAGTTCTCTGTGTTTCCACAATAAAGACACATACAAATGCTGCTCTGGGAAAAGATTAAAGGTGTAGAAACTTTTGTGTCTCTTGGACTTCTAAACAGACATCGTGTTAACTCTCAGAACTGTGACCTGAGCGCTTGTAACAACACAGGCAAATCCAACACTCAGATTCAAATTTATCTTACCCACTGAAGTGCTACCAGGAATTAAGTTTGTTCTGAGGTCTCGGATGTATTGCACCATAGGCTGCACTTCTGAGCCCTGCAGACATCTGAACAGAAGAGCAAGAGCAAGCTGCACATTCCCAGCAGCAGAAATTTGGCCAGGGCAATAGCATGGCTCAAGTCAGGGCTGGGATGCACAGACAGGACCAGGCAAAGGGGAGAACACCCACAGGTAACAGGGCTTCATTTTGAACGTTGGTCTTAATGTCTGTCACCACAATGGGATCAGCAAGTGTGTAACTCTGTGCACCTCATATTTACTGGAAAAGCCACTGATTTGAAGTTAATTTGTTAATGCAGCAAAACACATTGTTTGTGAAAGGTCAGCAGGTGAAGCTGTGTTGGAACATCACTTTAATTACCTGGGCTGTAAGGAGAAATGGGGACGAACCAGCACATGGCTGCAGTGCTAAAAGCTGCTAAATTGCTGCTCCGGGTATGGTCCTAAATGTGTGTGCTATCGTTTTTGCTATGAAGGGGAGAAATGTTTAAATTAGCACTTTCTCACCAGTTGCTGTTTACCAGCACACCTTTTTCCTCTGGATATTTCCTTAATTGTCTTGTTTGAAATACTTTTAAAGCACCAGGACAGAAAATTTGCAGAAAGCCAATTTTATGACTGCAGATCTAGCACTGGTTTACTAATTATCAGACAAGTGACTTAAGCTATGAGATGCTAGAAGAAGAAAAATCTTACATTCACTTTTACACTATCAAAATGCTATTTAAAAATTATACATCCCACATCTCATAAAGTAGCTATTATATACCCAGGGAACTTTCACAGCACAGCTATTTAGGTTTTTCATACTAGAGAAACCATTACAAAAAGATAATTTTCAGTCTGCAAGGTAACAGCTCATGAGCAGAATATTATCTCAAACTAATTGTGGATGTCTTTTGAGATTCCTTTTTTTTTAAAGTGTTATTCAAAACAGAGCCTTTGTGAGTAAATCAGAGGTGCTGGTTCACGTGCAGCAACAAGTGCAACCAGAAGGAAATGCATAAAGGAAGAATGCCCAGATGAAAACAGGTTTGTCAGTACATGTAGAAAGAAGTGTTTCTCAGTTAGTAGTGAGGGGTGTTTCCAATGATTTCCAAAGCAAAGCTTTTCTACATGAATATCCCATTTCCTTCAGACATTGAGGACTGGTTTAAAAGCTGCCAGTATGTTTTAAAGCCAGTCAGACATGGGAGAGAGATGCCCAACCTCACACACATCAGGCTGCAGGAGACCTGCAATGTTGACTTGGGGAGAACATGCTAGACCTCAACTGAGCACTCAATTAAAAAAAAAAANATAACACTGAAAAATGTCTGGTACCTAAAAAGATTCAGTACAGAAAGCAGATGGAATCTACAAGGCAGCTGTTTTATTATCCATCCAGATCCCTGCACAGCACACTCTGCTTTTTACATGCTCCCATATGTACAGCTCACAAACTGGGATGACAGGAACAGTGTATGCTTTACAGCATATATTTTTAATTTACACTCTGAAATACTTCAACAGAAATCTGCTGGGTCCTGTGATAAAAATAATCTCCATGTTTTAAGGGATGCCTCATTCTTCAAGGCACATTTGTAGATTGGAGGGTAGAATGAATCTGGCAAACACGTAGCAATGCCTAAAGCCAAAATCCTAAAACCACAGGTGCACTACTGTGGATTATTATTGTTGATAACTGATGCTACTTTAAAAACACATGGCTTACATAATAAACTCCTGGGCTCTAGAACTGAATGGTATTTTATTTCTTTTGTCTGCAATTACAGAAAAATAGGGGAAAATTTTGAGAATCAGAGGGATATATTTTTCTGTGTGTGCTGAGGAAACTTAAGCAGGCCATGCCCAAAGCAGTATGTGCTGTAGACAGGAGCAGTATTATGTAGGACTGGTTAACTTGTAATGGTGTCTGTGGTTGAAAGACCTGTCAAGACTTCTGATCCCTTCCCAGCTCCAGTGACAGGAAAGTTCCTGTCCTAGGCAAACAAGCAGCAAAACTCACAAAAGGTGATACCAATAAAATCTGAGACTGTGACCACTTAGTTCTTCTCCCCTCTCCCTTTCTGTCTGCTGTGCAGCTGAAAATCAACCCTGACCTCCTCCCACCTATATGTGCATTCAGTCCTTCTAAAAAAATGTAAAATACCCCCTTAACCATTAAACTGATATCATTTGACACTTTGCAGTTTGAGGACTCCTGACATTTTCCAAAGGAGATGCCTGTCAACAGCCTCTTATTTCCCTGGCACAGAGCCCAGGTGCTGCAGACCAGTCTGAAAGCCACTGTACACTAAGCTATATGCAGTAGGTCTCTCTTCCCACAGGAAACAGATGCCTGCAGAACACAAAACATTTAATTCAATTTAGAGTTGCTCTGGTTCAAAGGAGACTCACACCCGTTGTTCCCGTTGTGTTGTGTGCAGAGAGGCCTCAGGTGACTCAGACCTGCTGCAGACAGGTCACTGCCCAGGCCATGGCAGGTTCTGCTGGTCCCATCACCTGCTCTGCTCCGGCTCTGCAGACTTGGACATCCCTGTTCCTCACTGGGCCTTCCTTTGGCAACTCGCTCCACAGTCACTGCTGTCTGAGCAATGACTCAGTGCTTTAAACACACACACACCAGTTCTGTGTTCTGAGAAGGTGTCAGAGAAAAAGCAAAGAAATTTCTACACGCAGAACAGACTTTAAGTCACTCTCTTTGAGACACAGAAGGCTACAGCCCATTTTACTGCTCTCCTTGTCCCCTCAGGCAACCAGTGGGGACTGAGGATAGTTTCCCTTTATTTCTTTGATATCTTGGCACCTCCATGCTCTTCATCTTTTGCTCCAGACTCTTCCTGGAACCTGCAGTAAGAGCAGAATTCTGCACTGACAATATCCATGCCTCAGACCTAGATGGATAACTCAGGGAACAGACTGGCATGTTCATGGTGCTAAGCCAGGAAAGGACACACCCTCTGGACAATGAAGAACACACAACGAGCCTCATCCTGAAAGCAGCACAACCTTCATTTGTCCAGAAAGAGAATAAAGTCCTGAATGTGACATTATGCATGATGAAAGGACCATGAAGGAAAACCCCCTTCACTCATTGAACCAAGCCCTTTCTGGGTTAAAGCAAACCAGAAAGGAGGGTTTTTATAGAACTGTTCCCAGAGATAAAACATGGAACGGTTTGGGAGAAAATCTCAAATGACTTCTACCAAAATGAGGTTCATTTTTCTGAGGCTTGTTTTCATTCTGTGTGTTTTTCAACATACATGGATGGAGAGACATTGCAAAAAATCCCAGACCCGAGGAATATATTTATCCCTGTGTGTTAAAGCCTATCCATCTACTGCCTCAGCAGAGTTTAAAATCACAGCTAATAGGTTAACAACTGTTTTTCTTCTGCTTCAGATGAAGAGTATCAGAAAGCTGGGGGAATATTCGGCTTCCCAATTTGTACCGACTGCTCAGAGCTACCTGCAATGTCTGTTTGACAGGACTGACATTTTGTAGCGCTGTGAGATGGGGGAACGTGTGACATTTTTATTCCTGGTGGCGTACGCCCTTGTAATGATCAGCCTGGTCGATGTGCTCACTGCAGCAGCCCCGAGCCCTGGAGAACAAACACGAGCCGGAGGTGCCAGCGGTTTGGCTGCCTTATTAAACACCACCAGGATCCTAACGAAGAGCAACTGCTGGAAAATCTCACTGTCAAATCCTCAAGGACGTTGTCAACATGGAACTAACTACGTATATTTTTCGTTTAAAATACCGGAAAATCCAGCAATGCAATATGAAATATAAAGAAAAAAAGCCATGCTGTTTTGTGTGTGTTTTCTTTTTTAACTGGTCATTTTGTCAGCTTTACATTGGCTTTTTTCAGGCCTGATACTGAAATTCAAATAAAAGAGAATCATGCAACCCACATAATTTAAAATGTTGGAAAATGGACATTCTCCTTATTACCCCCTAACAGCTATTCCTCCCTAGCAAGCAGAATACTTGCATAGGAAAAAAAATAAGAAAAAAGAGATGGTCTCTCATTTAAGGAGCTCTATAAACAGCAGTGACTCTGCTTGGCTCAGCCTCAGTGCCCACAAAGGTTGCAGGACTGGGGGGACACTGTGCTGAGCCCCCCGAGGGCACAGCTGCCCTGCCTGCAGCAAGGCACTCACAGCTCTGCCAGGTGTGCCATCAGCCCCACTCTGAAGGGCCAAGCCAAGCAGCAACAGTGGGGGCAGCACTTAGAAGAATCATATGTCTCACATACTGTCTCCCTTTAATTTCCTGGTTTAATCCAGAGGTCAATTTGGACAGTTTTGGCCTAACTGCACATATCAGCTTTGGAGGTAATACATAAGAAGCTTCTGGATGCTGATCTACATTGATAGAAAAGCAAGTCATCCACAGGACACTCCAAGCTTCCCTCAAGTTGTCAATCTAGGTGATTTGGTCAGCCTTGCATGCACTGATGTATTTATTTTATGTGTATGTATTATTTATAAAGCACAACTCTTTCTCCACATGCCAGCAGTGATGGACCAATATACTCTCTACAAGATATTTATGGGTTCCTCAACATAACAGAACTAACAAGGAAACTCTGCAGACATGTTACAGCTGCAATCCCTTGTCACAGAGCCCTGGGAGGTCACTCCAGCACAGTGTTCTCTGCACACATCCAGTGTTATGCCATCTGACACAATGCACCCAGGGCAGCACATTTATTCTGAATGCCCCTGTTTAAGGAGTGCTTGAAATACCAAGACAGCTGGAAAAGCCATAGTCTGGAATGTGCTTTTTAGTGGATGAACACACTTGCTGGGTGCTGGGCTGGGGCTAGATAATCTCACTGCAAAGCATGAATTCCTACAAAGCCCCAGGTGCACACGGACCCCATTGCTGCAGCAGTTCTGAAGGGAGTGCTCATGAGAAAGTCCTGGGCAGTGGGAGCAGGAGAGGCAGGAACCTCTGGGCAGGCCCTGCAGGTGCTGAACACCTTCCTGAGCAGAGTGCCAGGGCCTACTGTTCACATATTTACACACAAAATGAGTGCAGGCCTTTCAGTTTGTACCCCCCACCCCATGGACTGCCATTTCTGCAAACCTTGCACACCACAAAGAAGAATTTAAATCAAATGCATTATTGTCCTGTCCATTGGCATGGGTTTTACTCCCCTAAGAACACTGTCCCCCAAGAACCTGATGGGACATTTGAGTGGTCTTAGGCAGACATTAGGTGGAAAGTGCTTCTGGACCAAGACATGTGCCTTTCTTGCCATGTGACTTCTACTGAGCAACACTGAATTGCTTCCTGAAAGGCACAGTCAAAGAAAGGAGTGAAGACACACTTTCTGTAGACAAAGTAATTTTAAAGAACTAGGCTTACAGTTTTGCTAAATGCATAGAGAATCAAATGCAGAAAGGGAGAAAACCCCATGTGGCTCCCCAGAAAGGAAGAGAGAGTCCACACTGCTCATCCACGGGGAAGAGTGGAAGGCAGGCTCATGTCCTTAGTGAAGGCCCCACTATTGTCTGAGCAGCCCTGAGTGGCCACAAGAGGAGGCTGGCTCTGCAACCAGAGCATACAGTTGCATGAATATTAGCAAATGAACTTGTTTTCCCCTTTCCCCTTTGGTTTCTACCTCAGTGCCACACAATGCCCGCTGTGATCCAGGGGAATCTGCTATTGTTCTGATGCACCTGGGTGTGAAGGCAGTCACAGGGTCTGGCAAAGGAGCCTTCCTCCCTTCCCTGTTTCGTCCCTTTTACCCTGGAGATAATCCCTCCTCTGCTGCCTCTGGCCTCAGCCATCCAGTGCTGCATTCCTGGAATGTAGCTGGCTGGTGTTCTCCCATCTTCCCCTTGACCTCTTAATGCCGTTTAATCTCCTGGAAGAAGAGCCCTGCCCTACAAAGCAGAGTTGTTTGCTCTGTGTGTCCAAATGCAGACTGAACAGGAAAAATGAACATGTTCATTTACAGCAAATGGGCTCAAACCAGAAAAGATGGCAATTCCCATGTTACGGCTTGCAAAAGTTTAACAGCAGTCAGGATCAGGCAGGAAGAGAAGCTGCAGAAGCCTTTCCATAGTCAGACAAGCTGCTTTAGTACATGAGAGTATTTTCCTTTTGTTTCATAGTTATTTACATCAGCCCCCAGAGCACTGATTCTCTGTAGTTTGCATCAAGAGTGGAACATGATTGAATCTGTTCACTGAAGACATACTTGGAAGAGTCTTTTGTATGCTGTTAAGATTTACCTTTTGGTACAAAAATGGAATAAAATATCCTATTTGCTGGTAAATAAAAAGAAGCCACAGAAACATAAACACAGAAAGGCTGACAAAAGACATTCTAATTATAATAGACACAATTAGCTGCACAGAACTGCCAGGATCACTTGCTTCTAATGAAATGATTCCCTTTCCCAACAAGTGATGTTTCTGGCAGCTTATCATTTGCTGGTTTAATTTTACTAGATCAGTCATGCTACTGACTGTGGAAAAGCTCCAGAGGGAGAACGTTCCTATGTGTGGGTTTGTTTTTAAAGCCCCTGGGCCCTCCCCACCCCCACCCCGTGTGCTCACACACCCTCTCAAGAGGGTGGTGGAAGTCTGGGCACAGGTAATGATCCTGTGTGCCCTGTGGGTCCTGCCAAAGCAGCCCCAACAGCTTGTTTGGACAAGGAACATGTTCAAAATAGTCACCATGATGCTGTGTAGTGTTTATAAAATCACTAAGGTTGGAAAACACCTTTAAGACCATCAAGTCCAACCATCCACCCAGCACCACAAGGGATGTTCTCTGTAGCACAGGATCTTCCATAATAATTAACCTTACTTGTCCACAAAACAGAGAGCACTACCCAGCACTACAAACCATGTATTTGAATCTTGTCCTTGCCTTGAAAATTGTTCCCTCTTCTCCTCCCTCATTAAACCTTGAGTTGCCTGTACTGTTCCTTCTACTTGTTGAGTAGAAGCAGCTGGATTGCCCTGGAGTCCGTAGTGACAGTCCCTGTGTTTGGCTGATCTGAGGGTCAGTAAGAAAGGAACATCCTGGGGAAACCAAAAGGCACCAAGGAAAAGCCGTGGTGCCACCTTCCCACGTGGGTGCCTTGGTGTCTTATTAAATCTTTGTCGTGTTGCCCCAGGCTATCTGGCTAATATCCTCCTTTTGTCATCAAGAAGAGCTTTCCCACAAATGTCCTGGTATTGCAGAAGGCACCATTCCAACAATTCCATAATAAACAAAGCTCTCCAGTGATGCCTGATCACCACTCCCCATGATAAGCCACCACACCAGGGGATCTCACCCAGCCAGATAACTACTGCTAAATTTTGGTGCACCGTCAGCTGAGGTGCTGTGCTTTCAAAGGCATTTCAAGGTATTTTACTGATATTTTTTGCAGCCTAACAACTGCAGATACACAACTGTGTTTGGAAAAGCTGGAAACCCCTTCACTATAGACTGAGAGATAATGAGTTAAAATTAAAGGTTGCTGCTGGCTCTCCAGCCCATCCCCCTTTAGCTAATCTGTCATGTAATGAAGAGAAGCCCCCAGCACAGGACAGCTCGCTGCCGGCTCACTTACAGCGAGCTGATTAAGAATGTTCAACCAACAGCAGCCTGCAGACCTTTCCACGGAAAATAAATAGAGTGTATGCAAATGTGTTTGTCACTTTGACAGCACGTCTCAATTAGAGCGGCGCGGCGGCGGGCGCTGTCCCCGCACTGCGGCCGGGCTGACCC
>VXAU01001866.1:625517-661099 GCA_013399695.1 Formicarius rufipectus
AGGGGGACAATGGGGATGGCGGGGGGGGCAGCAGTCTTGGGGGGAGCGGGCAGCAGCCATGGTGGGCAGGAGCCAAGGTGGGCAGCAGCGGGTCCCCACCCCAGGGCAGAGCCCCCAGGGCACCACCGGCTCCACCGCAGAGTTCTCGGGGCTGTTCAATTGTCCCCACCTGTTTTCCAGGCTGAGTTAAAAGTGGCACTAAAATCGCTGCCTTTAATCACGAGTTAGACGCCATCTCCCATTTAAACAGTAAATGTGGCTGCTTTTTTCCTCCAAAAGCCTTTATCTATATTTCATAAACGTGAACATCTTTTCCCTTTGAATGGCAGTGTGATTTCACTTTCGTTAGGCACGGGGCTATGAGGAAGAGCAGACCCGAGCCAGGACAAAGGCTGGGAGGGGAGAGCCCTACAGCTGCTAAGTCAGATCAGTTTTTGGATACCAACACTTGCAATGTAATGACAGCAATAAGCATTTGGCCAGTGAGCCTCTCACCACAGCCAGGGGTCAGGGAAGCTGACGTGTGTTTCTTCTGACACAGAGAAAGTGATCATTAAAAATTCTGAAAGTGACTGTTAAAAAACTTCATGAATTTAAATTTGCACTTACCACTCAAATATATATTTCATTAACCTACCAAAATGTTTGAACCATCCATCCTTCATAAAAATCTAAAGGAAAAACTGAAAATAAATCGTAATATTATCTGATTTCTGACTGCTTCAAATGAAATGTAACATGTCCCTGCTGGAGCTAGATGGCTGCATTCCTCCAGTAGCTCCAATTCCTCTCAACTGTATTGGCACAGAACATAAGGGAAACATAAATCACTCCTGCAAATACTTAATAGGAAGAGAATCTGCCTTAAAAAGAGTCTCCAAGAACTTACATTTAGCACAGTGGTGAAAGTTCTGAAAGAAATAAATCTAATTCTAAAATGGTACAGACAACACTGCTCTGAGCACTGATCATCTCGTGTAGCCCTATCTAATACCATAACAATCAGTGCAGCTACTCACTGGCTTCTATTCATAGATCTCTAAAAATCTGGTTTCCTTCCCATTTTATGTTTTACAATTGCTTTAAAATTACACTTTGCTTCCTTAGAAGAAATCAGATATTCCTTCCTGTTTTCTGATCAGAAAATAGATACAACAAAAGAAAAGAGAACTGCGAATACAAATCATTTTTTTTTTTTGAGGCTACACTTAACAGGGGAACACTGGCAAACTGATAATAAATACTGTATGTTTTTCCATGAAAATCACAGCAACTACATCATTTTATAAATAACTAGCTCTTAAAAACCCCCCACAAACTCACTGTTTTGCAGACATATCAAAAGAAACATTACACGAGTAACTAATGCAAACAGCTCAGCTGTCAATACTGAATACAGAGTACACTAACAAGCTATTAATTGATTTTTCCATCTTAGTTCATCGCATTTAATTTTCAGAGAACGTTCAAATGCTTTAATAGTTGGATGTTCCATACTGACACTAATGATCTGGCAAGATAGAGGACATTTTAAATTCTACACCTTCAGCAGTCCTGAGTGCTGTAGCTCTTTGCAAGCTAAAAGAACTGCAAAATAGTTTATAAAATTGTTTTAATAATTATGCTTTACCCCCCCTTCACTAAGAAACTGTTTTCCTCAAAATCATCGTATGAACAAAAGGAATCAAGAAACCCAGAAAAATCAGGGTCTGGGCTCTCTTTTAAAGAGATGCAACAGAAATAAAGCTGTAATAACATAATTCAGTGACTGCAATTAATGAAACAATTGGCATATTCATTACTGTGATTTTTCTCTGAACTGTTTGTGCTGAGTCACACAGATGAAAGGAATCTGACACTAAGACCCACCTGCCCAAAATGTACTGTGATTGGTCTTCTGTCCTCTCTGAGTTTAAGGTCCTTCTTCTCCACCAGTGGTGAGGGTGCTGTCCTGGGCAGGGACTCCTCCGGCGTGGCCGAGCAGCCGTTCTCAGCAATGTCCTGCGTGGTAGGAAAAGGTGAATAGCATGGCCAGGAACACTCTTGAGTAAGGGAAAGGTGCACAAAGGAGACACTAGAGGATAATGCTGACTAACAATTTGGATGTTAGGGGGGAAAAAACACACCAAAGTACAGAAAAGAAAACATGATTAGAATAAAACATGTCATCGCAGTTGGTCCATCACAGATTGTACACAACCCCTCTCTCCTCCCAGAACCAATGGTGCAAACAGGGACATGCTACAAAATGTCTGACCTGAACACGCAAAAGCCAGGAAATGCATGTGGAGAAAAAAACCATAGCTCAGATCTGCTATTTTAGAAATGAATTCAACAGAAGCCCAGGAACAGGGTATTCTGCTTTGTGTAAACCTAAATGAACACAGTAATTCCATTTACGTACTGCACAGAATTATCCACAGCAGAAAAATTACTTGTGGAAGTGGCAAGGAGAGATGGAACTCAGAGCTTAGTTAGCTTTCATTTCATCTTTGAGCCTGTGTGGACTGAATATGCCTCCAGGAGAGTGTACACCACCAACTGGTGCCTCACACAACACTTTTGTGTTTGCTTTGACATTAGTCCTCTTCTCCAGAAGTGAGGTGACCCACCAGGCTAGGTTAGGGGACTTGGCAAGTGCAGGCACGGGCTATGAACACAGGTTTTGAACGAGACAAAGGCCTGCAGACACCAGGAATCAGACAAGGAGCAAAGAGTTTGAAAGTGAGTTGAGAAAAAGTCTGTAACGCAGTGGGCCCCAAACCTTTACATCTCTGCAACAATGGCAAGGAGATAATGCTGGGTAAATAGGGAGAGGAGGCTGCCGAGGCTGGGGCTCGGCACGGCCGAGAGAAGGGTGGCCGCTGCCACCGGCACGGCTTTGATGGCCTGACCTCTGCCACGGCCCGTGAGGCTCGGCTCGCTCAGGGACAGTAATGAGCCGTGGAGGCTGATGGCCAATTAGAAATGGTTCCTTTGGACACACACTGACCTAATGTGTTCAGGTCAAATGAAACAAAAAGCTCGATGGACTTTCTAAGGGGCTTTGTTTGCTCCACAGAGGAGCTGAGACCCCTCTTTAGATCCAGCTGGTAGAGCAGTGGTTCCTCAACGTGGGCATAAGGATTGCGAGGCATTAACAACTTGCTAAGGTCAAAAGAGAGAGAAAAACTTTTTCCTCCCCTCGCCCTTTGGCTGCATGATGGCACCTGGTCTTTAAAAAGTACAACAAAGTCCATGGAATTAGTAACAAAGAGCCCCAAAACAATGCAATGAGAAGAAATGTGTCTGTCAAACTCCTACTGCAGCTCCAAACAAGCCACCAAGGGACCTGCTCAGTTCTGGACTCACAGGACCTATGGCAGCAACATGGACTGTAATGACACTTAAAACAACCTTTGTTTGCACATTTCTATGCCAGTGTAGCCATCTCAAATGTGCCTCAAGGCCCTGAGCTGCCCATCCGAAGGCACCTGAGCTGCACTGAGGGGTGGATGTGCCCAGCCCTGCAGAGCTGCCAGAGATGGGGCTCCAAACAAGCCAACAGACAGCTGGGAATCCATGGAAAGCCAAGCACTTCCAGTCCAGATAAACTTCCAAAATCATGGAAAAGGATGCAAATGTTTGGACTTGAGGGCAACAGGAGCAGATCAGATACAGAGAGATCAAGCCATTAGCAAAATCCCCTCAGGTGTGTAATGATCACTGCAAATGCTTGAGCTTTTATTGCTATGGATTGGCTGTGCTTCTTGATGATGTAATTGCATTTAAAAGATAACATGTTCCTAAAGCCCATGCCCACTGTGCTTGGTGTACATACTTCCAAAGAAACCACAAAACATCTCAGCCAGTTATCTTTAAAAAAGAAAAAAAGCTTAATAAAATATGAGAATTAAATTACTTGATTCCCCTCTATTTTTTCAATGTGCCCAAAAGGCAAACAAATCACCAACACAGCTTCAGTCATCAAAGCAAAATCTGCTTCACACAAGTTTGTTTTCTACCTTCAATGAAAACACAGTTATGTTCAATAAACAGTAAAATCTGAATTTAAATGCCCAAAATTAGGGCTCTAAGTAGCACTAAAATTATTAAATGTCAAAGCATCTGGCAATTCTATAACTGGAAAGTAAACAACAGTCCTTCAGAGGAGCCTGTGCCATCCCCTCAGCCCCCTAGCAGACCTGGAATTGGCACCTTATTGCTCTAAGCCAGTGAGATTCCTGAAGTAGCTTAAGTCATGTATATTATTCAGGATAACAACAAAAACTATGGAATCTATCCCTCCTAGAAACTGGGATGTAATGGAAGGTGATAAGTTACTCATTACTGGAATAAATTCTCCAGGAATACAAAAATCTAGCAGTGTTTCAGTGACTTTTAATGAAAACAAAGTGTAATTTAAGGGTGCTATTAAAAACAAAACCATCTTTTGTCTGAGAAAAAAAAATTGTATTTTGTAGATTAGCATCACACACCAAACTGATCTCCAGGACATCTCCATGAAAAGTGCTTTCCCCAACAACCATCAGTTCAGGTGAGATCTTTCCTACCTATTTATTTTAAAGGAGAAACTTCAGAGAAAGGTATATTCTGTTTAAATATGCATTGGAAAATTTTCCAGGGGCCTTTAGCAATGGGCTGCAAACACTGGCTCTGGAGGAGCAGACCACATTCTGGAGGTGGAGAAACATTGTGCAGGTTGTTTTATATAGCTCTAAATGAGTTGTTTCTACCATACCAGCCATTAACTAGAGCCACACAGGGCTCTAGGAACTAAAATAATGTTGAATATATAAATGCCAAGTGCCCGACCATTTATACAAATTGTCTTAGCCAGAGCTCTCAGTAAGTTCCAATCTCCTGGCTGAAAGTTGAGGATGGTACCATTCATATTCCTCCTTCTTCCTAATTCTGTGTAGTTAAGCTTCAAATGAGCAACTAAAAGAGGGACTTGACCACCACGGTCCATTTGTGAGATGGAAAAAAGCAGCCTTTGCCAAAATAAAAAAAAAAAAAAAAAAAAGGAAAAAGAAAAAGGGGGGGGAAAAAAGAGGAAAAAAAAGAAAAAAGATCTGTATCACATATAAAATAAAGCTACCAGGCTGTATCTATTAACAATTATTTGCTCTCCCTCGTAAGAATCCTCTGAAAACTATTTCTGTTGCTTTGAAATACTGCACCACAAATGAACAAGGGATGGAAATGGAGCCCCATTCAATCTCCACTATCATATTAAAGAAGGACCTTACACACACCACAGTGACCTCTCAACAGGTCAATCCTGCATTTCTCATTTGCAATTCAAACCCAACACTGGAGCAGACCAAGGGCAAAATGGGCTCTTGATTATATTTAAGAGGTCACCATTGCTATGCAGAGTTGGAGGAAGCAGACCTTCAGCTTTATTGCATTTTTAAATTCTATCTTGTACAGAAGCTGCTTGGATTTGGCAGCAAAAACTGGAAAAGGGATGTTTATATTTGACTTTTTCTTACCAGGGGCCTGCATACTTTCTGTGTTAATAATGGAAAATAGTATGTTAAAATGCAGTGGATAGTAAGTTCAGTTTAAAAATAACCTTAGGTTACCCCTAGAACATGAAAGATTAGCATCCCAAATTTGGCAAAAATGAAGTACTAAATGATGCCAGAATGTCAAACAGTTAACACTTGCACATGCCAGTAAAGTAAACACATGAGAAGTACAATGTTCTCACATGAAAACTGGAGAGGATGAATTAACAGACTTGTGCATAATAGAACCATAATGGAGCAGCACAGACATTAAAAATCAGGGTCACCTATCAATTTTCGACAGAGAAATCCCTAAATTTAGAGTTACCTTCCTACCTGCATTTACCCAGAGAAGAGGATGGGATAAAAAAGGACAGAGTCATGAAGGAAGGAGAGGTGGAGCAGTGTGTGCCAACTACCCAGAGCATTATTTTAAGCCCTTTTAAAGCCTATGTTGAACAATCATGTTTAACCACCTTACTTACCACATCATAAGGCAGCTGAAACAAAATCAGGCCATTTAGTTGTAAATGTGTGTGGTTTTTAAGTTTGCTGCTTGACAGACCAGGGGGACAACAACAATAATAAAACAAAACAGTGACCGAGTGAGGCTTTTCTCAGCCTCTAATACAAATGTCACACAACAGTACACAATTCTATTAGCATTTAAAATACAGGGGGAAATCTGTTCGTGTTACACAGCTCCAACTGCTTTAGAAATGCACACGAGAAGGCCAAACATTTTATTATTCATGAAGGTTATGTCCAGAAATGAAACACATGGAATGACATAAAAAATGCATGTACAAGAAAACTGTTTCATGTTTCAATTATTTTCAAATTATACCTAAAGTGGTTACATATAATGTAGTGTAATAAAATAAAATGGCATTAAAAGCATCTGAAGCACTTTATCTTACTCTAGAGTCCCCAGCAATCTGTGGGAGTATTTAGAGAGGGAAGACAGCTGGGCTGTACCCACAGGTGCCTCGTGGGCTCACAGCCTGGCTGCACAGAAACCTCTGTGCAGGAACTGCTGACATGCTTGGAGGGGTTTGTCTGTGCCCAGGAATGCATTTGCAGCCCTGCCTTCAGAGGATGGTCTAGAAATTTAGAGAAGAGATTTACAGAGACAGCACAGATTAAAACCCCACCAAAACTATTATGTAACAAATTGAATAAAACTGTCAGGTATGTCTCAGCAAGCCAGCTATCTTGTTTCCCCAAAGGACTCTGACAGCCCTGATTCACAGAACAAATAGAATATCCACAATAAACCCAAGGCACAGTTACCATCCCATTCATAAGGTGAGTGGCAATGTGACCATACTTCTAGCTTGAAAGGACCAATTGGGATTGGATAAGACACCCCTCAAACACAGCTGAGCATTTTGGAATTGTGCTCTTTACAAACAAACACAGATTTGGAAAACAACAGTGTCAGTATTTTTTCCTGCAATAATTCCAGTTGGAAACAAACAACTCTAATAAATTCCTCCACGACTGAACTCTGCAGGAGTGACTCTCAGGAAACACAGGAAAGCCCCTTCCCAGTGGCACAGACATGACACTATTTTTCCTGACTGATTCCTGTAAAATAACAATTTGCCATTTGCAAGAAGTTCACAGCCATGGCTGGAGGGAAGAGCTCCCAGTTCACATGCACTCCCTTCCACAGTGCCCCAGCACGGACAGGAGTGGGACCACTCCAAACAGAACACTCCATTTTCTGGCTTTTGTGTGTTGAAGTCAGAGCCTCAATGTATTTGAAGACTTTTTTTTTTGGCCTGTGAATATTTATAATGGGGAAAAATTCGGGACAGCTGGTAATGCATTTTGAAGTGTGCTAACAACAGTGTATCAAACAGCTTCCTATTGATCACATCCTGCTTTCAGTGGCTAAGGATTTCAGACGTGCTGCTTATACATTTTGAATAAGAACTTCAAGTACCTTTTGCTTCAAGCGGTTTTTCACTTCTTTTATTCCCATTTTCGCATGATCTTTTGCCTGCATGAAATATTAACTTAAGTTAAAATCCCCTTCTATTTCCAGTGGTGACTAAGTTTGATTTCAGTTACTAAAAATGGCAATAAAAATGTAATAGTATACTGAAAACACATTAAAACAAACAGAAAGCTAAAAAGACCAGAAACACAGACCACCATCCCACCCCGCTGCAAAAACGCTGTTTTTCCCTGTTTTGATGCCATACCCATCTTTCATGTTTCTGCATTCCACACCCTCAGTGCTCCCTCTAAGTATTTTTCTTTGCTATAAACCCATATTCTTCGACACCAGCACTGAGTCTGCAAACTCCCCTTGCAGTGCTCTGGATGCCACTTTAGCAGAGCCATTCTCATCCCACTCCTCTCTCTCAGGCTGAAGGAAGGCAGGAGAAAACGAAAGATTGACTAGTAATCTCAATGATTTTTGTAGCATGATTTCCCAAAACTGAGCACATAAGGAATCCTCAGTTGTTTCTCCACCGTTTGATCTTACAGAGTGGAGCTGGCAGCCACACATGACAGCACAGCAACACACCAGCTGTTTGTTAACAGGACTGAAAACATTTCCATTGAAAGAATAACTCAGTAAGTTGGGGTCTAAATGAGCAGGTATAAGAAACCTCCAGGGAAAATTAACTGACATTTAGCAAAGATGGAAACAATTTGGAAAATGAGAGGATTCCCTTCTTTCGATGAAACTGCAAGCAGGGAAACCTGAGGTAACAATGATTTCCAACAGAGCAATGATGAGATGGTAGAGCTGCTTAGCAGAGCACACAGGCATTATTTCCCTGAAAGAGTTCTGTGTAATAAATAGAATTTATCATCTATACTTTCAAAAGAAATCACAAGTTCCCATTATTCTTCACATTTCAAAATGACTTCCCATTTAAATATGAAATTTAGATGAATGCGTATTTTAAGCAATTTTGTGAGTCCAATAAAAATGAATGTAAGTCTTGAGTCTCTTTGAAAGGTTAAAACAGAATGGTAATTAGACTCTGCTCTCAGTAGTAAGCCAGTACTCAGTACTTACAAACTTGTAGACAGTCTTCATGGCAGGGTTAGCCTTGGTCTTTACCGTGTTTAAAATGGCTCCACTTCCTTTCTATGATTACAGTAACAAGAGAAGAAATGTTATCAAAGCCCTTTAAAGCAAACAGCCATCCAAAATCCACCATTCTTAAATAACAAAGCATTAACTGTGCTTATTAGCAGAGCTGAGAACTAAAATGGCAAGTTTAAAGAAAAGACACCAGTGAGTGTTTCTCTGGTCCTTCCCAGTCCTGGTTAATACAGCAGTTTCTCTCAGGAAAAGCATCAGTGTCTCCCAGAGCCCCTGTCTCAGGTGACCTCAGCAAACAGGGTGAGCTCTGTGGTCCCACCCACCCTCAGGGGTCCTGTCCCTTCCATTAAATCCTAAACAAGTTTAAGACAAAAGTATCCTAACAAATGTTGGGGGCAGAAATTCCCTTTCAGCAAAGCCTACACAATCTGAAGATGGAAGATCTTTTTTATATTCCTCTTTTCCTTTCCTTGATCCCACAGAACTGTGTATCACACACATGCTGCCTTTTTAAGATCCAAGTAGTTGATAAAGGGATAAATTGAGGGGAAATGAAATCTATCTACAGTCATAAACATTAATTCTAGAAAAGCTGAATTGCATGTGGTGAATATAATCAAAGTGATGAGCCAGTAATACATCAGCCAGAATCATCTGTTCATCTGGTCAGTGTCGTATACCCCTTCCACACACCACTGACTACTGCTGTACAGCAAAATCCAAGGAATAAAACCTTAGATAATTTTATATTTTCTACTTTCAGGGCAAAATTATATTTCCAGAGCTCAGATTTGATTATGTGCAATCAGATGCAATCAGCTTTAAGATTTACTACCTCTGTTACTTCATGACAATTAATCTTCAACAAAAATTATAAACTGTTGAATTTAATCACACTAATTTTTATATTACTTAGTAATTTCTCCTTTTTATATTTTTAAAATTACTTGTCATCTTACAAATTTTTATATATTTATGTGTATTCATTTACCTACCTAACCATAGGATGGAATTTTTTTAAATTACCGATATAAAATATGTGTAATTCAGAAATATCAAGATTATACTGAGCCCAACACTTTGTGTAAGGAATATAATTCCATTCATAAGCCAGACAGTAGATGGAATGCTGCTACACTCAGTTTAGTTAGGGAAAAAACCCAACAATCTTTTCTATTGACTCCCATCTGTAAACTTGAAATATTTTTCAAGACTCCATATTTTAGGCATCAAAAGAAGCTTTTAAGATCAGCTATAACAACTTATTTTTCTCTAGAAGTATTTATATTTTTAATTTATACTTTTGGCACATTAATAATTTGGTGTTAAACCAAAGTGATAGTAACCCCAACCCAAAGAGTGCTACCCCCATTCAACACCTCACATCATTTAGCTTTATAAAGAGTTTTTTGGTGTGACATTATTTTCTAAAATGACAGTAACTTATTTCCAGCTGTCTCCAAGACAATAAAGCTGTGATTCAAAAACTTGAGAATTCCTGTGGTGATGGGTTTTTGCAGTGTATTTTCCTTCCCACAGCTGCAGACACATCAGTTCCTCCCCACGGAGGTCCCACTAAACTCTGCAGGGAGCAGGTTGGGGGTTCCAGCCCCCAGAGCTGCACGACTGGGCCAACAAGAATTGCAGGGTCTGTGCTTACCCTCACTGTGGAGAGCCACTGGTGGTACAGTTTGTCGCTACCTGGAGAGAATCACAAACACAAACAAACTGTAACTGTCCCACAGAAAACAAGCTCAAACTGAGGAGGGTTGGCACTTAGTGGTTCTGGGAGCACAGACAGAAGGGGACAACCAGACTTCTCTTTCAGTGGGGACACAACAACAAATAAATGATGAGAGATTTACACTTCTCTATTTTTGCTTGGCTCAGACATTTGAGAACACCACGATTTTTTTAAGATCACTGAAAGAGATTTGAGTGGTTCTGGATATAGCCAAGGTTTTTTCCTCACTGCAAGAACTCTTTTAGTTGTACTTTATTCAAGAGGTAAAGCTGAGGTTTTGTAAGACTGAACAGGCTTTATTCAAACTACAATACATCATTCAAAGTTCTCGACAGAGGAAGGAACAAGAATTTCAGACACTTCAGGGTACCAGGATGACTGAGTCTCAGTTATTTACCTAACAGCAATGACCAATTCCATCCTCATGGCCCACCAAGTCACCAGCAGGGTCTGAAATTCCCTTAAATGCCCCATTTCCTACCTGCATATTCCCCCGTATTTATCTCTTCCTCAAACACGTCACTGAAGCCCTCCCCGGAGTTCAGCAGATCCAGACGACCATCAATGAACTGCAGCAGCAATAAGAGAGAGCACAAACACATCAACCAGCACGCTCTTCATGTCTACACAAAGACTTAATTCTGCACCAGCTGGAATAACTTTGGTGTTTGCATTGGGTAGGGACTGCAAACAGAATACCACCAAAACTAAAACCCAGCAGTCACATTTGGCTACACATCTGTGTTTGACAGCACTATGCTTTCTGTACAAAGTTCACAGCAGATATCTTGGGTCTAGGTAGGCTCAGATGCCTTTAGTGGAACAAACCATACACCTCTTCAAATGGAGAAAGCCACGGCACCTGAGCCTGAGGTGCTGCACTACATGGTTTCCCTTCACTCTGTGGCTGAATTACACAATACTTTCTATACAAGGAGTATAGAAACAGCCTCTAAACTCCCCTCATGTATTGTTAGAGAATCTCATCAGGGCAGAGAAGGCAGTACCTGCTTGAAGAGCTGCAGCTGGATGGCATTCTGCAGGAACTGCCTCATGACAGCGGAGCGATGGGACACGAAGGCTTCTTCACAGAAGGTGATGGGCTCCCCCTGCAGAGGTCAGAGCATTACACACTGCCACAGCTTCAACTGAACCACTGCAACCCACCAGCTCCATCTCACCCACTGCCCTTCCAAAACAAACTGCTCACTGGAGCAGGCCCTACCAAACACTGAGGAAACTGTACTTTATTTCCAGGTTCCAACCACAGGACTGAAAAACAGGCTGGAAATGGACAAATTGTGTATTGTTCAAATAACCCACAATGGCTTTAATGCACATATTGCTTAAGTTGTTGAAGAACTTTCATCATCCAAAATGGTAATTTTACTTACTGCCCCCAAAATATGACACAGAGTCATCTGAATTTTGTACATTCTGCTTATCTGCCTCAGCAGACCCAGTACAGGCAGGTCAGGAATGTCCACTCTGTTCTCTCCAGTTCTGGAAGAATCCACTCATCTTGAATGAATGGAATTTCCCTTTTTCACAATCTCATTGGCAGAAGACAGAAACTGTTTTGCAGCTCTACTTTTATCTGATTTTAATGAGTTATGGTAATGCTGAAATCTGCTGTGCATCTGCCATAAGGGCACAAATTTCCTCCACGCATGTACAAATACACAACAGAGCAAGCAAATATATTTATTGAATTAAAAACAGGAAAGTAACAAGGAATGACTAAATTTTACTGATGTATAATTAATATGGAGGCTTTTTTATACTCATACTAAAATACATTTGGACTCTTCATCTGTTGAATATTCAAAATTAACATTATATTGGAAAAATCCTTAAAGCACCCCCTTTAAAAGGGTGGTATTGTTCAATTTCTGAAAGCTTTAAATTAGCAATCTCGTTTACCACTGGTTGTGTAAAGTCAGGACAACAGAGCCACTAAAATGACTAAGGACAAGGATCAACTGCAAGCATCTGTTTAGGCACAGGATGGGGCTCATTCAAAGAGGGAAGAAATCATGGGTTTAGAAGCGTGTCACCCTTTCCCTGGGCCACTGAATTTCCATGGATTTGGAAAAGAAAGCAAGACTCCTGCATGATAACTACAGTTTCAAGGTAATTAATTTAAAAGATAATAACCTGTCTTTCATTTATTCTAGCAGCTATTTACAGGGAAAACCAAAATCACTACATTCTTTCCAGGCAAGAAGCATGAGTGAAAAAACACTTTTTTTTTCTTCCCTGTGGCTTTGCACTCATCAAATAAGAATTGTAAGACACGTAATTTCAAAGTATACAAGGAAAAAATGCTTGGAAAAACAGGTCTGGCTAGGAAGTGCCTGGTATAGAAGGCACTGGTGACTGTGTCCATGACACACTGACTGCGGCCACGACAAAGGTTCTGGCTCCAAAATCAAAGGGTGCACACTCTGGGTTTTAATGCATTTAACTGACTAACAACTGACATCTGCTTGACCAGTATGAAAAATGCTTTCCCATCAAGTTCAGCTACCAGAGTGTAACAAAGGCTCCATGAGAAATATTTTATCTCTGTCAGAGATGGAAATTGCTGGGAGGAATGGGTAAAGTGTAGCAGCGAAGTTCAGCGAGGAAGGTACAGCTTTCATTTAATCCTCACTCACAAAACACTTTAAAGCAAACAAGCAACCTTTCCTATCACCTGCTAGGATCCCAAATTTGTCCCGTGGCCAGAGAAGAGTATGGACAGTGCCCTGCCACAGAGAAGGGCCCTCTGCCCCGGTCCGTGCAGCACAGCACCCCCAGCCCTCCCTGCCCCGAGCTGGGCTGCATTCCCACGAACAGACCCCTCTGCAGCTGGGGCACCATTACAGTGCTAACACACTTCCTTCCCAAAGTACTAATGATTGAGTTTGTTCATTAGGCTGATTAGACCTTTTGACTTCTTAAGAGACAATTGAGGTTCAACTGCTGCGAGATGACAGGAAAAACTTTAATCATCAAGGTCAAGCGTGAGCTTTGCAGCTCAGAATGCATTAGTGCCTCCCACCCTTACTGACCTCCCCGAGCTGCTGCTCCAGCCCCCAGCCAGGCTTCACTACAGAAACACAACCTGGACAATAAGACCATTTTCCTGACAGATTTACTTAGTTAACTGTAAATTATAAAGCTAATCAGCTCTGCTTTTACTGGCAAATGACATTACACATGAGGGGACATGTGGAACTGCAGATATGCTGTGAAATGAATGGTCTTGCTCACATGTAAAACAATTAAAATAACTTGTTCTGATAAACCCGTCAACTCCTAAACTTGCTGGTTCCAACAGTTAAAATTTAGGCCTTGATTTAAGGTCAAGACCTTAAATACCCATTAATCTCCGTTTTTCCAACTGTAAATGCCTAACAGAGGCTAAAACATGGCATTGCAAAGCCTCTAAATGTAAGCACAATACAACTCAATGGGGAATCTGATTTGATCTGTAATGTAATATTACAGATAATTCACACAGATTTCAAGACTGGATCACAGAATTATTTTTAATACAAAAATTTACACATTTAATCTGCAATCTTAACACAAGTGATTTTAAATATAAGACTAAGATTTAAGACTCCCAGATGCATTGGAAAAAAAGGTGCCTTTTTTAATGTCTTTGCAAATCTCCCTTTATATGAATATTTTATATTCATCTGGCATAATGAAGTTCATCAGGGCACTGCTGCTATCTCATGACCCCTTAAAAAGCTGAGAAGTTTCAGCCCACATCTGATCTGTTGCCAGACCTAATTTTAAATTGGAATTGTGTTACATTCTAAAAAAAACATTTAAAACTACTTAGGGCAGCAAGTGGAAAACAAACAAGTCTAGGATATATTTCAGACTGTTCTGGAGTTTTGGGAAACCTGCTGTTATATTTTAAGAAGTCATAATGGAAATTGAAAGATAAAGCCTAATTTTGATTAGTTACACTGTGAAAAACTTGAACATGATCCCTCCTCTTTCAGGGAAATCACTTTTCCTCTGCTCACTGGTTACGGCAGGAACGTTCAGAGTGAATATAAAGGACTAAAAATATATGGGACAGAAGACAGCTCTGAGCAGAGAAAGACATGGAGAAAGGGACAGAGGCAAACACAAAGGATGCTTCTGGAAGGACCCGGGAGCCAAGAGAGCTCATGGAAATGTAACTACTGCCACTCCTGCAGGAGTGTGCAGCTGGATAACAGTGCTGTGAAGGCAGCATGTGAGTGCTGGAGAGAACTGCAGGGGAATAAAGACAGGGAGAAAAGACCAGGGTCAAGTTAGGCCAACAGCGAGAGTCCCTCACACAAGCAAAGGTTTCACAAAACTTGATTATAAGGGAAAAAAGAAAAAGAAAAANATGAAAAAAATCACCAAACCCAACAACCAAAGCTGAAGACTTCGTTTAGACAACCCTAAAAGTTGTGCCATGGAAGAGAGATATGATCCCTGTGCATCATCATGGGCAGCCCGTGGTGCAGGGTAATGAATTCTGAGCTGCTGCATGCATGCCTTCATACACGTAGGTGCTCCTTCAAAGACTCTCTAATAAATACATAACCACTAGAGCTGCTCTGTAAATCAGCTATGGAATTAAAAATGTGGGTAGAATTTAAAGGTGCAGAACAAGATGCCAATGTGACAGTGTACAAGCTCCAAGTCCAGTGTCACTGTACCACATAGCAATCCCAAAGATACAGCAAACCCAAGGGCATGCAAAAGATTCATGCAGCACTGGTGTGTAAATAACCAGAGCCTGTACTCACAGTGGTTATGATGCAAAACAACCAAAATAAAGCCTGTAGGGATATCTAGGACTCATCATCCTTAATTCCACCCAGAATTACAATGAAACCAAGGCAGGAGAAAGATCCTACTGATCTGGATATATGTGTGTGTCAGTGTCAGGCACACCAGCAACCAAAGGCAGGCTACTGCTCCGCACACCTCTCCAGAACTGTGATTGCAGTGTCAGTCACAGGAAGATTAGCTCATCACAGCTGAGGATGGATCATCAGCCAGCCAGCAGGACTCCACAAAGAAATCCTGAAATTGGTGACAGACACCTAACAGGCCATTGGCTCATTCGCTCACAACTGCAATGCCCAATAACCTCCCATAACGAGTTGGTACATTGGGCACAGGAGAGCTCTCTGCATCCCCTCAGTCACTATGGAATCCAGAAAGCACAGAGCAAACCCTCTGCACTAAGAAAATGAGAGCACAGTTTTATTAGCTTCTCAAGATGCTGCTCAGGAACAAAGAAATCATGTGCTCAGAGATTTGACCACACATCATCTAAAGAAAACTTACATTCAGGCTCTGTTCAAAAAGACACTACCAGTTCTGATAAATCATTATTGCCATGGGTAATCTGGAAAAGCATTTCAAAGCCATGTATTTACCCATGCACACTGCACTGCCCAAACACTCACTGCCTCACCTAAGTGCCCATTTCCATCCCAATTTCAGGTACATTTTCCTGTTCCTCACTACAGTACACAGCCTCTGGTAGAGACACAGTAAGAGTGAATATCCCTTTACACAGTAACAAACAAAATGAGCCATTTCTCTAAATTCTCCACCTTTGCAGTTGCTGGCGAGTTGGGATTTCTGACAGCTGTCATTCTCCTGCATGTGATGTGGTATCAGGTGACTCCTGTAAGAAGTTGCAAGAATACCACTGAAGGAGAAATAAAGGGAGAAAAGGGACTGCAAGTCAGCTGAATCCCTGACCAAACACAACACTCAATCACATCGACATCCCCTTTGAAACGTCCTATTAACAAACACATTTGTGACCAAATCCCAAATAACAGCAGTGTCCCCAGCAAGGACACAGACCTCTTCCTAGAGCCATTGAGGGGACCATCAATATTTGTCAGCAGGCTGCCAATGAGGATGAAGCAACTTAAACACACAACTCAAGGATGAAATTATGACATGCAGCTACTCAGACTCCATCAAAACCTTTTTAACACTGTGATTAGAATTCTGTGGCCTCTGCTTCTTCCAGAACTTTAGTAATACTGGTATTATTACAATGCAATGCACCAGTAGGCTGCAATCAATTCTACACCATCCAAAACACCTTCAGATCAAAAGAATTTAGGTGTATTAAAATTACTATGAATCTTTTGTAGACAAAGTGCACAAGAAGATTTATTTGCATTAAAGCATTGTAAGAAAACCAGCTCAGATACCAACAGATTCAGTGAAAGTTCAACATGACCTGTTTACACATTATTTCACATGGGAATATCCAACAGCATTAGAGAAGCTGATCAAATTGGGACAAAACCAAAGGAAACTGAAAAAAATGTGTAACTGGAAAAAACTTACATCACACAGCAATGGTTTTGCTTCTCCTTTCAAACCCTGTTAGTTTATGAGGACAGCCGACATTTTCATGTTAGACCAAGTAAAATGACACACACTTACATTCACAAATAATGAAAGTATACTTCACTGTAATGGAGCCAGGCAGCTTTCCAAGTGTTTCTATGGCTAATTCCAGCCACTGCCTGCCCTGATTTCCTCACCTACATCAGCCAGACGCTTCCCATCCCTAAGCAACTGCTACAGCCTCGTAGCTGGAACTCAAGCAGCAAGCCTGGCACATGAAGTGCAAAGAAGCCAGCAAGAAAGGACCAGGGGGAAAGAGAAAGAGAAAAAAAAAATCACCATTTCACAGATCAAGAATAGAGGCATGAAAATAATAAGTAACTTGTACACGGTCACAAAAGTCTCTGGCAGAGCCAGGGAAAAGAACCGAAATTTCTTTAATCCTCGCTCAGTCCCTTAAATACAAGGCTATTCTTCCTCTTCCTACTTGATATTGTGTCAATGCAGGAGTGTAGGTGTTGAAAGACTAACAAAAGAAAAGTAATAGTATGGTATTATGAGCTGAGAAACCTAATCTTTATCAGATACAGCAAATCTCTATGATGCTGCCTGCACTGGGAACTCTCTCTTTGTCCTGAATATGCTTTAAATTACTGGTATAATGTGTACTGGATATTGTTCCACTCTTATATTTATTCCACAAAAACCCCTGTGGCCCGCATGTGATTTTATCATTAGCTGGCAAGGTAATTTCAGGCCTGGTTGTGCAATCATTCCAGGAGCAATGCTCCCAGTGAGGCGGGACGTTCAGCATGCAAAGCAGCTGCCAATCCAGGGGCCCTGGAATAAAGAGGCCTTTTTCTATTTTAACTACTGTGGAACATTAGTGACAATACAGAAAAGGAGAAAAATTACAGGGCAATTCTTTATATGAATTATTTTATACTATGACAAAATATAAAAGTGTGCTTGGAAAATCAATCTATACAAAGTATTGCCTATGAGATAAATGACAAGCTACTTTTGCTTCATTTATTAAAACTCAATAGAATACAAACTGTTTTGTTAAAATAGGGGGAAAAAATCTGCAAAAGTGATAAATCATTGGCCAAGATTTATGAATGACCAATATGCCTACGGATACCAAATGTTAATATTTTGCTTTCTATTGATTTCTTAGATACATGTAAAAAGCCAAAACTCACCCAAATCTATGAAACTTCCAGGATTCACCCAAGTTACCATGTTGAAAATATGGTTTTATGCAGGATATATACAATTCCTTTGTATCACGATCCCCACATTCAATAAGCAGCTATTTTCAATTGCTAAGTATTTTAATACAATATTTAGATGCTGATATAGATGGAGAAGGAGAATAAACTGGTTTTAACTTCACTAAAGCAATATGAGAGAAGCTTTAGTCATAAAGGGAGGTCATACAATCCCACTCTCCTAGATAACTACCAACTCCCCATCTCTATAAATGAAAAGGAATGGAATTAAATGAAATTAAACTTTAATTTTTGCCTGAGTTAGACACATCCAGTTGCTGGTAGATAAACTGAGCCACATGGTGTAAGAATACAGCCTGTAGTGCCCTCTCCTTCATACAGTAACTGGCAAAGCAGCTGCTGTAACAGAACCCACTACTGAGGGTTGATTTGTCAACCTGTTATGCCTCAGCTATTGCCATGGAAAAACACAGCCAGAAGAAACTCACCTCAGAGAAGGTCCTGTCCCCTGACAGAGGTTATCAGAGGCACTGGAAGAAGGTTCCACTGCCTCCTGCCCAAGTCATGTAAAAGTCTCTGGGGAAACTTCAGCACTCGACGATTAACACATCAGTGCACACACGCACGTGCTGGCTGCGGTTATTTATCACATTGGGGAGATTATAAATCAGTAACTTTTGCCACTGTTCTTAGAGATGCCACAGCATCTATTCCTGAGGACAACTGAACCTGCCACTCCAAAGTCACTTGTCTCTGTACTGTTCATTCCAGAGCATTTGTCTCGTTCTGTGACTCCACTTGGGAGAGTTGCCTGGGATGCTTATCCTCAGGGCTGGAGAAAAGCAAAAGAAAGCATTTCCCTTTCAAAATAAATGAGAACTCTTCACTCTCTTTTAACCATTTTTTTCACTCTTTTGTTTGTCAAGGGGACACACAGGTGATGAGGCTCTCCTCTACGACATCTCACACCCTGCAGTTTTTATTCAAATGCTGGGAATGCTGGGTCTTCCAAACTTGTAGTGCAGGATCTGTGATTTGCCTCAATCCCCCAATTCCTCCCTGGTGTGTTCATAAACAGAAAGTTGCATCCAGTGTGAGAATGGAAAGAGAATCAGATTTGTCCTTTGCCCCCCAGGCTTTGCTGAATGCAGGAAGTAACTGCTGAAGGGACCCGCTGTGCACTCCTGCAGACCCACAGCTCACCCACGCTCATGCTGAGCTCTGCAGCAAGTGGGAGCGCATGGGGTTTGGCCATGGGACTCCTCCCAGCTCCCAGTCTATCACCACACATTTCTGACACGGAAACCATGCAGCATTTCCCAACTCCTTTGTGAGGGGGAAAATGCCACCTAATTAGAGCCCCTGTGCAGGGCAGCATCTGGCTGGCAGCAGCCGCTCTGGCCCCGGAGCTGTTGTGGAGAGCGGCGTGGGACCCGCTCGGGTCCAGCTGCACGTCCACGCTGCCCTGACACACAGCAGATGGGCAGGCTCACTGGGCTCTGCTCCCTGCACATCCTCATGCCCTCAGAGAGCAGCTTTAGCTCCTACAAGTCCTTCTCATCTGCCCTGGAACCTCCAGCTTTCACCAAGGAAACGGAACTGACCCTGCCAACGTTTCCGTCAGCACAATCCACTTGCGTCAATCCTGTTTTGGCGTGGTTATGAGGAGCACTAACAATTGGCAAAACCTCATCCAAATATTTCAAAAAATACTCATTTTGATGCTTTACTGTGGCATTCAATTCAAACTGTGTTCTTGGAAAAATGCACAGGAATTTCCGTGATTCACACGGTGAATGATTCCATCTTGGCTGGAGAGGTTTGATGCTGCTTTAATTATTAAAAAGTAAAACTTTCCCCTACACACTCTTAAGAATTGTTAATAATGATGCCTCTTATTGTAGTGACCTCACAGTTTTGAGGCCTTATTTTCTTTATAATTTTCAGCTGCACAAAGACATGTTTTCTGCTCCAAATTCCTTTTTAACTCTAAGGCTTCAGTTCACATTAGCTCAGCATCCTGCCAAGAGCACCTTCTAGGGAAACAGAGCCAGCTAAAATACACCAAATCTCACAACTTTGGCTGAAAAGTCCATTCACTCACACAGGCACTGCTCATACCTTGGAGGAGGTACATGATCCTCTACTCATTTTAGAACCATGGGCGTAACAGCCTGGACCCAAATGCAAAAATGTTACATAGCTATTTGAGCATTAAAACTAACCAACAATAAAATACAAGTTTCTGAATTTCAACACATTTAAATTCCAGAATGTAGTAGGTATTGACCAATAATTGCTATAGCTCAGAATCACCCAGAACACTTCATTAGCTCAGTGACTGCTTGCTCCATTGATTACCACAAATGTACTTTTCCACATTTCCATTTTAGCAGCACAAAATTACATTGCTCCAAATGCAGGAGCTGCTCATTTAAAGAATGAAACTTGCCTAACAGTGTTCTTATTTCTGTTAATGCAATACTTGACATTCAACAGCAATTTAAACTCATTGTTCAGGATTAAACAAAATACTCAGACACTTTTCAAAACATTTCCATCGCATTCAAAACCTGCTGCACCACACCCAACTTCATTAAGCATTAAATTTTCAACCGCTTATCTTTTCACCCTATATAAATACTTTCAAAGCCTAAAGCCAGTTCCTAAGGTGATAAAGAGTTAATGCCTCATCCTGTGGTCAGTGCAAATAAGCAGAGTTTCAGGTAAGCAATACTGCTGTCAGAGACACAACGCTTTGCAGGTGTGGGCAATAATTAAAGGTTTCAGCACATCTACCTGGGTGAAGTATTTTTACCTCCTATTCCGAAGAGGAAGCCCTCTCTGTGGAGAGCAGAAGAGCTCATTAATGAGGCTAATTAGGTGTAAAGGGGGTAGAGTCTGGCATCAGCTGCAGCTTATAGAAGCTAATCATTAAGCCCTGTAATCTCTACCCCAGAACAGCAGATGATCATGTTCCTAGGTGACTGATGTTGCTAAGAAAATTTCTAGCACCTGAGTACCTGACCAAATAGTTTTTGGTGAAGCTAAAAATTTCCTTAACTCTCCATGTACCAGACAGCACAGTCACATTCTTTCTTCACTCATGGATATTCTAGCAATGGGTATCCAATGAGATTTGAACTTGCCATAAGGCTTATAATGTGATTTATTTTTTAATTAAAAAAAAAAGAATCAGTGGCATCAACAGCGTCTGGAAAGGCAGGGCAGGAAACGAGGGTTGGGGGAGCAACATGCAAGAATAAAACAGACAAGAGCAGTAATGCTTGAAAAAGAGTGACCACATACACCTCCTGAAGGTTTGTGAGTTTTTTCTGTAATTTCTTGTCATAAAGTAGTGAGATTAGTTACAATACCACAGGGATGAAAGCCTTGTTAATAAATATGTAAAATAAGGATTTCATTGTACTCAACTAATTTGAAATGAGAAAAAGGACATAATTTCCATGGAGAGAGCTCGGCTTCCATGTATTCTCAATCTGAAACTTGTTTTGTAAAATGAATTGCAAGAATAGCAAACTATTGCAGCACCTCAATGGGAATTTTGGAGTTGATCAGGCAGAACAGACCCTTTACTGGCAAACTGCTACTGTCTTTTTTTCCCTCCAACTAAGCAGATTTTAATAAAAATGCTTAGACTCAGCTCACATTCAACAATAAATAGAATATTTTTTGTTTCCATGTTACCTGTGGAGACTTGGAGATGCACAGATTAAATAAGAGGAGCTGCTCAGAGGTGGCACCAGTTCTTGTCATGATCTGGGATATGGATGTAAGCACTAGGATAAGCCACACTGGACTCCTCTTAACATCACCAGAAAAAGTGTCTCTGACAATAACTAGCACCTTATCTTACAATACAGAAGTCGGTTCAGTTAGATGATAGAAATGCTTGGCAGCCACACCACCTTACATACAGTAATTCTGCAGATACATGGTACAGACAAAGCCCTGTTGGGTCACAGAGGTTTTCACCAAAGCCCTGACTAAGCCCCTTCCCCCAGAGCTCAATACCCTGTGCTTCAGTTTCCCCTGCTGCAGAACCTCCTGAGCACAGGGTGCTTTCACACAGTGCAGAAGTGCTCAGTGCCAAAGGGGGTGTCTGTGTGTTCAACAATCCTGAACCCAGGCCACTCACAAGTACCTCTCCAACCTCCCCCACACCAGTACAAGCTTCCTCAGCATCACTTGGTTAAGTGCTTAGCAGGATTACCACCTATCCTGTAGCTCCTTGTCTATTTTGAACCTTTGCTGTTACAAATCCCACTTGATTGCCTGTGATTTTTTTATGTTGGAAGAGACAATGAGGAGTCACTCCTGATCCTCTTTCACTCAATCTGTCGGGGACAGCTTTCCCTGTAAATAATGCTAAAAAATTGACTGAGACTCCCATTAGCTTTGATACTCAAATTACCAGATTGGCCATTTTATGGGGTAAATGCAATTTCTGTAAGCAGGGTAAGCATGCACACGTGTCTGAATGAAACAGAGGAAGGGGCAAACCGGAACTGTACTGCATTTTCATCAACAGTAACAACCTCTGTTTCCCTTAGTCTAACTCCCCAGCACCATCAACATGTCCCAAAGCTGGGCTGCAGAGGCAGGCAAGACTGTCCCAGGGACTGATCCCACTGTGTGTGTGCTGTTGCCCTGCTCCTGAGCCATGCTCCATTGTTCCTCAGCCATGTACACCCTTCATTTCAGTAATTAGCTGTCAGCATGGCCCGACAGCAACTTGGGATTGTCTCTTCAAATCGTATTAATGAAATGCAATCCACTAAATGTCCTGGATGCACATCTGTAATTGTGTCACACGGGGAGGCTGGGGATGGGGGCAAACTGCAGCTTCTGAACAGGCCACTGTGGTCAAGCACATTAATCTGTTATTTCTCAGGGATCTGACAACCAATTAATACTGCAGGCTTCCTATACAGCAATAAGAACCAATGATCCAACATCCAACAGGAAAAGCTGTGCATTTGTGAACACAATACCCTTAGAGGCAGAGACACAAGAACTACAGGTTGTAGTATGGCAGAAATCCCTTCTGTATTTAAAGATTCAGCATCTGTATGTTGCAACTGAACTGTAGAACACTCAGTGTACACATCACACTGAACACAAGGAAAATCAAATAAACCCCCAAATCCTTATCTTTTATCTAAGTGTTTGAATTGATGTTCCTGGAGAATACAAAATGCAATTGATGACTCCTGGTTGTAAACTGATACTTGTCAGTCAAGCTACTGCACCATTTTCTGCTTCGTGTTCTCCATCAAAGACTTTTTCAAAGAACAGAGTTTGGACAAGATAAGAAACAAGAAAAACACATAATGGAATATCCTGGGGGTGTATATATATATATATAGTCTTTGGAAAACTTTCCCATCAGTTCCAACTGCAAAATTGCTATTAATGTTTAATTAAAATTGAGCACAATAAGCTGTGACAAGATAATGGCTGGGAAACATGGCTTTAGGGCAGAGTGAAGATATCTGGAACTCTGGCTGGATGTAATGCATTATTTTTGGTTATGTTTGGCAACTACTGAGATTTCTGAAACACAACTTAATTATAATGATCTACAGAAATGAACAGAAAAGAATAGCACTGTATTCCAGTTACCTCAGGATCTGTAACATATGCCAAATAAGAGATTTTTAGGGCCCCAGTACCATCTTGTCCTTCATTCATGTTAACACCCACACCACACTTTTCCAGCTAAAAAGTCCCTGCAAGCCCCTCCTATACAATTAAATATTTTGTTACTTATCCATAAATAAAATTATTTCTTTTCCTCCATGGATAAAAATTCTTTGTCTATCATTTACCTCCATAGGTGAAGGCAACAATCACACAGACCTGAAGCAGAAGTAGTGAAGAGCCCTGGGAATGACCCTGACTTCAAGAAATCAATGGCCCTTTGCTGGAGACAGCTTCTTTGCTCACCCTGGAAACTCACGCTAGGAGAGCTGGGCTGCGATTTATTCAACATGCAAAGGAGAACATGTGATTTAGTGACATTTGGAAGAGAACACATTAGCTTAAAATCCCCAAATGAGAAGGCACAACACATATATGCTCTTAAATTTTAGCAGTCCTCCCTAAGCATTGGAAGCCACTGCTTCAAAACAACACGGATTCAGAGTTCCTGAGATATGTTTGCAGAAAATATTGACGTACTTGTTACAACTAACAATTTTAGCACAAGCACGAACTTCCTTGATTATATTCAGTTTCTGCAGTAATTCACAGGACCCCCCCCTTTCTGTAGATGCTGGTCAGCTGGCTCCACTGATGAAGTGCAAACACAGAGCCAAGTAGCACCAGCCCCATCCTCAGCACAGGCTGGAGCTCCTCTGGTTTTATTGCCACTGACAGAGCAGCCATCCCACTGTCTTTACATCTTAGGTAAGAAATTAAGGTAGGCAACAGCATTCCCACTCTTAGACTGCCTTCAACTTACATATAAATAACATACAATGTTACATATAAAATGTTCTTCTGTATAATAAGAAAGCATATTTAGATAAAAGTGTTCCTTATTTCTTATTTATTCTGAGTTGAGAATACTTAATAAATTACTGGTTGATAAATGGGGGGTGAGCTTTATCTGTACAAGTACAGATGCATCCTGAGGAAAGGCAAACTGATCACACACGTAATTCTTACCAATAGCTTTCATTTCCACCATTAATCCTCTCCAAGAGAAAATGTACTGGACGTACAGACTGTAAGTACTGCTCAGAGAGCTACACTAAAATAATTCTTTGATATACTTTTCACTGAGCACCAGAAGTAGGCAAAGTACATATACAATCTACGGCTTTTAAAGTGCACTCAGAGCAAATGCATGACACCTTCATTTGCACAGGACTTTTAAGAATCTAGTATTGGTTACTATCTCTGAGTAATACTTAATGCAGAATTCAAGTAATATGTCAAAATAATGTAATGTCAAAACGAAGTTTCACACTTTAAGAATTAACAACATATATGTATTAAATATATATATAAACAAGCAAACAGTTACATGAGATCTACTGTAACATGTCTTATCTAAATCACTAAACTACATACTGCATCAGAAATTATTCAAAAGCGAGCTACACTTGGACACAAGAGTAACCTTTAAGGAGTTAAAATGTCCTCAACTACAAGTCAAGTTGAAACTTATTTAATTAGGTTCTGTATTTGAAAAAATGAAATAAATTCTTTCATTAACTAAACCAAACTCCCTTAAAGGCAACAATATGTTCCCTCTCTGTCAGGACAGAGCGCAATGAAATCTTTATTTTAATTGGGGTTAGCTAAGGGGCCATTTGGCTTCAGATGCTTTGTTTATCAGCCCTAAGCTTTACAGCTTAGCCAGGACTTGAAATATTTTATTACAGACTGATTTCACAAAAAAAAAAAAGGTAAAAATTATATGCATATATTCTCCCAAGGAGTTTTAATAGAGATCATTTTAAATGTGCATTTTGAAAACTGGAAGTCCGAGTTAAAGATACCTCAAGAGATAACACTGATTTCCTTTAGCATTATAGGGTACAGGTCTCCTTTTCAAATGGCTCTTCTGCTGGTTTCTCAGCCCAGCAGAGATGCAGTTGCAGAACAAGGGCTCTCATCGCAGTCACAGCTACAGGGACAGACCCAAACATAGACTCCGTTGTGGGGGTCTCTTCTAAACTTTCCCATGCAAACCCCGGAGTCTTGCACCTGCAAAGCTTGCAGCTGATCAACCCAATTTCAAGAAAAACCAAATGAATTCTTATTTGGTAGATGACACCTCTTCCCTTTTCCATGTAATAAACTAATTTACAAATATCAGATATCTTCAGTAATACAGTTACTGAGAACCCTATGGAAACAGCAGTTACAGGAAGGGACAGTGAGCAGGAATTCTACAAAATCACATCCCCAATGCACTCCAAAGCACAGCTAAAATTATTGAAATAATCCAGAAAATTTTCCTGTGCTATTGTGAGAATCCAGCTTAAGTTGGATTTTGGATTTATTCCTTATTAAACCTTCAAGCATTAGGAGTGTTCTTAAAACTAAAATAAAATGAAAAAAGGAGAAAGGAAACTCCAAACCTAATTTCCACAACTATAATACATATAATGGTAATTTCATAGTCTTTCCTCCTGTGGATCACTGAAATGTGATGTGCCACACATTACTGAAGACAAAAACCATGCCAATAGTACTGCATTAAGCCCAGTTTAAGAATTTGATTTCATTTTAAAAACAAAACTTAGTCTTTTGCTTTGAGAAATAAAAGCATTGCCACAGAATCCAAAAGAATAAAGCTTAATTCAAACAAAACACTGAGATCTGTGCTTCATCTTTATGCTACTTTAAAGATACAACAATTCCAAATTAAATCTATTATTCATACATATTTTTTAATTTTTCTCTAGACAGCTCTATGCATACCTTCTCTGTACTGTACCCTCATGAAAACTATACAATAAAATGAGCTGCTTCTGCAACTTCTCAGCAGGTGTTTTGATTTGAGAGTAATCACAGTCTTCTCTGCAATCTTCATACAATTTATGTCCTGATCATCTAACAAATAACTAAAAGACTTAAACTGACATCAATATGTATACTTTTCTCTAACAATGCACACTAATTGTATGTCTCTAAGTAAGAAAAATGTTTATTAAAAAAAAATCTAGTGAATATACCAACTATTGAGTTCAAAGCAGAGACACCACATGTGTCTAAATAAATATCACGGAAGTGTCAGAGGTAAATGAGGAGAGACCAGGTGAAGTGTGTGTGATGTGTTAATTGTATTCAAAAAATAATAGAGCAAGACAGAGAAGCTGAACTTCCAATTATCATAATGGTATCTACTTCACAACACATTTTCAAACTTGAAAGAGACATTTTAAACCATAGGAATTCTGAGCAGAATACCTCCAGCTGTGCTCTGCATAAATCTTGCACGCTGTACATACACAGTTTATTTAAATACCAAGTAAAGTTATGACTTACAAAATGCATATTTCAGTCACAATAGCATATCTGTCATTGCCAGAGCTGCTACTCACTGAATGAAAGGCACAGAAAACAATGAATTAAATTAGAAGGAGATAAGAAAGGACAGAATGTTTTCATGTGATGTTTTACTAAACTGGAGTAGTCTGTGTTTTAAAGAACAACACACTGATTAACCCTTTGCAGAGTTTACAATTTTGTGCCCCCCAAAATAGAAGGAAGAAGAAAAAGGTGGTCCCCAGTGTCAGACTCTAATTTTGCCTATACGGATTTTGGCCACAAGCCAGAATTTACCTTTAACTAAATGCGCTGTCCGTTCCAAACTCAACATGATCTGTGCAAACCAGGTACCCGTTTCTGTGCTGATGTGCAAGAGCCGAGGCAGAGAGGGGCCCCGGTGCCATCTGTACCTCCCCTGGTACAGAGAGGTGAGAGACAGCACCGTGGGATCCCGCTGAGTCCGGGCAGGAGTGCGGTATCCCTGGCAGGAGGGGGGTATGCCCTGCAGGAGGGGGGTATCCCCGGTAGGAGGGGGGTATCCCGAGGGGACTCAGAAGGAAGCCAGCCCGCAGGGAACAGGGAAGCAGCCACACTGCACTGCCAGCTGTGGCTCGTTCTGCCTGTAGCCCTGCCGTAGTCCAGGGTTCACTGCTCTGCCTTTGTCACACATCTGTGCAAAGCATTACAAGGCATTGTGATTCTCTGCCTTTCACTGGACTCCTTTGGTACTGGAACAGTACAAACTGTACACTTCAATTCATACACAACATACAATGTGCATGGTGGAAGCCCAGAGTAACATGACTTTTCTGTTATGAAAGTTTGTTTAGTTTGTTCCTAACCTGATTACATATTCTAATTTTTATCATTATTTCATCAACTTTTTCTGCTACTGAAATCTACTTTTCAAATCCAAACATGAAAATACCTTCTACCATCTTCTGTCAAGGGAAGTGGTACTTTCTATTTAGTTGTACAGCTGCTCATACTACTCAGAATGTACATTTCACTCCTTCCCTACCTGCCTGAAAAGTCTTTTGGGTGGGGCTTTTAGTGGTTGTGTGTGTTGTTTGGGGCTTTTTTCTAATACCAGATGCAACAGCTCATTTAAAAAACACAGAGTCACTGAGTGCCTTACACAGAAGCTGAATTCAAGGGTAATGTTATTTTCTGCTTGGTGTTTGTTTATGTGCCTTGTTGTTCCCCTCCAAGTCCCCTGCGCTTTATTAGTTCAGGAAATATCTTCAACTTCTCCTGCACAGAGGCATTTGCATGGTGCTTCATTGCTTGCTGAGGCTGTGCACTCTCAATTATAACTAAAGTATCAGGAGACAACGCAATAAAAACACAGGCAGGAGTCAGTCTAAAACAAACAACCAAAGGCTTGAAACAAATTGAGAAGAAATAAAAAACAAGCACATAAAATAGCACAAATGCCAGAACCAGGTGTGATAGGCACAGACAAATAACTGAATATCCAAATCTTTGCCGAGTAAAGCTGATGTACCACGAACCGCTCCTCACTGAACAGCCTTCCCTGGTAATAGGAAGATTTAGAGGCTTTGCAACAAAGCTCCTTTTATCCTGCAGCACTACCACAGAAGATGCAGAGTGACCCGATCCAGGCTGATGGCTGAACACACAACTTCTACAGGGGCTGCAAAGTTACCCACACAACGAAAGTCAAGACAGTTCTCTTCAGCCTCGTCACACGTGCCACGAACAGAGACCACAAAAACCTACAGGTCAGCATGAGCCAGGTGAACACCACTGATCTCAAAGCAAACCTGTGTGTCAGCATTCCAAAACCAATTCGAAGGACCTTCACGTTTCAGCTACTGCTGCTGTCAGTGCACAAGATGCAGAGCACCCCATCCCTTACTTTGGGCAATGTTCCTCGACCCAAGCACAGAACCCTTCCCATGATGGGGCTTGANGTTTTGTTGGATTTTTACTTTAACACAAATGATGGACAGGGAAAGGGAAGTTTGACTGCACCTCCGTGGCAGAAACACCCTGTTCAGCAGAGGGTCATCTTAACTTCCTCAAAATTTTTTATTACCTTTCCTGCAGAACCTTCAGTTCCCCCCTCCCCTCAGTGTGGCACACAGAATTAGATAATACAGGATCTTATAACAGTTTGGAAATTACAAAACAATTCTATTTACTACATACCAGACTGTTAGAAGAGATTAAAGAGAATGTCTTTTCAGTTTCATTAACATACATATATCTCAACAGACTTAGATGCAGAATAATAAATGCATTTTGCATTTTGAAGAACAGTAAATGCTTGTTAGAAAAAGAGCATTTTCAAGGTTTAAAACAGCAAAAGCAGAAACTTGTCTATAGCAACAGTAAGGCTCAGAGAGGAAACAGCGAGAGGATTGAAATGAAAACAAACACTAAACAGAAAATAAACAAAACTGTCGTTCCCCACTAAATCTCTTCAGTCAGTGACTGTGAATTCAGGGTAGAACGGCTTCCAGAGCACTTCCCATAGATGGAAAACATAACAACTGTTACAGGTGGCTTCTAAGGGAGGTTGTCAAAAACCTGGGTCTTCAAAATACCACAAAACACAGCATCACCAGTGGCAAAAAAAAAGTCTTAAGTTTTTGTTCCAGAATATACAGAAATTCATTTTATCTCCATTTTTATCACACAAACATCAGGTTCTACACACTGTCAGTGCCACTCTCATTGTCTACTCCCATCTGTTAGTAAAGTCATCAGGATAAGACTTAGAAATGACTGTCATTTAGGCACTCCTAGACTGTCTTCACAGTCATGGGTTTGAGAGCTCACATCACCTGAACAGGGAAATGATAAAGATGGGTGGGAGAAATTTCCTATTGCTGTATATGTATCAGCACCAACTTTAAGAGGAACACAACAAAACTACAAGTAAACAAAAAGTACTAATCAATAAGCTTCTGCTCACTGTTTCCCCAACAGCTCGGGGCTAATTTTAACAGGTCTGTCACGAGCTGTATAAGCATTAGGGATTGTCCTCTTCATATTTTCTATAGGGGGACAAACACTCCTAAAGCTCTGACCTATGGAGATACCTCTGGTGACAGGAAAGGATCTACGGGGTATGCCTTTAAAATATACATGCGAGGAAAAAAAAAGCTATGCAGAAGATGGCCATGAAGAGGAAGAAACTGGGATGTGGCAATTACTGGGAGTTGGAAACAACTATTTACTCTTCTACTGAATAACTTAAAAAATAATTCACCATGGCAACAATCATACTTCATAGTAGATAAAGCACTGAATGCTACAAAGCCTTTGCAGAATGAATTATGCACCAGCAAGTAGCATGCACTTTCTTTATGTTACTGCACACATATTCCAACAAAATTTGCCTTTAGACTCATCTGGCATTTGCTTTTTCACTCTACATCAAATACCACCTACTCTTCTGACTTCTGTCCTGGTCTGATCTGGATCTGGAATTGTCGAAGGAATTTATTGTGTTCTGCTCAAGAGACTGATATAAAATAATGCATTAATTATTTCCTTAAGTCGAATTTAATGTTATGTTGAAAGATTATTTCCTCTTATTCATAATGGCTTCTTCTCCCAGCATTGCTCTAATTGCATCAGATTAAAAGAAAATTTGCATCAAAATTGCAATTTTGAAAATTTAGTAGTGTATTGTCTTCATTTAAAATGCAAATGTAAATTATCAGGCTTTGACAGGACAACAGAACTAAGGCAGTAAGGTGTACATAAAGACATACATTTCTACATGCAGTGCAGCTCAGCTAAAGCAGTGTGAAAACTGGAGTATATAATACGTCTATGAGTTTCAATAAGTAGTTCCATATTAAGATCAGCAATTCACAAATTAGCAAGTAATTCAGCAGTGGAAGCACACAAAAAGGGTGGAAGTAGAAAAGTACATCGACCCTGCCTCTGAGATTTCCTGTTTAGTCTTAAGTGGATGCATCTAAGGAGTATTTAGGTTAAATTTAAACCAAATCAATTCAGAACAACTAAAATTAATTAGAAATCACCCAGTTATACAACTAATGGTTGCCCAGGCTAATAAACTGGAATTAGGTTGAGTAATAACCATGAAGACATAAAAGAAATTAATTGATGCTTCATTGAAGAGGCTCAGTTATTATCAGTAATTCCCATCACATTCAGGTAGGCATCAGTCCCTTTTCACGATCCTGGTTCAATGTGAAAGGTGTAGGTTATGGAGAAATATTTACAACAGGGGAACAGTACATCATCCAGCAGTGTACAACAAGTTCCATCCCCAGTGAGACAGCAGAGAACCTGTCACTCGAGCCGACTGCACGTCACAGCAGAGCCTGGTGTGCAAGTCCCACCCGAGCCGGGGGGACAAACCCCCCGGGCTGAGGCTGCCCCAGCCCCACCGACCGACCCCACATCCGCTGCTCTGGGTCAGCCGCACCCGGAGCTCACCTGCTTTCTAACAAACATCGGGAAACCATCCGAGACGAATGCCTGGAACCACTAGGTGTCAGCAGAAGAAAGCTGAGCGGCGCTCCCCAACATCGCCCAGCTGCTCTGTACTGCAGCCACCCTAACATGCACCTCGTCCTCACACACCTCCTTCTGTTGGAGCAGACCTACCCGTGTGAATTCAGTATTTAGAAGAGAATAAAAACACTCCCTCTCCAAACAGCAAAAAAATTTGGGAATTTGAAAAAAAAATAATGCAAGTGAACAAAATGCTCACGTTGGTGTCCCTGGTAGAAATTCAAGTCCTACTCAGAAAGATCACCTGCCCCGAGACAGCCCAGAGAAAACCCCACTGCTGCGGGGTTTGGCTGTACCTAACAGCAACAGGGGCTTGTGGTGACTGGATGGACATCACACCTAACACATTCCCCTTTGTGCTGAACATCCAGCTTAATGCAACTACACAAGACACAGGAGGAAACAGCACCGAATCAGTTATTTTGCCAAGTACATCTTGTTAGACTTGCAAACTGTATTACCTGGGTATGTTTTTTGACATAATTTCGGTCACCAAAGGCCTCAAAGTTCATGGCAACAGAAATTCCTTGTCACGTTCTGGTTTATATGTGAATTACACAACTCAGTATCTCTAGAGTAAAAGCCTCTGAACAGAACAAGAGCTCTTGCAATGATTAAGTGTTTAACATAATACTGCTAATTTAAAGTCAGTTCTGTAACACACTCTGGGCCTACACCAAATAATGACAAATAAATCACACCATTTACCCTAAAAAGTCAGCTCACACCAGTGAGATGGCCTATGAAATTGAACTGTCTTATGAGACCTACACTATGAAAGGAGGAAAGCTGATGCTTCTCTGAATTTATTTCCTAATTATTGATGACTTTAAATGAACAGTCAGACTCCTTGAGTTATGGGACATGAAATGCAAAGAACCATATCATGTTTGGTATTGCTTATGCCTTGTATTTACCCCACGTGAACAGGTATATGAACACAAAACACTTGCAAATTTTCTTTATCTAAACCTTAATATAGAACAGTATAATTAGAAATTAATTTTTTGATTTATCAAAGGACTTAAGAAAGAAAGCCCTGACAATTTCCACTTCCTGACTACTAAATTGGATTTTATGACATATTTGTGCAGCTATACAAGTTTTCTTTGATGTAATACTAAGCAAACCAAACCATTTCTTTTAATTCCTCAGGTTAGCTATCCCTCCAAGTTGCACTTTCTAGGGGCGTGCCACTGTCAACTCATTTCAAATGTTCATCTTTAACATTCAGCCTTCAAAATACCAGATGGTATTTCCAGAACAGCAATTTAAATTTTTATTTTCCTTCATAAATCCCTTAACTAGTTAATCTCACACACACATCCAGGCAAAGCATACACCAATATTCCCAGAGTTGCCTGGCAACTACAGGGAGGAGATGGGAGAACAAGGCAGGCTGCATGGATGGAGGGGAGTCAGTGTCTGCCCAGCAGGGATAAAGGAGGCTCCCAGCCAGGGTGCTTGGCTGGCTGCATTCCTCTTACTTGCACAGCCCCCAGTTTAAACACCTCCCCTTATTCCACCTGAGATGCTTTAAAACCCAGTTCTTACACCCAGACATACACACACAAGTCAATACCATTTATTTTTTCCCCACACACATGACACACAGATTCCCCCAGTGAGATGTGGAAGGACTCATGCTGACTTCAAAAGTAATTTCTGAACCCTGAACAAGAATTGTTGAAATTATGCTTTATTTGATGGTGGTAACTGGGTTGTTTAAAATTCAGACTGAGCTATTTTTTTCTTCTGGCTTTAAAAATATCAAGACAAACTACAGTACTGGACACTTCAGTTACTGAAACATCCTCAAGAAAACACTATCCTTGTAGTCCAGCTTTTGGCCTTTTTAACATGATTAAAATTAGATTATCATGTGTCTGCAGGCCAGATCATTAATGTTCACAGAGCAGGGTAATGCAACATACACCATGTTTTCTCAACCAGTGAAGCCTTCATTGTCACTCCACTCCTTGAGCCTCCCCACTCACATTCAGAACCCACCATCTCCCATTCCACTGCTATCACCAATTTCTGTTCTGCCTCCATATGCTTGAGGATGAGAAAAGAAGGTATGAGAACAAAAGGATATTGGACTTGCACATGTGTGTGCTTCCCCTGCTTCAGAAAGAGCAACTTGGAATAGTCTGGAAATGTTCTGGAATCATGCTGCAGTTAGTACTGTTCATCCACCATATTTCTGGGACATATCTCATGAATTACAAGTGGATGTTCCTCACAATATTTACCTTGTCCCTGTCTATCAGCAAATGTACACACTTTAAGCAGATCCCTCTAAGTACATGGTACCCAAACCAGAGTCACAAAACATGTGGAAAAACATCAGTCTGGCAGGACTGAGTTGTATTGAAGTCCATGAAGATACCTGCAGAAAGCCACTGACAGATGCCTCACTAGAAGCAATAAAACCCAAGATCAAGTACAAAAAAGTCCTTACCCCACTCAGATGTCACTAAATAGAGATCAGCTCTGAACCAGGAGCAAGAGATTGAATTTCCCTACAGACATTTATTGTGAATAGATACAACTCCAGACATTCTTCATATTTCTGTAAAAACACAATTTCCTTACTAATTATGTTCTTAAAATCCATGATTCCATAAATTTGCATGTTTCACAGTTAAACATACATTGTGTAAAAAGTTTCTCTTTTACTACCTTTAAAAATAACACAATGAAGAGATGGGTTTTGCAAGAAGAGGTCAGCTCTGCACTAGCCTCCTATGATCAATTTATGCTTTTTTACCATCTCTTTTCTAACTCAGCTGCCTTCAAAAGCAAGTGACACCCATTCCTTTCCATCAGCAGGTTTCTCCCTGTGTGAAGGATCACGCTTGGTGCACCTCTTTCATTTTGGAGACTTGAACACTGTTTTCAGTACCAGTCAGCCAAAGAGCCACCATGCTGACCTTAGTAAAAGCAGGTTATGCTACACTTCAAATTGTTAGGTTTTTTCCTCCACCACAGCTGCAGATTTACATCTTATTCATACTAATTGCCTACTTACAGGTTCAATTTTCAGGGCGTTTCTGTAACTCCCAAAGAAAGCCGCTTGTGCTTTTAGAAACGCTCTTGCAACACCATCTCCAGTGGTTGTAGAGACTTTCTTCAGCCTGTTCTTCAGTGCAGAAACCTGAAATCACACAGCAGGTCCAGATCACTCTCGTATCACAAACAATGTGTAACACGTCGGGGCACAGCTAAATGAGAAACGTGCTAACCACAGCAGCAGTTATGACAAAAGGCGACATTGTGAATTCAGAGTCGAATTTTTCAGTTCTAAAAGCATTACTTTTCAAGCTGTTTTGCTTCTCCAAGATATGACTGGATTCTATTCAGAAACCAACAGGACAATAAAAGCTTCACTGAACCTTCCCTCCTACTTAAAACCCGCTGTTACCACACTGCTGAGTACTGTTAAAGGTAGTCCACGACATCCTTTTGTCATTCTGCATTAGAATCCAGGAAAGAATTATAGTTAAATTAATTCAAACATCAGATTAATAAGAGCTGGGGCTAATAAGAGTTGGGGCTATCCATCACCACTAAGGCTAAGAACAAATTCCGGGGGCCTGAAAAACTTGTTCACCACAAACACAAGTGTTTTTAAGGCAGTATTCCCTTGTATTTCATAGACTTAATGGCAAATAACGCTGTGAGAGCCATGTTTGTGGCTGGCGGGTTTCCTCACCACTCTCACTGCCCCTCTGCAGGTATTTACCCATGGGTCAAAGGTTCGAATTAGGAAAATTAATTTGATGTGCTGCCAATTAAAATACAGCCAGACAGTGAGAACCAAAGACAGACCTGGAGCGTGTCCCCCGTCCCATGGCAGCCCGTCCCTCACATTCCATCCCCCTCACCTTTCCCTCTCCTGCCGAGGGGCGTTTTCCACACGTTTCTGGAGAGCTTTGCCGAGGGCTCAGCTGTGTCCTGCCCCGGCTGCCCCTCAGAGCACATCTCAGCCCCCCACAGCACAAGATTGCCCCTCAGAGCCCCCCACAGCCACTGCACAGCCCCACATGGCGCCTCACAGACCCTCACAGCTCCAGCCGCCCCTCATGTCC
>VXAU01001866.1:661319-705942 GCA_013399695.1 Formicarius rufipectus
TCCCCCCCGTCCCCCCGCACACTCACACACACACGTTTCCACCCCCGGGTCACACTCCGTGCTCACCCCAACGCCCTCACAGACCCTGCCCTGTGGCCGTCCCCGCGGGTCCCGGTGCCCCGACCCCCACGGCAGAGCGCCCCCACCACAGACACGGCCCCAGCTCCGCACAGCAGCCTCACCTCCCTCCAGCAGCTCTGCGACTCCCTCGGTGCAAAACATCTCCCAGCACCCTGCATGTTTGAAGGGGTCTGAGCTTGCAGGGATGAAGTAGTCACTTATTACCTATATTTACTTAAAACCGTTTAAAGGTAGTTCTTAAAAATGCAACAAGATGCCCAGAGGTCTGAGTAACTTTCAAATCCAACAGTGTTACAAGGGGTTTTCTTTAAACGTTACTGTGGAGATACAGAACTTCACATCCATATAGAAGGAAAAGGCTTAGTTTTAAACAAACCACAAGTTCAGAGGGCTGGTCACAGGTTCAGCTCTGCCCTGACTGCTCACAGGCTGGTAATTCCTCCAACACTGTGGCATGTCTATTTTATACACATGCAGCATTACTGCAATAGGTGTGCCACAGCTTTTTAACAAAAAAAAATGTTAACAACATGTTTAAAAAGACTAGCAAGTAACAAAAAACCCCCCATACTTGCTAAGGAATAAATTAGTACATAACTCAAAGTAGATGATACGAGCAGAATTAGGGTTGTTTCCTGCCAAAAGAGGCAGTTATACTTAAAAAAACTCAAATAGTGTGACCACTGAAAATGAGGATTATTTCTAGCCAAAAAGACACATATACATGCAGTCTACCCTGAGAGTGTTTGTAAAGAAGATTTTTATACTTCTGGCAGTTGAGGTTTAAAGGTCCGATTCCAACTCTCACCATGTTTCAGAATGCAATCTGTGCAATGCAGCAGAATGAAATGGTTCAGTAAAGGTGCTAGTGGAAATTCTTTTAATTAGGTCCAAGGCTTTTCAGTTGTCAACATGAATAAAGCAAGAAATGTCCTAGTGCAAACACAGCGTAAGGAATAAAGACGGAGTCACCTTTTGGAAGATGGTTTGGCTGCAGAGCTGCACTTTGGTCCTTCTGGCTGCCCTGGAAGCAGCTCTGGGGAGGGAAGGGGCAGCAGTGCCCCAGCCAAGGCACTGCCAGGCCCCTCTGGCAGCCCTCCCTGGGCACACACTGCCTGCCTGGGAACAACCGCACCCCGACACACCAGCTGAGCCTTGGCCTTGGGACGTGCAGCTCTGGCCACAGCTACGACTGGAGGGTGACGCTTACTTGGAAATACATGAGAAATCCATAAGGGTTGCATAAAAATAAATAAAAAATTACTACCCCCTCTTTGCTGTTCGTTGCAACACAGACGGCGGTGTAGGAGACTTGTCAGCAGCAGATGCGCTTATTGTAATCACAGTCCTTAATAAATCTCCTTTTTTAATATTGACTATTTTAAAAGGAAAGTTGCTTCCCGGGGTGTTCTCATGCTGCCAGATTTTCAGCAATGCACCAGAAGCAGAAGGTGAAGGAGGCACAGTTTTTCACATTTCAGATAGTGAACCAATAACACAGTAGTACACACCTTGATCTTCCTGACCAGCTCAGGGGCCTGACAGCCAACAGGTACTGCTGGGCTAAGTGGGGCAAAGAAACCACTTGATCTGACTCTGCTGGAACTGCTCCAGTGCTCTCCAGTTCCTCTGACACAAATGCTAACTGGAAAGACCCTTTGGATAGTCTATGTTTGTTTGGATCCTAGGAATTAAAGAATAGTTCGTTCCAGATTCCCAAGAACCAACAGCTTAGGTAGCACCATCACTGTAAACTCAAGCACAACTCACTACCTGAAGTTCTAAAATAATCATTGGACTTCATTCACTTGATTTAAAGAGCTGATCAAGGAAAGGGGGAAAGCAGCTTTAGAAATTTTCCACTGGATTAATTACCTGATGGTGAATGCATCGCACAGAAGACATTTTTCCTCACTGTTGAATATAGATAGATTTAATTTAGCAAAGTGAATTTTGTCTATTCAGCAGTGCATGAATTGCTCACTGCTCACACTAAGGAGCAAAGCTGACAGGGTAGTTTGACATAACAAGCACTTATGATCAGGCAACTCTTGAAGACACTTTTAGTTTCTCAAATCATAAATGCATCTACTTAGACTAAGACCAGTGGGGAGACACTCCCAGAACCTCCCCATCCTCCCAGGGAAGCAAAAAGGAAAAAAACAGAAAGGGGAAAAAAAGTATAATAGATTGGCTTTAGAGTCTCCCTGCTGAGATGAACAACTTGATCCACTTACAGTTCCAAACACATGATGCATGAAAGAACTGACAGAAATTCAATTCTGGCTCAGCAGAGCAGCTGCTCTCTAGTGGTCAAAGCCAACTCTGAACAGTGGGAAGGAGGGACCTGGAGAGGAAAACTGCCCCATGCAGGTACCTGCAGCAGCACAGAGAGCCAGGGCCCACAGAAACCCTCACCCCAAACACCCCTCACACCACACAACACCGCTCCAGTTAGAGCTTTGTTGTGAGAAATATGAATCCCAGCTGTATTTCTATGGCAGTTGTGAAAAACCCACCCCACGTCCGCCCCGGGTGCGCCTGCCACTTAATTGAATTTGCTGGCAGCACTTCCTCTGCTCTGCTCTAAACATCCTCCCAGAGAAAATGCAGCTTTTAAATAGACCTGTGGAAAACTGAATCAAGAAATTTGCACTAATAAAACACAACTCTCTACTGTTATAAAAGTGAAGTAAAAGTAAATAATGAAAGGAAGGAAGTCTCTTAAAATTTATTACATTCCAAAGCTTGAAGTTCTGTGTTTATTGCAGGAGTCTCTTCTGATGTTCTACAGTGCACCCACAACAACTCCTTTAATGAAGGCTCATAAAATCTAATATAATACTTGATTGTTGACAAATCATATACATGGTTGAGGCCCTGTGCTCACTGTATCCAGACATTTCTTACATAATTCCATGAAATTTACAGGTCTGTCATTCCTGGGTTGTGGATAATGGCACAAGCAGTGACCAGCTGGCAGATTTGGATGCTGAGAGTGAAATCAAAATGAAGAACTATATAAAGCCAGAAAAATTCATGGAAGCAACTTTTATAGACAGAATGCTTGGCTAAAGCCAAATTGCTCCCAAACAAGATGGCCCTTTCCTTTGCCCCCAGTCCCTGCTCTCAGAGGACACATCCCACCACAGGCCCCATGGGAACACTGGGGGTCAGCACGGGAGCCACTGGGCATTCACCATCACTGGAGCTTCTCCTCAGACACTCCAGCTCATACTGAGCTCCCTGCAGATCAGTTTCCTTTCCCAACTGCACATAAAAAGGTGCAGATCTCCCTGTCAGCACAGTATTTTCAAGTAGCAAAAGAAATCCAGATTTTCCCTGCCATATTCTCCTAAACATTCACCCTCTGCCTTAGAAACAGCTTCTTACACTCTCACACACTTTGCTTTTCACCCTCAGCTGCTATAGTGGAGATGATTCCAGCAGCAAGTGGGATTGTTTTGTGTCCCATCAAAGGGGAATGTCCCATTAAAGGGAAAGATCAAGTATTTACAGAACATTTCTATCACATTATTAGAAAAATTAAATCATTTACCAAGAAAATGCATGAATGAGAAGGAAAGTAAGTTCTGAATTCCAGCAGTGTGTGAAGAGGATATGTGGGAACCCATTTCCCATCTTATCACAGGATATAAAATGCACAAAGTTCCTTAAAAGCTCACCTGGAATCAGTCACAGGAAAAAATCCCACACAATTTCATTTGGAAACAAGTTATCTAAAAATGCAGGATTTCTGGCTCACATGAGCTAATTTTCATTGGGAGGCTTCAAACCATGCCTGCAAATGTTCAGACACTCCTGAGCACCTGAGGGAAGGACTGAGGAGAAGCAGTTTGCTCCAATACAGAGTCACCCCGCGAGGCAGCACCTGGAACACCTGCACACATCACTCCACACCTACCACGTCGTTGGGGAGGCTCTGAAGGTCATCAAAAGGCGTTTCCAGGGTGTTGGTGTCTACGTTGAGAATCACCACGTCCTCCAGGGCCATGCCTCGGACCTTCTGCAGGAGCAAATCGGGGAGACGGGAAGGACAAGGTGAGTGGGAGCAGAGAGTTACATCTGAGGCACAAAGGACACAAGGGATGGCAGAACAGCACAGCATGGCACAACTTCAAGCATTTGAAACACAACCAACACTCCTGACTTTGTCATCATTTGTTCTATTTGTGCATTTTACAATTCTGAAAGATCAACCTTCAGTTGGCAGAGGGAAGTTCTTCACATTGTGCACACTGAAACTTTTCAAACCAGAGAGTTTGTTGTTATTCAAGCAAAGGTTTATTTCAAGCACCTCTACTGATGTTTGTCCGAATTCTGGTGTCCTGTTTGCACATTTAGCAGTTTCCAGCTGAGTCAGGATTTCAAGCGTATCCTTTCATATTTAGGAATTAAATTAATAACAATAAAGAGTGGGTTTTCTAGGAGTTAAGAGTTGAAGTAAGTCAGGGGTGGGAACTGGTTATCAAATTCCAGATTGAATTTTGGAACTCCAACAGGGACAGGTTTACAACTGCATTTAACTAAAATGGATACTACCAGAGGTTAATTAATGCCACCATCTCCTGGTCAGGAGGTTGGAACTTTTTCTCCTGTTCCCATGAATCGAGGGAAAGAAAAATCTCTAATCTAGTTTGAGGGTTAACATCATCTGTAACAGTCTGTGGACACAAAAGAGAAAAGCAGAACTTATTTCTCAAAAAAAGGATCATTAATACCTATGACTTTGAGTGTCTAAAGGTAACAGTAATCTAAGGAAATTTAAACATTGTCAGACTTGATTTCCCTGCTTACACAACAGTAAATGAATCACTGACACCAAACAGAGCAGCATTTAAATACTGAACACTTCTTCCACTAACAGGAGAATTGGATCTTTTTGACTGAATAAACCCACAGGTTTAAGGTTTCTTCAAATAAAGCTTTGAAAATTCAAAACCAGAAAAGTGGAATTACAGAATATGGTAATTGAGGCAATTTCCCAGTGACATTGTAAATAAACATTTAAGTACCTACATACCTACACACACAACCAAATGCAAGTTACTAAGGAGGAAAGTGAACAAAAACATACTCAATTTTTAATTAAGGTTTTGTGGGGTGGGGGGAATTGTTTCCTTTAAAAGAAAGGAATTAAAGTCCTAAAACAATGGCAAAGTTAAGCCTTAGGCAGCTAAATAATTACCCTCAGTTTTCAAGGCTCAGTCCTCTGTCTATAAAGCAAACTGCTGTGTACTTAAGGCTAAAAAAAACCCCAACAACCATAAAAACCACTTTGCAGACATTTAAGTTTAGGTCTTCATGAGACATTTCTTCAGCTTAAATAGAAGAATATTACATTTAATGCTTTCCATATAAAAAGCACCAGTAGTGCAGGACAACCAGGCACTTTGCCTTTCAGGAACCAAAGGTCACTCCGTTGGCTGCATCTGATAAACTCTAAAGCAATCCAGGAGCCGTGCTCCTTCTAGGAGTCCGGAAGCACCAGACAAACTGATTTGCTCCTTCCTGCTTCAGAAAATTAAAAATCTCACTTATACTCAGAGGAGTCTAAAAACCTCCAACAAAAAGGCTTTGCAAAGTACTTAACCAAAGCCAGAAGCTTGTCAAACTCGAGTGCTGGCAGGACAAGACAGGAGGAATTAAAACCTTCTCCTGATTCCTGCCCGAGAAGCAGCACACGGTGAACGTGCCAGGGAGGTCTGTAACTCTGGTGATGAATCTGCACTTCCCCTCAGCAGAATTTGGGGTTCTGCAGCTCAGAACAGCCCGTGGGATCAGCCAGCAAGGAGAGCACAGGAGGAGGATGCTCGTGCTGCAGGGACTGCACATGCTGCTCAGGGGGATCAGCCCACACACGGCCCAGAAATAAGGGCAGCTGATACTGCACTGCTCTGCTGCACTTCTGCACCACAAAGAGCTCAACCTGACTTGAAAACTTCTCAATATGTATACTAAGGCAGTGGATATCCCTTGAGATAAACCCTCAGATATAATAAAACACCAGAGACTAACATGATTAATAGCATCTGTCTTGCAATGCATTCGAAAACATACTATTTTTTGATGGTCCAATTGTGGCTCATCTAGAGAAATGCAGACTGACCAGTTCCTATTAATCCTTAGCTGGTTTTATCACCTCTCCTTTCACTATCATCTTTGAAAAAGGTACTATCAGACAGCTATAAGGGCTTTTGTCAAATAATTACATGCTTCTTTCACTGAATGTGGCACCTATCAGGGAGCTGACACGGTCATAACTGCACTTACTCTCGTGTTGGAATCTCAGGAAAAATTTCCATCATTCAACTGCATTTCTCACATTAAATCCCCCTGGACTCTATGAATCACAACAACATCTAGATCATTTTTCACAAGTACAGTTTGTGTGTCGTCATAATTTTCTGGAAATTCGAAGGGACAGCCACAAGCCCCACACAGTCCCAATCCACATTTCACAACTTCCTGGAGAGCTAAACAAAATTTTACAAGTAAAGGGATACCTGTTCAAGAGACTGGACTGTGTTCAGTATGTTCATATTTTGCTGAAAAAGTGTGGAAAAGCAAAGACCAAGAGGAAACATGAACATTACAGTTTCCTAATATCATTTTCCTGCAAACCAGGGATGTGCTGAGTAAAGAAGAGAGATTCAGTGAAAATGTGCATCACATCTCACTCCTGCAAACCTTAACCATCCTTGCCCAATTACTTGTAGCCATAATTAATCATCTAAAATCCATCTAAATCAAACTAACATCTACACCTGCCTTTTATTTTAAATGTCTCTTTTTAAAAGAGTGGAGAGGTATGGAAAGCTGGTTTAACAAGCACATTGAACCCATTGTTTATGGCCTCTATAAACATGGCTTAGTAAGAATTACTGACTTAATCAGAGAGAACTTATCTCCTGGTGAAAAGAGCACTTTAAATTTCAGAAATGGCACCTTTACTGTGAAAATCTCTTAACTTTTCAAACAAACTCCAGGGGGCCTTAAACACCAGGTCCGTAAATAAGCACAGTGAGGGCGCCTGTCCCACTCCCAGGCAGCCAAACACTTGGGGTCATTTAATGGTTTATGTGAAGGTTCACAAAACCAGAGAAACTATGTTCAGATACAAGGATGAAGGGTGCTCCTCTGTCTCACTCCCATCACGTGCTACAAGCAGTATTCATCAATAATCCAAACTCCAGTTTGCACTAAATGCTACTTTATCATCACTGGCTACAGTTAGCACGTTTGCATTCTCTGTCATATAAAATCCCAAATTAAACTTCTTTCAGGAGAACAATTTTATTGAATAGTTCAATTTAAAAAAACCCTGAAACCACAAAACCAAAAAACCCACAGCAACCAAACACCCCCAACCACCTCCTCCCCTCAAAAAACAGGTTTGCGTAACTTCACGGCTCAAGTGGTGCCAGAACACAACCCAAGCTGATCAGGAGGCTCATAACCAGATACAAATGTCAGCAACAAATTAAAGAACGTTGTAGCAGTAAAAAGGCAACGTGCCTTCCCTCAATCTTTTGGGAGGGCAACACTCTTAACAAAAGCTAACATTCTAGCCAGTTTGTGCATTAGATTTTAAATTATTCTCAAAGTATGAGTCCTGAGAAGTCTAAAATGCATTTGCTAATGACTTGTCTCTCCTCAGTTAACAGCTTCCACCTCTTTCCTTACGGGACACCCCCGACTGCAGACAGCAGTGTGTCAATGTGGCTGCCAGAAGCAGGAAAGGCAGCGGATATAAAATTTTATTATTTCATGCCCCAACAGCAGCCAGAAGGACTTAATGAAATCCCGCTCAGATTTACAACCTGAAATGGCTATTCAGCAGACAGCTCTGGTTAAGGGGCTGTGCCCCCTGACCCCGGGCCCTTTGATCCGGGCACAGCAGGTGGGCTCCCCCTCCCCTGCCCATCTCCCACCTTCCGCCCATCCCGCCCGGGCACCCTGAGCCCGCACAGGTGACTCCCAGATCCTTATCAGCAGCTGCTGCCAACTGAGTGACACACAGCACCCGTGCTGCTGCACCTCTGCTGCACCGGGAAACCCTCTGTCTGGAGCTGCAGGGCTTGGCTTGCCTAAAACCTGCCCCTCGAGCACCCCCCGCACTGCACCTCTTCTTAATGCACAGTTGTTATTTCTATTCTTCCACTAACTGGAATAAGGAAATGCTGTAAGTAATCTGAAATGTTTGGGAATGCATTCTCATCAACACTCCTGAAACCACGTACAGCCATACTGGTAATATTTGTGAGGGACTGAACAGCATTTGGGGTTTTCCGACCTGGATTCAAGTGTACCTATAACCCCTTCATTTAAACCCTTGGAAAAGCTCCACTTCTTCCCTTACAGGTAGAAAAGCATTGATTTACCAAATATAAATGGTGAACAAAGCTAATTACTATTTCTCAATCCAAAGATATAACAATTAATACCACCAGTGGCAGATCCCAGTGGTCAGTGAATTCTCAGGGTGTGTTCTGAGCAAGGACGACCCCCTGGCAGGGCCAGGGCTGAGCCCAGCCTGACAGAACACGAGCTCAGGGTTCATTAGCTCAGATTCGCACACACTAATTGGGCTCTGACTGGATCCCAGACACAGCATCCTCACGCCTCCCTGAGCCAGACCAGGGAAATATGCCAAGAAGGGCTTCCAGAACGGGTGTGTGGGGTTCAGAGGATCCAGCTTTCCACTCACCTGGCTGCACAAGGGAGAACATCAACATCAGGTGACATCAGCCACCGTGTCCTACCACATGGAACACAGCAGGAGTTTTAGTGAACCTTTCTTTCCTAACATGAACATCTTTACTGATAGCAGGTTCAAATAAAACAAAACCTGCTCATATAGCTTTTATGATATACAGAACTGTCCTCCTTGCTTAGGAAAAAGGTCAGAAAATCATTCTGAAATGCAACGGGCAGTTTCACACACAAATTCATTGTGGACAGCCTTGCAAGAATTACAATTCCGAAGTCCCCAAGAAAGTCCTTGAATGACTAGAGCATTAACAAAAAAAAGGGTAAGATGCTTTTGTAATTATTAACTCTAAATGTTGGGCTTGTGCCCCAAACAGAGCAGGAAGAGGCATGACTGGATCCTGGCACACAGCTCAGCTGCCAGAGCTCCACATCTCCCAGCCCCACACAACTATCCCCAACAGTCAATCAAAACCACATGTGCCCAAATTCCGACAGGGAGTCTCCCAGGTCAAGGGCACTCCTGCTCCATCAGCACCATCCCACTAATAACCCTCCTGCAGAAACAGTTGCTGAAACAATCGTTTACTCTGACAAAAAGTAGAAGGCTGCAGCCAAGTTTGACACCACTTCCAACACAAAGGTCAATTTAATATAATTTGAAGACTAAAATAACCTACAGTACAGAGGCAGAAAATAAGATCATGAAGGGGGTGTGTTCTTTTGATAGAGTTTAATTTTCCTATCTCATTATTTATCACTACTAAGTACTTATCTTCCTCTAATATGAATTCAATTAGTTCCGTAAGCATGTTCCATTATTCATGTGATAGCTCCAGCCTTGCTTATCCAACAGCTTATAAACTTTCAGCCTTCTTTGAAGTCACTTTATGGATTGCTAAATGGAAATCTTATAAAGAATGACTAACTAGGTGATGATAGAAAAGCTGAAAAATAAGAGCACAAAACACAGCTCTATATTTTCTATCAAGGGTTTCCCCCATAAATCAGTTGGAGCCCTCTGACCTATAACAGGAGATTATCTTATCTCACTGGAGAACATTTCAGTCACAGCAAATTAGATTTAACAGTCAATGGATATGCTTGATATTTTAATCATAAGAAAAATTTGTCATTTTCCATTAAAGCAACTGCTCCTTCTCCAGAGCCCCCGTGGAACACGGGGAACTGCAAACTACCTTCAGGGGACAGACCAGTTGGGAACAGCCTGTGGAGCTGAGAGAGGGGGTATTTGGTTTAAAATCACCAACACTTCTGCTTCTTCCAGAGGCCCCTTCCAGCCCTGGGATAGCAAACTCCAAAGAAACAACACCCCAGGTAGAACATGATTTTTTATCTCAATCCCAGGCTTAGGCTGCCACTGACACACAAGGAGCACAATCCTGCAGTGGGAGCTGCTGGGGCAGGACCTGAGCCCAGACATACCTGGGGACACCTGGGGGATTAACCCCCTTATCCTGACACTATTTGCTGAAATTTCAGCATTTAAAAAAAAAAAGGAATACTGAATAATGGCAGCAATTTATAATTCTAGTTTGTAAAATTATTCTGATATGGAAAAAATAATGTATTTTTAAAAATACACAACTGCCAGACCATAAGAAAAAAACCTGCTGTTGCTACTACGATGTTATTCTAACAAATAAACCACAAAATTTTATAGCTACACGTGAAGGAAGGGACAAAGAGAGTGAGCCTTCAGGATGAGAAACAGGCATCAAGGTAACTCAGGAACTGTCCAGCTCGTGTGCCAGACATCACCTTTCCCTTGCCAGGGCACAGGAATTCTGCCAACAGACGGACCCAACAGCCACTGTGGGATTTGATGTTATTTTCCAATGGAAAAAGCAGAGTTGCTGCAAGATTCAGGTCTGTATTCAATTTACCCAGAAGAGCAGAGAAAACAATTTGGTTGATTTATTTCATTTATTTGATAAGGCACTTGGAATAACTACTTTGCCAAAGCATGTCTGTGTTCCAGCATCTCTGGCTATTCAACAGCCAGACTGGATTTAGTACTAAACAGATTTTTTCACAAGTTACTAAAACGGATGAAAATTGGCTTTTCCAAGAACAACTCCTTTTTCTGAGTTTTTACAGATGGAGTTTGGAAGGCCCACAGAGCCCTGCAGTCTGAGGCACAGAGACAAAGGAGGAGGCACTGGGTTTGTGGAGCAAGGCAGGAGTGAGACATCCCGCAGTGCAGCTCCGAGGGGGAATTCTGACTTGTTTTGCTGTAGCCACAGCTCACTGTGAGCACAGGGACCTGGCAGGGCTGACAGGGATCTCTATGGACACAGCATCCCATCCTCTTCCAGGGCTGCTCCTGCCCTGACAGCACCACGAGAATCACCCCAGGGATTGCCCAGCACAGACATGAGCAGTATGAAACACACATTTCTTCCTAGATATTACCCCACTCCTGCCTGTGCAGTTTCCAGGGGGAGTATCAGAAGCCCCTTGAACATAAGCATGTGACGAGCAAACAAATGTACATGTTGACTTTTAAAATAGTTCATAGTTCATGAACATGTGCTGCCATTCTGTACTTCATTTAGCAATAGAAAGGGCATAAAAACTCTCTGTACCCAGGATGGTAAGGAAAAGAAAAAAAGACATTCTGCACGTTCAATCTTCTCCTGACAAAACTGACTTCTAAAATTATTTCATGTTAATGCTGGAAAGGGGGAAGCTACAAAGACATAGGGCAACATTATCACACACATTTGCCTTGGTGCAAGAGTATCAGATTGGTATTTCCGGAGAAATTGCACATTTTTATGGATAATACAAGAACAATTATTCCAGTAATTCACATTCCTTTATGTGATGCAAACCCAGCTTCCTAAACTGTATCCTGAACATAGAGCCTAAATTTCCAAACAAGGGGATCTAAACCAGGGACACAAGTCAATTAACTTCCAAGAGCATGTGCAGCTCCCACCAGGCCAGCCCTGCTAATTTAAGAGCCCCAAGGAGGTAGGAATTGCCTCTTCCCACCCGGAGCTCACACTCCTTGTTCAGACTTCCTGTGCAAAGGGGCTCAGCCATAAGGACCAGGATTTTCACCAGGACCTGAGGCAGGAGTTTATGTTGTCCCCCAGATACTTTTGAGGAAAGTCATCAACTGTTTCACCAGTCAAAAGCAAATGTGTTATTTCCACTTTTAGAGTTTTTAAAAAGTCACATGAATTACTGGGAATTGTTTATAGGAGAAGCTTTCTGTGAGGGCTGGTTCTCTGCCAGCTTTGTGTTAACATTAACAACAAGTTCCTTCTTTTCAGATCTTTCGAACATTAAAAAAATTACAATCTGTCTGCAAAAGTCTAAAAGAGAACTGTAACTGTCAACATTGTGGTTTAATACCGACTCTGCCTTTGTGATTCAGTCAAAGCAAGGCACTGAAGGGAGTAAGTGGAGCCCCGGGATGGGGAGGGGACACGGCGTGAGCTCATCACCACGCACGGAGAGTGTGCCCAGGGAGCAAACAGTGCTCCTCACACTTACTGTGTGTGCTCAGCTCAATTCCCTCAGCACGCCCAAATTAACAGCATTAGTTCATGTTTTAAGCATATGAATGAATGTATAATTGCTTGTGGGATTTGGCTCTAAACCATAACACTATATATAGTTTCAGAAATGGTGAGACAGACTTACCTCCATCAAACTTAAGTGTATTCCAATGAGGTAGGGCATGGGGGCACTGCAGAGAGGAAAAAAAACTGGATTTACATTCTGGTAACACTGAAATAAGACTTATAAAATAAGTCTTATAAATAATAAGACTTATAAATATAAATATATAAATATAAGTCTTATAAATAAATAAGACTTATAAAATTAGCTATAGGAAAACACTGTGATGCTGGACTGAACTTTGCTTAAAAATTAATATATACATATATAAACAAATCACATGTGAACAAAATGTTATTCCAGATTTGAAAGACTTTTTCTACTAAGCAGTATCCTCTCCTGTAAGACACTGATTTTTCTTGACAGCAGAATTTCTAAGTGCCTACGCTCAGGTAGGTACCTACAGACAGCTACTACACATATCTCTAATACTGGAGTCTTTTGTTAAAAAGCAAAGAACAACAAAATGTGTTATTGCCATTTTAAAAACACACCTAGAGTTTTCTAAGAGTATTCTTTCAAAAAATGGATCCCGTTGTAGTGTCAAGTGGTTAATTTGGTGTGTATGCATCATCTGGTACTACAAGTTTTGAATTGAAGCGATAGGACGAGGGGGCAGGGCTGAAGCTCAGCCAGGGGTGGTTCAGGTTGGATATTAGAAAAAAATTCTTTCCAGAGAGAGTGACCAGGCATTGGAATGGCCTGCCAAGAGAGGGGGTGGATTTACCATCCCGGGAGGTTTTTAAACTGAGATTGGACATGGCACTGAGTGCCCTGAGCTAGTAAACAGACTGGAGCTGGAGAGGGTTGGACTCGATGATCTCGGAGGTCTTTTCCAACCGAATCGATTCTATGATTCTGTGATTCTATGAATTCTTTGCATGAGTCCAGACACCTTTTTAAGCAAATCCTTTCAAACTATGTCTTGCCATGTTTGCATTTATAAAAGAAAACACAGAAATTACTTTTGAAGAGTCTGGTAAACTGCAGAGTCCCCAGGACATACACTGACACCACCATTCCCCTGGGAACACAGAGGTGAAGCACACAGCCCCCGAGCCGGGACTGGCACACCCGGCACCCCAGACAGACCCAACTTCCAAAATAGAGCCTCCCTCCGCCGGGCGTACAGAAGCTCAAAGAGCTCATTTTCAATTTCAGATGAAAAAAATGAGAAATGTCACTGTACTGCCTTGGATTAAAATATCTCCCATATTGCTGCTCTGAGCTGGTACCTACTGCTCTGTAAGAGCAGTACAGTGCTGAAAAAACCCCTGAGACACCAGAGCAGCAAAAATCCCTGTTCCTCCTTGTCCTGAAAAATACCTTAAAAGACATATATTTACTGATAAGCTTATTAATATTTATGTTGTTTATTAACACACTCCCTCAAACCACCACTCTGTTGGATGCTCGACTGAGGCAGAAACAGCCTCTGCATTAGACATTCCATATGAAATCACTTTTTTTTTCTTCTTTTTGAAGACATTAAACACAAATAACTTCCAAATTCCCTTCCCAGTTCCTTGGGGAGCACTGAACCACATCCCTGCAGGGACTGCAGGAGAACCCCCTGCAGCCCCTTGTGACAGAGCTCAGAGGGGCTGGCTCCGCACAAACTGACCCCGAATATTCCGATTCCTCGGGGATTCCCCGGGTGAGAGCCCCCACACCCAGCGCAGCGCTCGCACAGGAGTGTCAGCACACCGCAGGACCCCGCACGGCACGCTCAGCTGAGCAGCGCTGCCGTCGGTCGCTCGCCGTGTTTGCCTTGTGCCAAACCCCATCTCCTCATTTCCAGCGGGCACAATCCAGGGGCAGGGAAGTTCCCAGCGATGTGAACGGCAGGGCCGAGGCAGCGGCTGCGCTGCTGCGGCTCCGCACGCACCCACACCCATGTGCTTCCAATTAGGAGCCCCTCGGGCACTGCAGCGCCGACCCCCAGATGGCTCCAGCCTGCCCAGGCTGCTCCAGCAGGAGCTCTGCTGATGGAATGGGAGCAGCACGGGGATCCAGCACCTGGAGCAGGACAGGGATCCAGCACGGGGATGCTGCACCCAGCTGCCCATCATCGACGGGATCACAGCCTGTCCATCAACACAGGAACAACAGCAGCGTCTGAACCGGAGCGCTGAGCACCTCCAGTAAGGCTGTAAGGCATCACACACAAGGCACGGCCTAAGGTACATGGATCAGCTTTGGGCATGAGGCACCGCCTTTTCAGCTTTGGAGTGGCAGACATTACAGGGAAAGGCAATACAGCACATAAAACTGTAAAACTATTACAGACTCTGCATTCAAATTCAAGTGAAGAGAATCAATATTTCCAATAAAATCTACCCAAGGGATTGTGTTATTCTGTCATCCCTCATCAACCTGACTGAAAAGAAACACGCCTAGAAGTCACTGTTGAAGGTTCATGTCAGGCTTCATAAATTGCTTTTATCACCCTTTCTCTTTACAGTGAGGTAATCATGTGCCATTATTTAAATACTCCATTACCACTCTGCACAGGGAATGTGATGTGTCCCCCTTCCGCACTCGGGGCACGCTGAAATCTTTCTTCCTCACTGAGATTCAGGTCCTGAAATACCGAACACTCAACATTCTTAGTATTTTATCAGGTTAGATGGTACTTCCAAGACTTCCAAGTGGAGTTCAGTGAGACTCATCCCTTGTATAAAGGCAGGAACACCCGGCACAACCCCTAATCCTTCAGGGAGCTCTGGCAGATTAAAGGCTGCCCTTCAGGCCAGGCCTTCCCCACTGCCTGACACTTCATCAGTCCTGGGGCTTCTTACAGCCACAACTGCTAATTACTCAAAGTTGTTTGCTGGCAGCCAATAGCCATTAAGTGTAAAATTCAGAAGTATCAATTCTACCCCACTTATTTACTGCTCAAACAAAGTGCCTGGGAGAGCCCTTCGGAACAAAGAGCGGGGTCATTACTCCTCCCGGGCTGCTGCTTCCCCAGGCAATCAGTGTTATTTATAATCAAGCGAGTTACACAGGTAAATACCAAATCATTAAAGTGGCACTGCCTAAGCATGAATATGGATTTTGGGACGTAATGGCTATACAGTGCCCATTTATTACAGTTGCATTTTTACAATTTCTTTAATTCGTTTCCTTAGGCAAACGAGAGACCTCTTAATTATGCTCCCAAGAGGTGGGCAACTACTAATTGGAAGAGAAGCAGGTGAAATAGAGGGACATTTCTTCTTAAGTTAAAAAAGCCCAGCCTTGAAAAATACTGCAATTCACCAGAAAATGTAATGTAAAAGCCCAGGGATCTCCAAAAGGTTCCCATTTACAGCTACACAGGGATTTCACCATTTTGCTTCCTTGTTCCAGGAAAATGCGTGAGATCACATTTACTAAGTTCATGGCTTGATATACAAACACTGTGAAATCTAAAGACAGTACTGCAACAGTTTCTAGTCTCCTCCTCCCAAAATCTTTCCCTGGCCTGAAAACAAATCAAAGAACGGTGCCTAATTGAGAAATAAAGGACAGCACTCTTCCTCTTCCTCCCAACTCCCTGTCCTCAGCCACTCTCCGTGACAGGGCTCAGAGGAGTGAAGTCCTTCCAGACCCAGGGGTGTGGTGCTGCACCCCCAGCACTGACTCAGCATCCCCAGCACCGAGCGGGAGCACCCGGGAGCGTTTTGGAGACACAGCCGTCTGGCACTTCAGTTCTGAGGGTGGGGTGGCAGGGAGGGATGCAGGGGAACAGAAATATTCAGCTTAAGAAAACCCTTTCAAGTGGGAAATGGGAAGCAAAAGGCAAATAATCACAGGTGGAATATACTTTTTTCAAAAACTTTCAAAGATCACGAGTGACACAGTCTATCCACCCTTCTGTGAGTTTCAAAAGAGCAGAAGACTCAAAAGGATCACAGCACAGCCAGTAAAAGAGCACAGCCAAATGAATGAACATGATATTCTGTTTTCATAAGAAGGATTCTCATTGCTTTAAATTTTATTTCCATCTCAGCTCTCTGGAATTCTTATGTCATATTTGCAAAAGAAATAACAAGGCAATAATTAAAATTAAACTCTTCTATTTTGAAGAATCTGGGGTCATTTCCCTTAAGAGGCAGACACCAGTAAGCACAAATACTGCCTTAAAGCAGAGAGCAGGGAGCTGATTGCTCAGTCCTCCCAGGCAAAAATGACATCTGCAAGTTCACATGGTTACAAAATAGATGGACTCTATTTTGAGAAATATATTTATGGCACATAAATTGTCGCTAAATTGACTTATTCAAACAATGACAGAGTGTGTAGCTACCTCTCCAATTAAAGCTCCTCGCTGGGTAAGGAAATCAGTTGTTGTATTTGTGAGCATGCAATTACAGCGTGCCCAACAGCCCCACATTTTGGAATCACACTTTTCCCAATGTCTGGCTCCCTCCTTCCATGGCCGTGAAAGAGCCCATTCAGTGGGGCTCAGTGACTTGTGGCTCTCTCTCCTCGGGTTCAGTGCCCCTCTGTTTGCTTTCTGGCCCCTTTTCACAGCTCTTTGTCCCACAGTCCATGAATTACAAATCTCCCAACCCAAAGCCTCTGTCTGTCCCCCTGGCTGTCCTGGGCACCGAGAGCAGCAGGTACCTGAGCTTGCTCAGCAGCAGCCTGGGAGTGTTAATTGCCCACTGTGCAGGGCCAGGCACCTGCTGGCACTGCCAACAGCTGGCACTGCCCCTCCTGCACGGGGAGCCCAGGGAGGCCCATTCCCACCCACAGGAGAGCACAGCTCTCAGGTGCTGTCCATGGATCCCTGACACAGGCACACTGAACATCTGCTGCCTCTAAACCCACCTGCTCCACTCCCAGCCCTGGCTGGGCCCTCCCTGCAGCTCTTCCAAGCCAGCAGAAGCTCCTTGGCACCCTTCACATCCCTCAGTGTAAATCCAGCCAAGCTTTGGCCTTGCTAATTCCATCCCTGCATGGGCAACAATTCCATAAACATAGGTCGGAAGTTTAACTTCTTTAGGAAGCCTGAGGTGAGGTCACTCTTCATTCCCCTCAGTAAGGTAAATATCATGTTCTAAACAAACATTCATAATGAAAGATCACCACAGGAAAATGAACAGTTTTTCCCTACCCCAAAGAGAAGTTCAGGAAAGCAGGAAAATGAGGGAATCTTCTCCCTGTATCCTGTACCAGTGGAGTCTTAATTCAAACAGGAATATTTAACACAGACACGCTGAAAACAGAATTAATGACACAATATCTACTTTGCAGCATTCCACTGTCAGAGTATTTCTAAACAGCGACGGACAATCATTTCTGTTCATAAATATTTTTACTTACTGAGTTAGTGCCTCCTTAGTACACTGCATTTTCAGAGTAACCACTGCAACAGAAGAGGGCTGACAGCCATACAGAGATGTGACACTGCTGTGGATCCGAGGGGCACAAACACATACCCACAATACAGACACACAAATCCAGCCTTACCAACAGTAGTCCAGCAGATGTGGGGGCAGGACAGGAATGTAAACGTGCTGCCAGAACATCGGGTAGAGCATGGCTGCAGAGCCATGGATGCAGGCAGTTAACTGAAAAACACCACAAAACTGCATCAGGAGGGCACAAACCCAGGCTGCAAACAGCAAAGGTGGAAACAAGAAAGTAAAGAATCAATTCTGCTTTCATATCAACATGTTCTATTAGAAAATACAGTGCTGCTGTTAAAAACAAGGGTCTTGGGGGTGAAGCACGACTGGTTTATGGTGGTTCTCATCCAAGCTGAGAACATGATTCATTCAGCAAACAAAACCTGCAAAGAACACCCAGCACCCTGTAAAGCACCAGAAACATGGAAATAAAAACACAAAGGGAACTAAGAAACAGTAAAGGCAAATCTCCAAGTCCTGGAAACTACCATTAAATATCATAAAAATGCACTGAAATTATAACACAAACTGAAAAAAATGTGCCACACATTTCTCAAAAACATACCACACTAAACTCCATGATTAAATCACGACTGTTTAAAAGGGATTTTTATAAAAGGACCCTTCAACTAATCATTTGATCCACTGAATTTCTCAGTTATATTGTTAAGAACTCAAGCAGAAGAGTTTTGATGTGGGTAAGTACTGAAATAGCAAAGGCAAGAGCCAGTGAAGCCATGGGGAGAATCCTGAGAGGAAATGACTGCTCTCAATCCTATTTCAAACAGTAATTATTAGTTTGGAAGAGAAGATAAGCAGGATATTTGTCACAATCACTAAGGATATTGAAATGGAGAAGGTGGTGATGCTCAGTGAGGAAATTCAGCAAAAGCTACAGGTAAAATACTGTAAGAGGAGGATCTGAGCACACACACTTGGGGAACAGGAATAAATAAATAAAGAGAGCACTCCCACAAACACACACATCCAAGGCACAGGCTCAGAGGTGACAGCAATGACTCGTGAAATGCTAAAGAGTTATCCCTACCACATTATATTTGGACTTATCTCTGTATTATTCCTACTGGAAAAGATGCTCCTCTCACAAATTAGATGAAAAGCATAGACTAATTCCACAATATGCAGCAGGAAAAGGGGGAATGCTTTCCCACTGTAGTTTTTCCTCTAGATTCCTAAGTCCTTCATATTTTCTGTTTCTGTCCTCCAAATAAAAAAGACGTCTGGAGAAAATACTGTTTAAAAATTTAATTCGAAATTAAAACCTCCTTCCATGAGGATCAAGTGGATGATTTCCAACGTTATTGCACAACGTGGCCGCCTGTGTGGAGAAGTGAACTCTGCAATCCCCTCCACTGGTTTTAAAACTCAGCAAGGAAAGGTTACCCAGCCACATGCTCAGCCCTGCAGACACCTGAGCAGAGCCTGTCACTCAGATCACCTCGGGAAGCGGCAGGAATTCAGGTCACAGCCCACCACTGTCCTTCAGCTCTGCCCAGGACCTGCTGGAGAGCTCACCGGGTCAGTGAGGGCCACCAGGGAAAGGCCCTCAGGACAAGGCAGCCTGAGAAGGGGCCGAGTGCCACAGCCATGGGAATCCAGCATTTTGGAATCACATTAGTTCCACTGGCTCCGTGCAGCTGCTGCTGGAGGCTGGAAGGGGATCTCTGTGGAAGGGACACACTCAGCCACTGGGCACCTCTGGCACTTTGGGATTTAATACTCTGTAAGCCTTAGCTGAGCAAATGAAATCAATGGGATTTTGTCACCAAGTGATGTTGAACTGCAGCAGGCCATTTCCCAGTGCATTTCCCTGCTCCTCACACACACTGCCCAGGGCACAGGGCAGGACGTGCAACACACACACTCAGCAGAAGAACCACCTTTTACATGGCTGTAAGACCTTCTTTTTGCATTATTTGGGGCTAAGAACAGAGCAGAAAACTGAGCTGTGTAAGAGGTAAGCAGTGAAAGCAGGACCATCACAAAGGGTGTGTATGAAGGGCAAGACCTACAGGGACAGCACCAGAGCTGGGCAAGCTCTGAGCTCTGGGGCATCACAAGGACATGCGGTGAATCAAATCCATCACATGCTGTCCTGTTTCCTGGCCCTCGGGGCCCTGAGGAACATGAGACCCCCAGCAGGCAATGAGAGATGTATCAGAGCTTCCCGGGGCGTGGGACAAGTGACATGGGAAGCTCAGCTCCCAGGAGCAAGGGAGCATCCATGGCATTCCCTGCTTTGTACTAACACTTCAAAAATAACTGGGAAATCAGGCAAAGAAACTCCCCTCAGTGAGATGGAGCCAGACAGAAACACCCCTGAAATGCCCAAGTTTAAGTCTTTTCAGAGCTTCATACGAGACCCTTTCCTATAAGGAGAGCCAACTGCTCCCAGCCAGAGAACACACCTTGGGGTGGCAAGGCTGTGAGTGCTGATGGAAAAGAGAATTTGGGATGCAAGGAAAGCTCCAGCCTCATTTTGTAGCAGCATGCTCCCACCAGCAGGTGGGCTGCTGCCAAGCACTGGGGGTTTATGCATCTTGGTTCATATCTGGCTTTTCTTGAGGAGTTAATCACAGAACACATAAGGAAATTTAACAGGAATAACTGTTTTAACATTTTGAGAAATTATTTGCATTTCCTTTTATAGGAAAAAAAAGAATAAAATCCAAGAGAACAGCAAGAATTCTTCCATAGTTTTAGCACACAAGCTTTATAAAATAGCTTATAAACACAGCTCTGTTCTAAATCTTATTCCACTTAAGCATATAAGATACTGAAAACCAAAATTTTAATTTGAGATGTAGCACAGAATTCATTTTACCATAAAAGCCTTTCTACCCAGGATGGCTTAATTTCCTCTCTCTTACCTGATGTTAAATACAAGCCCCCAGTATGGAGTGTGTGCCTCAAAGTTCAACCGACCAACCTGCAAAGGGGTCCCTTCCACTCCCCCTGGAAGCTGCACACAAAGGAGGCAGCCCCAGCCCAGCCCAGCCCCCTGCTCCCGCAGCATTCTGGGTTTGGGATGTTTCCAGTTCCAAGGTCTTGGCTTCCACTGAGCACAGTTTGAACTAAAATAATGCAGCTTGTTCGTGCTGCTGGAACCCGCCGAGCGGGACGTGCTGGCCCCGGCCCAGCTCCGCAAACCTGGCTCCCACTGAGCTCAGAACACACGGGATGGATGCCCCTCCCTCCCAAGAACCAGGCATGCTTTTATCTTGGACAGAGGCAAAAGGAAGAGAAATAGCAGAAAGATGGGAAAAAAAACCCAGCCCCACTTGTGAACTGGCTCATTAAGGAAGGCAAAGTGACAGGTAAGTAATTCCTCTTCCCAGGCTCTGTCACAAAGGGGGAGATTAAGCCAACCAACCACACAACCTCCGAAATGCTTTGGGCAGCCCTTCTCTCCTTCCCTCCTCTCTGATCATTTACTGTTCTTTTCATTCTGTAGGTTGCTGAAATAAACACCTCTCCTTCATGTTATTCCATCACGAGGCCTGGATGGATTTTGCCTTATTTTAGTAGCAAGGACATAGAACACTTGGCAGATAGAGAAGTTAAGATTTTACAAGTTTCCTATAATATTAAACTTTAAAATATTTAAATGCTTTCGGTTAAATGTGGGATCAATGGTAAACATCATTAATATAATTATTAAGAGGTTACTCTAATTCTCCTCCTTTCGCTTACCCTTCCAAATGACACTGCAATAGTTATTCTGGGATTGAGGATGAGGTCTCACTCTCTCTCACTGCTCTGCCCTGTGCTGACAGACCACCCTTACATGGTTTGTGGACACCATTTCAGCCTTCTAGAGCATTTACAATTCCAGGAAGCAGTTTGCATCTCAAACACCAAGCAGGCCATGGTCACACAGTCAGAGACTGGTTAATGCCACCCGAAATGGAAGTGGCAGCTCTGTTTTACCCACTCAAGTGCTCAGTCCATAGCACTAAAAAGCAAAATTAGTTAAACCATCTTCCTCACTCACAAAGGAAAGCCATCAATAGCCATTTACAGAGCAAACACAACAACCACGCAGCATTTGCTTTTATAAGGCAAATCACAATCTTATTGACTGCTAAACCTTGAACTGCACAACACAAAACTTTGAACTGAACCAGGCCTGTGCTTGTTTTGATCTCCAGCCATATTCAGAAGAGAGTACTCCAGAATATTCAGCAGCTTTCATCTCTCAGACACTTGATGGAGCCTAAGTAGCATTAAGACTAAACCTTATCAAACACAACTGCAAAAGTGTGGATTGCCAATGTACTTCAGCCCACTCCTTCAGCCCCTCTGGGGAAGGTCACTACAACATCCATTTGACAATGTCATTTATCTATTTTTTTCCTGTCAAGTAAATGACAAAGAAAGGACTTCACTATGGCATAAGTCTTTGTACATTCATGTACCCAACAACTCCAAAAATTCCTGTATCTGAAAAATCCTTTTTCATTTGAACAACAAAGGCCAAGAGAAGTCCTGCAAAAACCTTACGCAGGCAGAGGAGTGAGCTGAGGTTGCACAAGTGAGGTTGAAAGGGGGACCTGGAGGCAATCAGATCACTTCCCATATATGACTGTAAAAAAAAAATACAATGCTGTGACCGGAGGCAACTCCTGTGCCTGTTACTTACAGTGCTCAGCTTGCTGCAGCAGATGAGGATGCGGCGCTCGTACAACATGCTGGCGTAGAGGTGCAGCATGTTGTTGACATCCACTGCTACAAAATACTCTGTCAGATTCCTCTGGGAAGAAAGAAGAAGAATTTTTGAGTCATCCTAATACAAAGTCAAGTATCCTTAACAAAAAAAAAAATCCCCAAAACTCCAAAGCCAAACGGATTTAATTCTTCTACTGCGCTACAATTTCATCCTTCCATTGCCACTTCAACCCCACACCATCCCCTCCGCAAGTGCAGCCACCCCGTGCTGGTGCTGCAGGGCACCAGCCACGTGTCAGTGACTCAGGATTTCAGATGTCATCTCATAAACAGCTGAATGTGATCCTCAGATCTTTACTATCAAAACAGGAAAGCCATCATGGAGACAAGTGGATCACAGCGTGTTCTGCTCTCCGAGAACAAGGGGCTTCCCAGGGCAAGGGAAAGAAAAAGTATCTGTGTGTGGAGAGGGTATTTTCACATCTTAAAACACAGAAAGAAAAGAAAAGGGGAGTTGTGGAGGGAAAGGTAGTACACCCAGAAATGCTGAACTAGGGAATTTGTTTCCAAATAGCTTCTTACAGACATTAAAGGGTTGCTTTATGATAAAGACAGCCTCATACAAAAAGCACATGTGAGAGCAAAATTAGATTAGTCATGAATTCAAGTGCAATCTTAATCATCTTTAAATAAAAAAGTGCAGAAAAGCAAAAAGCAAATATGATTTAGAAACTTAAAGAAGCTCAACAAAGCCTATTAGCACTTTTGACAGATCCAAGATACTTGGCCTGAGAAGGCTGCCAAGATGCTTCATACTGTGCAAAAATATGTTCCCCAGCTTGCCATCCAAACACAAAGAACGAAAGGAAAATTAAGCATTGTGTTTTGGAGACTTTGGTACCAGGATGTAGAGAGAGAAAATCAAGTTCAGTATGGTTGGCTTCAAACATTTAAAATAACACAATCACTCAGGTCTTTGTTACAGCAAAGCTGGAGCCACAGACAGGTACAGTCAAAGGAAGAAAAAAAAAGCCAACACATTTTGCCAAAAACCTATTAAACTATCATGTACTTTTTCTGTATTTCTCATCCCATCTGTGCTGATTAACATGATATTTTTGTCTAAACATAAGCTGTCTTCTCTACGGCTCTCCTTCCCCCTCTCACCCCGCCTTCCCCGGCGCCAAAACACAGCGCGTGACGACACAATTCCTGCAAATTGTGGGAATTAAAACAATTTTTAAGGAGCCCTGAACTTTTGATGCCACCCAAAGCAGGGGCACGGCAGAAGGAGCACACAAACCCTGCATCCCGCCTGGGGAGGATCTCTGCTCCACACGGATGTGTTTGTGAGGCAACAGCACCCACTGCGAGAGGAAAATAGACGTGGGACTTGATTCGCAACTGTTCTGCCATCGAGTTTACTGTGGTGAGGTGACACACAAATGCACCTTCAGATGGAAAGATTTGTGAGGTTTTAGTCCTGTCTGCTCTCAGAGATTTGCCAAGGACACCTGGGAAGCATGTGGGCTGCATGGAAATGTATTGGTACTGAGGAGACTCACGTGTTCCCTCGGAGCCGTATTTATAAGAAAGCTGTCAGCTCTGAAGCTGAAATTGGGACTTACACATGTATTTTGAAAGACATGTCTCATAAGTGACAAAACCATGAATGAGTTAAATAAATACAAATGAAAGCGTTCCAATTTGCAGGATAATTGTTGGATATTTTGTTTTCTAGGATTTCAACCTTTCTTGGAGCATAAAAAGTGGGTTTTTCGGAACAGGTACAGGAACAGGTATCCCCACTCCTCTCAGAATTCACCAGGAGTGCTACAAAACTCCCTCATACTCCTTTGAAAGTTCATTCCTAGATCAATCATCCATTTGATCATTTGCTATTTAATATCAATAAATGCACACTGACTTTAGGGAACAAATTCAGGGAATTCTCTTCCACCATCATCTACTGAGGAAAATGGACTCAGTGATACAAAAATACCCCAGAGCATCATCACCATTTCAGCCTGTTGATTTACCTGATACTTCTGAAACACACCAGCTACTCCCAGGGAACAGCCTTGCACTGCACTTCCTGCAGCAACCCTGATTCACTTCTGAACTCACAATGCATTTACACATCCCTCACATTAAACTCATCAAACACAGTGATCTGACACAAAGTCAGATAATTCCACGAGCTTTGTTAACATTCCAGACAGAGCTCTGTGCAGCTCTCCATTCATCATCACATCCAAATCCAAAGTTTGGCACTACTAAAACTATGGCAATTACATAATTACTGATATGTAATTACTGAATACGAAATTACTGAAATGTAATTACTGATATGTAGAATTTTGAATAAAACAAGTCAATTGATTAAAATAGATGAAGGTTTATGCTCACTTCATGTCCTTGTATTATTATGCTTTCATTCCATATGAAAGTGGCATTACCACGCAGATAAAAATCTCCTTTTCCAGCATCACCTGCCACTCCCCCCTCCCATCGAGGCTGAGCCTTCAGGGGGTTCCCAGCTCCTCCTGGGCCAAAGCTCTGCCTTTACAAGAGCCTTCTTTACTTTTCTTCATGAGAGTGGGCAGGCCCTGGCACAGGCTGGGCAGAGAACTGTGGCTGCCCCATCCCTGGAAGTGTCCAAGGTCAGGTTGGAGCAACCCGGGCTACCGGAAGGTGTCCCTGCCCATGGAGGGGGTGACACTGGGTGGGCTTTAAGGTCCCTCCCAACCCAAACCAGTCTGTGATTGTGTGAATTAGGACTGGATTTGACAGCTGATTTAGATTCAGTAACTGATTCCTGAATTACACCCAGTGTATCATATTAGTACAAAAATAAAGCAGCTCAGAAGAAAGAGCTCATCTATTAAACTCACTGACAGGCTATGTGTCAGTATGAAGAGTCTGCAACACAGAAAAGCCATCACCAGTGTTTTGAAACAGAAACAAAAAGCCCAAAATGCTATCTGCTATACAAATCACCCCCAAATGAGATGCAATGTGTTGATGACTCCTCCTCTTTCTTTCATGCCTCAACTGAGGTACATGATACTGTGACCAACCATAATATGCTCCAGAAATAAAACTGAGATGTCAGGCACAGGAATTTGGGTGTGAGACACAGCAGGAGCATATTAAAGAGTGTTTAAGGGAAGCAAATGCCAGCACTGCCTTCTCCCAAACCTTGTCTGGCTGGAAAGCAGAGCCATGCTGGAGCTCAGAAAGTCTCCAAAAAAGTGGCTCTAAAGAGACCAGATGTGTGGGACATTCTCACATGCCAAGCAGGTTGTTTGTTCTGGTCCCTCATGCCATCCTTTCCAAGGGGTCTCAGTGTGGGATTCGGCTGTTTTCACCCATGTCAATCTGGCCATTAGTACTTTGTCCTTCATACATTTCAGCTTTTAATCACACATGCAGACTGTCAGCTCCTGAATGCTCGGTATTTTACAGAACATAATCTACGACTACCAAACAGGTACATTTGTTCTCTGTGTTGCTGCTGACATTAAATAGAATCAGTGAAGTGCAGGGCCTCTCAAATACTCACATTTTCTGGTATACTGGGAAGCTCTCTGGTGTCAGGCACAGTAAAGTAAGAGTGCTACAAAAAGAGCAAATATTGATTATTGCAATATTGTCCAAAGCAATCCAAATGTACTGTATTAGAATCAGCACTAAGGGCAGCTGCTCAGCTAAGTAAAAATGACAGAACATTTGTTCCCAGCTACCAGCCTGACTCCTGCCCTGCGCACATCACTCCTGCCGTATGACATGCATGAAGACACACAAGGATCAAATGCTCCTGGAAAGCTGTATGACATTTTTTGTGCTTCAGAGATGCTGGTACAGACAGACTGGCACAGGGCATGAGAGATGCCACGGACACTCCAAGGCAGGCTGCAATTCCAGCTGTGTTTCCCCAGCCCACTGCAGGATGGGCTGCAGGGAACAGCAGCAGGGCCTTCTCCAACTCACAGCACCAGTGACAGTCATCCAAGGCAAGGCTGAGATTATGCAAAAGCATAAATGTCCAGTGGTTGTTTACCTGAAAAATACTAACAAATCCTAAGTCAGTTCTACACCCCCTAAAAAACACAGTTTGAAAGATCATATTGGACTCAGAATTTCATAATGCATTGTACTGTTCCATGTGTTTTACTGTCTGCATTCCAGGAGCCCAAGTTCACTGTTCCCAGTCTGACCACAAGTGACTTACGTGGTCCTTGGTGAGAATGCAGCTTGTATACAATTCACATTACATTCAAGATTTTCATAATTTGTCTTTGGGCTACTTACTAATTACTGAAGCTTTAAAGGCTGTTACACTCTTGGCACAGATTCACAATTAGCACAGTTTTCTTGTATATAAATCTCAGACATTTCAGTGCCTCATGATCAGTCTATAACCCGAAATAGCAGGCAGGTCCAACAGCCATGCTGAACACAGACACTACAAACACAGCAGTGCTTTTGATGTGTCACTGGCTTGGTGTGGCAGCAAAGATGCAGTGCAGGAACAGCACACAGAGCTGAAGCACATGTGGGAACCTCACCCTGACCCCGAAACGGGCTCAGAAACAGCCCAAATAAAATGCAGAAAGACACCACAGCTCACAGTCCCTGGGCTGCTTCTTTATATCCTTTCTTGCTTCACTGCCCATGACATGTCTGAGACAAGGGGAGACCAGCAGCATTCCTTGGAACCACTGGTATGAAAAAAGTGGAGTATCCCAACTGATCCTGGCCTTGGGAGATGCTGCTCCTAAGGGGGGAGCCTGAGGGGTCAGGGCCACATCCAGGGCCAGCTGGGACCAGCAAGGCCACAAACTGCTCCCTGTCCACTGCCATCCCAAGAGGGGGAGGAGGGGGAGCTGATGAGCCAGCAAGCCCTTTGGAAGCACGAGCAGAGGAAGAGAGAGGGAAGGGAGAGGGAAGGGAGGCTGTGGCTGCACAGCCCACGAGTGTCTGTGTGAGCTCCCCACTGGCAGGGGAGGAATAGGCTTCTGCAGAATTCACCATGCCTAGAACACCAGGCTGTGCTGCAAAAGGGAGTTTGAAAACAAATGCCCCAAAAGACTAAATTCAAAATGCAATCAGATCAACAAAATCCCAAGTCTATTCTATTGGTGTGCTTTGCTTAATTTTTACACAAGATATAAAAATGAAATAAATTCTTTTTCATGTGGGGTTTTCTCAGCTGAGGGGAAGAGGAGAAGGAACCAGTAAATGAGACAAACAATTAATACTCCAGAGGCTGCTGTGACAGGTGTGCCCTGTCCCCTGGCACACCTGCAGGACCCGGGAGCTGTGCAGGGGTGGTGCTGCTCTGTGACCTCCCTGGGGCACAGCCAAGGTGGGGACAGACCTCCCTGGGGCACACACACGACCCTCCTCCAGTCCAAGAACAGCATTTCAAAGGCATTTGAGATTAGGGAAAGGAAAACAGAGGGCCCCAAAAGTGTAAAGGGGAAGCTCACATCCCTGTGTTCTCACAGGAAAACAACATCTGTCAACAAGCTCCGGGACAGAGAATGGCTTTTGACATTCCTCTGTTATGACATGGAATGAATATTAAACACCTTAGTTTACATCTTCCCTCCTCACTTACCACTCCAAGATGAACAGAGGTTCCTGGCTCAGGGATGCTGAGTTTATGAAATGTTTCTAGGAGCTCACTCCTTTGACTATCCTGAAATAAGGAGGAAAAAAAAAGGCATTGGTGTAACCAGGTCAACTCTAAGGCAGAAAGGGCAGATGGTGCCAGGTGGGTAAACCTGGCATTAGTAAGGTTAGTCCTACACTCACTGCACGTGACAAGTAAACTTGGATCAGACATCTGTCAAAACAGGGAATTGCAGGGATGTGCTGAACACAGGGCAGGTGGGCAGTGGGCCAGCCCAGCACGGGGGACTGCAGGGAACCCAGGGACTTGTGGTGGATCCACAGCCACAACCTTGGATTTTATCTTTTCCCAAAAATAATTTAGATGCATATTTATTTTTCAGAGGCACTTGCCAAGCTGACTATGATCTCCTCTATCACTGCATCATAGGGATTAATAATTCACATGGCCATCTCTGATAGACACCCTTCTTCAGACAGCTGGTTTCATCCTCTCGCCCCCATTTGATATTGGGCAGGGAAAAGGAGGGTCAGTATTGGAGAATGATACCTGTCCTTTAGCTGAATAATCTGCCAAGACATTGAGCAGCTTATAAAAGACTTCAAACCATGGGAGGTAACTGAAAAAGAAGAAAGGAAAAGCATACATTTAACTTGCTAGATCTCAGTTAATAAATCCAGGATCACCAGCCTTTATGCTACAGATGCATCCTAACGTGATGCTGCATAATTATCTGTTAGGAAAGGCACAGCAGACTTCCACTGGGAGGAGAGCTCTGCCAGGAGGCTGAGGGATCCCTCTCCTTGGAGGACTGAGCTTCAGAAATCACCTTTGCCCACCCGTGGGCACAAAGCACCCACCACAGCTCCAGGGGCCCCCTGCCCTCACCCAGCACACACAGTCCAGCACCAGGTTTTAACCCCTAAGATCCTGGTGTACAATGCTCAAAATGCTCAAACAAATGCTCATGTGTGCTAGGACATAATGAATATTAAATAATTCTTCTGTACAGCTGCCCAGGGTCCTTGCAAAGTGAAGACAGGCAGTTATTTTGGTTTTGAGTTCTCATACAATTGGATGTTTTAAACTGTAGAACCAGTATCTCAGTTTTTAACTGTCAGATCTCATTCCACCATTGTATTTAGCCTGGCTCTTACTGTGGTCAAACAGAAACTTCACTTCAGATTTGCACACAACTTCCAAAGGTAAAGAAGAAACAAAATTCAAAGGGAAACAGGTAGAAAAATCCCATCTTCTCAATTTGCATTGCATCTCTATTCCATAAAGACAGAGATGTTGCCATCCAGCACAGCTCTGGTGGGACTCCCTGCCCTCTTCTCCTGGCACAGCTCTGCATTTCAACCCCTTTTCCACACCAGAGAGGAATTTCCCTGGGCTGCAGTGAACCCAAGGCCAGTGTGAGGCACTGCCTGATGCTGCTTTAACCACAGCTGCCTTCTGAAGTAAATGGATTCTATTCTGATATAGCTGGACAGGATTTAAAGTTTCTATAAAATATGACTCCATCCTGACAGCTGTAAGGAATGGAGTGCCCCGTGCTCCTGCCTGGGCAGCTCTGGTGATAAATGAGGTGAGAAGCTCAGTATGAGACAGACAAAGTGACTGGCACTTCATCATTAGCGTTTGTTTGAAGCCTGCAAATGCTACTGTAAAATGTAAGTAGCTTATCAAAATATAGTGATAAGCAACTTAACTTTTCATGTTATATGACAGTATTATCATTTAAATTAATACGCTCCAAACATCTCCACAAAGTGTGTATTGGAATAGAGCAGAAAGACAGACAATTACCACTTTAAACAGCATTTAAGTTTGGCATTATATTGTAAACAATCAAGAAGGATTAGGTAGTAGATAAGTTTCTTTCTTTCTCTTTAGTTAAATAAACTTCAGCAGAGTTAAAAGCCATTACAAGGGTAACAAGAAATCCTCTCCAAACATATCTGCTAAGTAGAGATTAAGAACCTGGTAAACAAATCCGTGCAAGGCATCTATCAAAAGAGTTGGAGGAGACAGGAAACCAAGGAGGCAGTGGGAAAGCACAGCTGCCTTCGGGGAGGCACAGCTAAAGCCCTTCGGGAGCGCGCAGGGACCGTGCTGCAAAACTACATTTACCAGCTACTACCAGCAGTTCCTGCAGCTGGGAACGCTGGGCCACTGCATTTACAGAGTTAAACTGAGAATCTTTAAAACCATTCCTGTGTTCATAAGGTACATTTGTCATGTGCTGGAAGAGCAAAAGGCCAAAGCGGGTTACCCCAGGGAGCAGCACTGGGAGCCCTCGGGCCACTGCTGCGCTCCCAAAGCAAGCTGAGGTGCTGGGCTGCCTTCCAAGGTTGCCCCCCCTGTCCTGCCAGGGCCCCCTGTGTCACTGCCTCACCTCAGCTCACCTCAGCTCACAGGCAGCTTCAGAAACACCAGCAAACCTCCACACAGCAAAAGGCACAGCCCCGTTTCTCTTGCACTCCGTGGCTTTCCCTTTGCTCCTCACAGTACCCTCTGATGAACCTCAGAATTATCCTTTCTGTAACCTAAACTCTTCCTTGTTTTCCAAAGGATGGTTCAGCACCTCAGCATAACTACTTATTTTCCTATTTTGAGAATAACTTCCCATTTTGAGGAGAGAAGTGTCAGTCTGGGAGTTGAGACAATGAGCTGGTATTTGAAGCAGAACTCAGCACTCAGGGATCTGTGTGCTTTGCTCGAGAGAGGGGCAAGGCAAGATAAAACAAACCCACCAAAAAACTGTGGAAATACTGTAGACAATCTCACTTCAGTTTTCACCTCCCTCCATTGACACTGAACAACTCAGGATCTCTCTCAACCCAGAAGTTTTCGATACATTAGAAAGCTAATTTATCCTGCCACCTTCAATACTTTTACTTCATCACTTACTCCATGTGTTGACTACTCAATAGTGAAACAGTTCTGCTTTTATTACATCAAACTGTGACCAGTTAAAGTTAAAAAAAACTAAAAAAAAAAAAAAAAAAAAACCGACAAAAAAACCCACCCAAGCAATACAGTTATCTTCATTTGTTACTAGGTCTCTGCCAAAAGGAAAAAAGAAAAGATGTGAATTTTTTCTTACAAAAAGCAAATCCTCAAGGCAGCCTCCAAACACCCCTCCGAAGAACCAGAGGTTGAGTTTATAACCCAAAACTTTCTGTATCGTATGGAACTTAAGTAGCACAACTGGTAGCACTCCTGAAGATTTATGGCTTATGACTTGCTCATATTTAATTTGTAACCAAACACTTCCCCTTCCTCTTAGCTACCTCAGAAGTTTTGATTAACTCTTGTTTTCACAGGTCAGAGGTTAAGCAAAGGAAGGGAAGCTCAGCAGTGAAATTGCCCAGAGCACCGAGCGCCCGCACAGCCCCCCCAGCAGCACCAACCCAGCCCCAAACCGGGCACCAGGCAGGGACCTGAAGTTCAAAGACTCCAACAAGCATAAATCACACTGGGCCTGAAGAGTAAACAACAATGAAAGGGCAATGTGAATTCATTTCTGTTTCGGCTCCCCCCCATCTGCAGTTCCCTCCCACGAGCACACCCGGACAGCAGCAGGTCCGGGGGATCCCGGCAAAGCCTCCCCAAGGGGGGCTCCTCCAGCATGGCCTGTGCTCGGAACCATGAGCAAACCCCAGTGCCAAGGGGGGTCTTTGCACACGATTCATGAAGATTTGCCTATTACCATAGCAACAGTTTATAAAACTAATTTTTAACATTGACAGCCCCAGCATTCCGCGTTACTGGTGTGCTGATACTGCAGAAAAGCAGAGCAAATGCTCCTGGAGAGGTACCTGTGGTGCCTTTGGTCTCCTCCAAATCCTGGAAGACAAGCACCACCTCAGCTCACACAGTTCCTGGAGCACCAGAGCAGCTCCTGGGCCCTGGACAGGCAGAACTGCATTTCTGTGCAATTATCATTTCAAATTAATGAGACTCAGTAACTCGTCTGACACCAACACATTTCCTGCAGCAGCCCCTCCCAGGCTGAGTTGCAGGCACACATAACTTTTACTCCTTCCACTCACACAGATCAGAAGTGGAATTTTAACATGTATTTATTTATAACACGTACTATATATATTTTGATAACAGCATAACCAACTGCCATCTCCCTTGCAAAACAGAACAGTCATTTCCATTTTACAGATGGGCACACTTCTCTGTGGTGACAGGCTTACAAAATCTGTCTGTATTAGCCAGGATTGGATTCAGGGAGTTCCCAAATCTTGACCTTTTGCTCAGTACAATAATCTACAGCAGCCTAGAACACTTCATTCTGTCAATAGTGACCCTGGTTATTATATAAATGATAGCGTGCATCATCACTAACTTCACTGGAAGCCTCCTGATTGACAAAAGTGGAGGGAAGATGGAATACTGCAGGAGAGTGACAGGGGAGTCTAAAACCTCCAGTAAGATTCAGCAAACTGAGAGAAAGGGGGGTTGCTTTGTTGTTATTATCAGTGTATTAACCCAAGAAATGCTCCTGGTGAAGCAGAACCCACATCAAGGTGTCTGTCAATACCTGCAGGACAAACAACACGTGGATAATCCCACCACCATCATGTTGGAAAGAACACGAGGATGGAAAATACACCCAAAATTACTCCAGCCTTTTTGTGACCAGGGGTCTAAAACTTCTTGCATTTAAAGACAAAACTCTGCAGTTAATCCTTAAATCCTGTCCTGCTTCTTTCCATCCTCCTGCACCTGGTAACCAATGGTTCTCCTCCCAGACAGCATTATTCCTAATCATGGAATCACATTCTATTTTAAGTTAATAATGGTGATTTCAGGTTCTGATGATGAACTAAGTTATGTTTGCCAGTCACAACGCTCTTCAAGGGTTCTGTGCAGACACAATTTTTAATAGCAAAAACACATCATCAAAACACTTTTTCGTTCCCTTCATTAAAAATACAGATTTCCCTTTTTAATTATTTTTAAATTCCACTTTAATTTTTAACAGTTAAGAATAAGTTAAATGACTTATCTATATATTTTAAACCTACTTTCTATTCTCTGCTCAGGGGTGACTCTCCATATGGTATTATTTTCTTTGAAGTAATACACCATTAAATGTTTTCCCCACCTTCATCTCCTCCACCCACCCAACGTTTCCAGCACTTTTACAAAACACAGTGGAAAGAACCAAGGCATCTCTTGGCTTCTTTGGGAATTTCCATGGGCTGAATTCCAGTGTCCTCCCCGACACCTCCAGCCCTCAGAGCACCCTCACTGTCCCTCCTGGACTCAGCCTGTTGACACACTCTCACACTCACAACCCGAACCACCCACTGACACCCCAAATCTCCATAGCAACACCTGTGCGTGCTGATGAGATCCTGCCTTACTTTCCACTCTGAACATTAGGGCTTTTCTTCATTTCAGTTTTGTCTCTGCCTTACACCCCCGCCCCTGTACGTGCCCTGACACCACGGGGTGCCACCTACACCTTTCCTTGCTCCCACACCATTTCTTTTCTTTTTACTTTTCCTCCAGTTCTGTTATAAACTTCTTTTTATTATCCTTCAACAACTCAGTTAAAGTTCTGTAGCTTAGGCCTGTGACTCATGTACATATTTCAGAAGTATTAAACCTCACAGAACTGGATCGCATCTCATGGAGCATCTTAATATATAATAGTCAATAGAAAGTGCTTATTTGGGTGACTTGACACAGTTTATTAATAATAAAAGCAATTCAAACATTCCATTCCTGTTTTCTGTGCTGTGTGGCCACTCTGAGCCCAGCCCTTCCCAAACAGCAGCCACAGCTCACAAAGGGGCTCAGTCCCCCCAGGAAACCCCAGGGCCACCAAAGTGCAACCCAGACATCCACCATGCAGCAGCTTCAGGGTTCAGTCACGCCCAGAAGTGCCCGGCAGCTCGAGGTGCCCATTCCGAGGGGCTTTTGTTTGGGTGCTGACACCAAACTGGGACATGGCAAAGGGAGCTGGGGCTGAGCTGCCACCCTGCCCCAGCTTCTTTGTGGTCACTCCAAAACCTTGGGGGGAAGAAAAGAGTCCAGTGCAGCTGCACTGAGGAATTTCTGCACATGAAAGAAATCGAGGGGAGCTTCAGTGTAGCAGGACCCCGAGGAGGGGACAGCAACAGCACTGTGCACTCTGAAAAACACAGTTCTCCTTGGCCTTTCACTACAAAACATTTTATACAAAACCAATCTGTTTTAAGGGCCTGGAGCATTACACTTCAGCCTGGAAAGCAGCAATCCCACACCTTCTGGCTCACAGGTCCAGGCACCAACCCCCTCTGCTCTGTGTACAAAGGAACTGTATGTTCACAAGCACAACAGCATTCAGAGCGTGCAAAGTCTGAGCACCTTCAATATCAGGCTTTCTTCTTGTGAACTACCAATCACTCTGACATTTTAGAAAGTTTATTTAATTTTATTACAGACTATTCTGTGTTTAAATTATTTCAGAAATATCTTTAGGCTCTGGTTGTTGCTGGGGATTTTCTGTTTCCCCTCTGGTATGTGACTCCCTCTTAGAAATCGAAGATTTCCATCTTCTAACCAGGAAAGGTACTGGTACCATTGGGAAACCAGTGCAGTTCAGTGTTCCCAGCTCACAGGTGTGGCTGCCCAGGTGAACCTCCCTGCCCAAATGCAGCATGCTGGGATGGCAAACTAGGGGAGAGCAAGTGCATGATCTTAAATTAAATTTTAAAAGTGGGTTTTAGTAGATGTAAAATTAAATGGCAAGCTCTGTAAACTTCCAAACACAACCATAAAGTATCTCATTCTTTTACAGAAGAGAAAGTTGTACATTTTCGAGGTTTTGTTTTTTTTTTAAGTTTAAGAGCAACAAAGAAACTTCTCAAGCATGTTTGAGAGAGAAGGACTGGCAATAATGGTACCTGAAGAAAACCATTTGTTTGCATTTACAGCAAACACTGACATTTATGTCTGTATACACATTATTAAACCCATGGGCAAATGATATCCCAGAAAGCCCACTGGGTGAGATGATGGGCATACTGAAGGGCTTGGCAGTTTACAGGAAGATTTATGAAATGCAACAAGATATCCTTGGAGTAAAAAAAGTCACCAATTATGTTCCCCGTAACACCAACAGGAATACACTGACCAATGGTTTTACTTGGCCAGGGTAAAATGTCCTAAGTAACAAAGAAGATGGCAAAAAACAGCCTTAAACCTAGACCAGTTACAGATTATATTGGCACTAAATTGCCTGGACTTCAAAAAATTGGTTATGAAGGACTTAGAGCAATTGGGCACATAAGGTTTGATTTTAAAAAGCAGGGTGCACTAGACAGCATGAGAGCCTAAAGATTCCCACTGAAGTGACAATACAGAGAGAGGATTCCAAAGGCTTAGCTTGTCAAGGAATCTCCCTTCTCACGTTTAAAAGCACACATGAAAGTGCTGGAAGAGAGAATTCTAGATGTGGCAGACAATCAGAGATCCCACTAGGTTTGAGACATCTGGCATCAGTTGAAATCCATCACATTTCATTTGGGGATCAAAGCCTGCTGTTAAGTCTATCACAGGTTGAAATAGTAGATCCTGAACAGCCTTTTCATCCCAATGCAAATTAACCCTTTTTCCTTGACCAGAGAAACAGCTCCTTTTCATTACTGACTCCAATCATATGTGCTTGTCAAGCTATGCCCTCTAGTACTAAGTTTCAGCTGAAATTTCAGTAGAATTATGAAGTTTTTATTATAAATCAAAAGTGCTCCCTATCAGCACACGGGCCATGTGCTCCAGCACTGCTGCAGGGAGCTGCAAACCACAGCACTGGGACAGAGTTTGTGTCACAATCTGTAACATAAATTCCTGAAGGGAAGGACAATTTTACAGACCAGTGTTCAAGAGCCCCACTGCAAGGCTTGCAAGGAGCTGTGTTTGGCTGCTGAAGGGATTTGCTGCTTATGTGAAAGCTGAAGCTGAGCACCAAGTGTGTGAGTTGTGGGATACAACAGTGATCCTCTGCATCTTGGAAAATTAACTCCAGAGAACCCTGGGGCAGGGAAGGAGAATGTTTCAGTAAGAAAGGCAGGAGAAATCAATGACACGTGTCCATCCTCTGGAATGTTCTCCAAGCCACCTGTGTTTCCTACTGGCAAGAAACAAACCTAAGTGAACCAAGGGGTTTTATAGTTCCCTTCTCAGGGAGAGAACTCCATCAAGTGAAGAAATATTCACGTGCTCAGAGGTGGTACACATGCCTCTTAACAACAAGCAAAGCTGGCAGCAAGTCATAAAAGTTAAACTCAAACCCAACCAGAGTTGAAGGAGCCAAGTGAGATGGTCATGATTATTTCAGCACTCTGGTACTTGGAATTGATAATTTGGGAATGCAAGAAACTGGGCTAATCATGTAAGAATCACCTTACTTACAGCAGAAGTATTTGTAGAACAAGATGTCAACACAGTCCACGAGTGGAAGGCTACAAAGATCACGTCAGAGTCTGACATTTGATTTCAGGCTGTTTATGACCATAGTGTGTGATGGTTAAGGATTCACAGCAAGCAGATGTAAAAATAAGCACAGAAAATTGTAGCACTTGACTCTTCACCTGCAGACACAGTACTGGTGAACCTTTGCACAGAATTCCCTAAAATGTGACACAGGAATTAACAGGAAAGCCTCTCCGGCCTATTAACTGGCTAGAGAGCACAATTCTGATTTAGGAGACTTCTTGCCTTACCATCAGTTTAAGCAAATTATGAAAATAGGAAGTTGCCCACAGTCACTTCATTCTCTGCCCACTCAAGCCCCAGCAGACCCTGACCCCTCCAAGCTGTGCTGTGTGTCAGTGCTTGCTCAGGGGGGAGGGAGGTCTGGCTCACACCCTGACGTTCACACCACGGGGCTTGTTCTGGCTCCCTGCGCAGCCCAGGTGACTCTGCCACCCAAACCTTTGTGCCCCGAGCACAGAGCCTGAGCGAGGGGGGCTGTGCAGGGGTTACCGGGGCAGCTTTGCCAGCGGTTCCCCCTGCGGGAGCAGCCCCTGCATCTCCAGTTACCTCCACGTAACCCCCGGGCCGTGCGAGGCTGGGCTGCGGGAGGGAGCTGCCGTGGAATCTCGTTGGGAATGTTGGACACATCTGTCAGCAGCGACAGGATGGGCCCCTGACAGATGCAGTTGTAAGCCTTCAGAGGCAGCCCCAAAGCGACCCATTTGAGGAAGAGAAGATCTATCCGTTTAGTACTTTAACTACTTCCTCCCTACCTCTCTGTGCCAGGGAGGGGTTTTCCCCAAGGTGATGAACTAATTCAGTTTGTATTAGCTCTAAAATGAAGTTTCCAAGCCAGTCAGTCGGGGCCAAAGGTAATAAAAAGTGACATGATTTAATTACTTCTGTTACAGTTGTTCAGCACCGAAAGAAGGCACAAGGCGAGGCCCTAATTAATTAAGCAAAATTGGTTTCTGGTCAGAAGGCAAGACCAGGGAAGTAGCTGGGCTGAATGCATTACTCTCAGCTCTATCCAACTCCACCAGCAGCGACACACTGGTAATACTAACACTTGACATTTGTTGTTGTGATCCTCCTCACTGGTATCTTACAAAAGTGCTTTGACTTGCAGTCAAAAGCTTCAACAAAATCTGCAGTAAACTTCCTTTGACACACCTTCACTGTTCTTTATATTCACTCAAAGTCAGTGAAATTAGTATTGCCCTGGATTGGTAGAGGGAGGAGGAGAAGAAGAAAGGAGGGACTATGTGTTTGTTTTTAGGGATCCTGGGTCTTGGGCCTCTCAGACCGGCAGTCAGTGTGAATGTGAATGCACTCTGGAGCCCTCTCCTAGTTCCAATCATCCCTCATTTTCCCATAAATATTATAACCAACAAGATTTTTAAGGGTCTGTGCATAATTTACTGTCACCTTTTGGGGGAAAAAACAAACAAACAAACAAACAAAACAACAACAAACCCACATGAATCCTTCTACATCCCCAGGCATTCCCAGAAGGTCTTGGCAAACTGCACATATCAAAAACTGCAGGGCCAGGACTGTTGGAACTCATGGAACTGCCCAAATAAGTCACAGATTTTCTTAAGGATACAAACTTTAAAGACACAGAGCACTAGAGGTGTTTTGGATAAGTGAAATCAGAGCAGGAATTCTGCTAGTCCAGAACTGGAAGAGTTGGTGGCCCAGTCCTGGGAGCAACATCTCACTCCTGCAGAGCTGAGAACACTCATGGCCATGGAAGTTCCCCAAAGCTGTTGCTGCATGTCTGGAAGTGTTTCCATACTCAGGCTCCTCTCCCTGTCCTCCCCACTTTGGCTCCACAGTCCCACAGGGTGGTTTAGCCCTGGCAGTGTGTGCAAGAGGAGTGCGAGGAAGGTGATGCTGTGGGCACTGCACCTCCCAGCTCAGGACCAACAGAGAGCAAGGAAAAGCAAGGAGGGGAAACAATCAGTTTAAAATGCACATTTCCCTGTTACAGAGTTTGAACTCAAGAGCTCCAGTGCTGTTCCTTGTTCCTTTGGAACAAGCTGCCCCAGGCTGTGCAGCAGCAGCAACCCTTCAGTGCAGGTTCCAGAGTGAGACTGGGAAGCAGTTTTACTATTACACTGCTCATAATTCAAACTCTGTTTTGTGTCTGTCGTTATAGGTCATTGTTGGCCAGATGGAAAATATTAAGGAGAAAGGATTGCAACTAAATCAATGGGCTGTAGTGTGCTGCCAAAAGGCCCCAGGCTAACTACAAGCAGATTTGCAGGCAGGCACAGCCCGGCTCTGGCACATCCTCTGCCCTCACTAACAGCAGGAGGGCTCGGGGCCAGCTGAGAGCAGCTACTGTGCCAAACAGACTGTGCAGGTCTTGCTGCTTGAATGCTCCCACAGAAAGGAGAATCGATGGGGCTCTCTGTAAACAACTCCCTGTACTTTCTGGCTGCTGCTAACTCACAAGTAGGATAACTTCATCCCACTCCAGAATTAATGCAAGGACACAGCTCAGCCCTGGTACTAAAATCAACGTGGAAACAAATAAACACCAGTGCTAAAGCGTAACACTCCAGCTTCCAACTCAGAATAATGATGTGTATGTACACATACACAGCAGAACTCAAAATCAACATCTTTTCTCCAATGCCAAGCACCGTATGGGAACAATTAAAGGATGGCTGAACAGTAGCCAAATCAATAATTCATATTCATATACTTTCTAACCTCTGATTTACAAGTGGAAGGGACTTAAATTTGGCTATTGAAAATTTGACTTTTAATATTTATTTCTAATATCAATACTCCCCAAGAGATACTTTTCTTCTGCACAGCTCGTTGCTGCAGTTATCAATGAGCAGGTCCAGCGTATCCAGGAAGCTCAGGAGGAAAGAACCTCTTCCTGGTATCACCCAACTAACCTCTTGTTCATTCAGCATTTGAGTGCAGCGAGCCATGCCTGCAGATGAAACTTCAAACTTGTTGGATGGACATAAGTCATTTCTCCTTCTGGTGGATAGTAAGAGAAAAAATGATAGAAACAAAAGGGGGCTTCTAGTTCATCACCAGCTGAGTAAAGCATCTGCAGTAAAGACTTCACATCCCCTCCTGAAGCCATAAGGCATTGCTATCTAATTTAAATTATTACCATCTCATTTAAAAATACTTGAGCAAGGAAAGATACTAAGTCTGACAGGCTTTCTGAAAGAAATTTCTAGAGTCTACAAAAAGGTTTAATGGCAGAGATGAAAACTGAAGACAAGAAACGAGCAGATGTGATACAAAATTCTACTCTTGTTTTCCTGATACTGTAGTTTGAAATAGCTCATCTATCTTGTAAAACTTGCAAGGACAATAAAGAAAAATCACAGGAAATTTGGGAAAACTATACTGGAGACAGCGTATCAGGAAGAAGAGACACGAAGCAGATAGCTAAATTTAATTGATGTCAAGCTCCCTCTTCACTAGGTTCATCACTTTTTCATGTATATTCTGACAAGCAACTGAAAATAAACGGCAGTGTCTGTTCAGGCACATCAGCAGGGGTAAACCCCTCAACTTGTGAGATGTAAACTGTTTATCAGCATGTCAGTGAGGGCAGAGCCTGCAGCAGTCAGCCCTCCTGCTCCTCTCACCCCACACCAGCCCCTGCTTTGCTGCAGCCACAGCCTGCAAGAAACTCCACGTTCTGTGGAAGAAGGGCAGGCTCCAGCTCTGAGTCCTGCCTGCCCACTCTCCTCCTCTCTCCAGGGCTCATGCAAAGAGCTGAAGGATCTCTTGCCTGCAGCTCTCACTGACACTCTGTGCACGTGCTGAGGCCACTGCAAAAAAACAGCAATAACAAAAATCTACCAAGGCAGCAGACAGAGCCTCAACAGCAACATTTCTATTAGGTACAATTTTGTTGCAGTGTTGAATCAGAGAGATCCGATTTCTCATGATTTATACATGGATTTCATGGCCTTGCCAATGTCTAACAGAAGCAGTTTGCCATTTGCTTTCATCTCCAGAGCATTTTAAGTAGAATGGGGATTCCAGGGTCGATACACCTCAAGGACCAAACAGACTGTCCAAAAAGTGTTCCACAGCATTTCCAGCCATTACCAAACATCTCTTGGAAGGCTTCAAAGTATCACATAGACATGTATGGAAGTAAAGTATTGATTCCATGTATTACCATTTTATTCAACATACAACTATAGTAAATCCTCAGAAAATAAAGACTGGACTTCTATCTTACTTATACAGACAGCAATATTTTCTGTGTCTACACAGAAATGTAACAATGAAAAGGGTAAGGAAAGAAACCAAGTTAAAGAGATTGAGAGAGAGACAGAGAAAAGTGGAGGGGTTTTTTGTTTGGGTTCTTTCTTATGGCTATCTCTGCCCAGGCATTATGTAGTCACTGCTTGCAGCCTAAACTTATAACTACAACTTTAAGCCAGCAAAAGAAAGTCCTCCTCTGCTGTAGGACAGCCCAATTTCATGATCAGTTATCTTCCTCTCCTTTAAAACAAGTGGCTTCTATGTCAACTTCTTTTAAACAGTAATAATAAATTAAATTTCTATCAATGGATAAAAGCACTAACATCACACAGGTTGCAATGAACTAAGTGAAACCTTAACAAGAAAAAGTACCCAAAATCTCCTTCACTCAGCTTGGCAGAACAAAAGCACTTCAGGTGCACACTCATGGCACGTGTCACTGATGGAAACTGGGTGCAGAGCTGGCTCCTTGTTGTTCTCTGTGCAGGTTCCCTTCTCCATCTTTCAATTCACTCCAAAAAAACCTACTATAATTCCTTTCTTAGCAGGCACAAAACAGCATTCCTATTAATTTACTTTATACATGCAAAGGAAAAAACAACAAAGAACAAAGCCACTGTAAACCGGGTAAGAACTTCCAGTTAACAAGAAGAATTCTAAGGCTCAGCCTTCCCATGTATCACATTGCTACTAAATACATTCAATTCCTTGTCACTGATGTCAGTGCACTGCACACAACACTCCTATTAACATTAGTTGGAAGCACATATCACAAATTTGTGCCTTTTAATGTTCCCAACTTTCCTCCAGACCCAATGAGAATGGGATGCCCTTCCTTATTCATCCGCAAATCCTCCTCAAACAACAACTGCTGAACATTTTAGAACAACAACAAAATACATCAATCTTCCTAATTTAAGTACTGAATAATCTCCATAGGTTATTAAAGAATTTCTATAGGGTCTAGCTTTTGTTAAGCTGAATTACTCCAACCTGACTCACTAACATGAACCAAATGCTCCTGGAATATGCAGGAAGGCAGCAAAGTCATCTCTGGAAAAGTCAGCTCTGGGCAGAATCCACTGAAACTCAAGTTATTTAATTTATTACTTCAGTAGGAACCCCAGACTGGGGCTACAAACACCAGCACAAGGATTCAAAGTGAATGATGAAGAAAAAGGCAAGAATCTTCTCCCTTCAGTGGAAGAGGATGGCTGCAAGGGGGAGGCAGCTTCCCATTTCCTCCACCCTCATCCCCCCCATCCCTGGAAAACAGCAGTCAGGATTGGCTAATGTTGCACTGGCCTTGGGAGAACGAGGGTCATTCACTACTGTTTTCCTCTTTAAAAAGATCCCATGGAAGATATCCCAACAGACAAAGCAGCCTTGCATCGTGCACACATGTAGGAAATGAAGCCTTTCAGAAATACCTTAAAGAATCAAAACTCAAGTATTTGTGTGTTTTAGCAGTGCAGGTTGTTCAAAGGATATTGAGTCCATGGGATCTCAGCTCACAGTTGGGAACCAGCAGCAAATGTCCCGGTGAATAAGTGACCTCCCTGCTGGGCTGGTGCCTCACTCCAGCGCACGGCTCAGGGCAGCCCCCAGGGAACCCCCCCAGAGCCAGCTGAGACACACGCAGCTGCTACAGCACCGAGTGCACCTGGAGGAGGACTGGTAAGTTTAACCCCTTCACAAGGTGATAATGAGTTTTTTCAAAGCATGGTAGAGTTCCATTTAATAATAGTGTCAACATCCTAAAATCAAAAAGTATTCTCTGCCCCCAGTGCAAATATTCTTCGGCGGCCTTTGGCCAGACCTGTGACAAGGGAACATTCTAGAAGACCCCAGGGCCGGTGCTGGAGCACCAAGGGCAGCAGAAACAGCGTGTTCTGTGCCCCAGGGCAGTGCTGGCCCAGGGCAGGTCCCAGCGCGGGGCACGGCGGGCAGGGCAGCCCATGGATCAGTGCCCTGCCAGTTGGCACTCCCGGGCCAGGAAGCTGTCAGTTCCAATCAGGGCTCGGCCCTGCAGCCCTATTAAAGGAGTCTTGCTGGTTGAGGGGCGGCCACTGTTTCCAAAGCATGGGAAAAAAAAGAAAAAAAAAAAGGGGGGGAAAAAAAGGGCTCTGCTTTCCTTAGATTTGAGCTGGCAACTTTCACTGACTGGAGTTTTCAAGGAGCTATGAATGAGCCTAACAAAGGAGTTCTGTGGCCAGTTTCTGGCTGAAATCCATGTCAACAGTTTTTAAGGTCACAGGTCACACTAACTAACATTTATTCCCAGCAGACCCCGCTCTAAACACAAGCTGTAAGTAGTACAAATTTGGAATTTTTCTGTAATCCCTTGAGATATTCCTGATCCTTCCACATGTTTCTGCTCAATTAAAAACAATTCTCACTTTGCACCACAAGAGAGGCCCCTGCTCAGAAATCTTATTCTGTCCTAAGAATAAATGGACAAAGACTGCAATCAAAGGGAAGGAAAGGGGGAGGAGAGGAACTCACAACAAATCACACCAAAAACCTCAAATAACTCCATACAGAATCACATTCAGTTAGTTACATTTTCTGCCATCTGTCACAAACTATTACGGATTCATTTCTTTTTATCTTAGAAAAAGAGTGGTGCAGAGCTCAGCTATTTTGGCCAAGAGGGATTTCCACACAAATGTTTCTGCATTTCACTGGAGGAAAGATTTCCAGTGTGGGTACAAAACCCAAGCACCCTCTGAAAACTCCAAATTCAGTCAAACTGAAATCACAGTTGCACATAGCTACAGGACCCTCTCAAACTTTGCCCAAAGTTTGTGAACCAAAGCATAGCTACACAAAGTTGAGTTTGGCTTTGTTTTCTTTTTAAATAAAAGACCAGAGTTCTTCACTACATCCAGAACTATCTATTCTGTTCTCCCTCAGACCCTCATGTGAAATCTGATGCAAAGTTAGAGTAAAGCAGGACTTCAGATACAAAAAAAATCCAGCTTCTTAGTGAACATCCATTAGGATTTATTCCACTGGGGCCAAAATCCTGAAATCTTTAAATAAAGTCTTAGGGAAAAAAAAAAAAACCTTGGCAGTGAATTTTTTTCTAATTCCCAAATTAGAGCTCAGAATTTGATGAGTGGACATCAGCTCTCACTTTAGTGCAAAAAAAATAATTACAAAGCATATTTTAAGTTTTGAAACATATAGTGTTGAAAAAGGTATTTCCCCAGGAAACTTTGGTGCGTGGCACGAGAGCTTTTGGGTCTGCGACTCACCTGGGGCTTGGATCCCAAACCTGTGGGAGGGTGTGTAAACTCACCTGGGGCTTGGATCCCAAACCTGTGGGAGGGTGTGTAAACTCACCTGGGGGGGTCCATATCTCAGCTGTGCTGACCCCTAGGTCTGTGTGTCATCTGTGTTCACTCCTGGGGTCTGTGTCTCACCTGCCCCACCTCCCCAGTCTGTGTCTCACCTCTGGGTGTCCCTCCAGGTCTTTGTCTCACCTGTGCCCCCCCTTGGTCTGTGTCTCACCTGGGCTCACCCCCAGGTCCGTGTCCCCCCTGTCCCCCTCCAGTCTGTGCATCCCCCATCCCGTGTGTCCCCCCGCCCCGTGCCCCGCACCCCCGAGCCGCACCGCGCCCTCTGGCGGCCCCGCTCGGGAGCGCAGCGCGGGGGCGAACCCCGC
>VXAU01001866.1:706388-723888 GCA_013399695.1 Formicarius rufipectus
GACAGAGAGACACACACACACACAGACAGAGAGACACACACACACAGACAGACACACACACACACAGACAGACACACACACACACAGACAGACACACACACACACAGACAGACACACACACACACACACAGAGACACACACACACACAGAGACAGAGACACACGACCCCCGGCACAGGCGCCCTGTAACGTCAGCAGCGGTTCCATCGATCGCGGGATGCCAGGGCAGCAGGACCGCAGCTGTGGGAAGCGGCTCGGACGCAGATTTCTAAGCGGTCTTGGGTTAACACAGCCCAAAGAGCTCCCTGCCGAAGGGAACCGCCCGCCCCAGCACAACTTCACTGCCCCTAAACTCTTGGGGTGCCTCGCTGTAGCCAGAGAAAGGCCCTGGGTCACTTGACAGCTCAAGTCCAGACCTTGACTTCTGGCCTTCCAGCACTGTCAGCTTCCAGAACTCTGCAGAAATTTGTTAAAGCACTGTCTGAGTGAAAAGAATTCATTTTTTATTCCTGTTCCTCTTCAATAACTAACCTGAACATGTGATGATTTTCCACCTTCAAACCATTTTACCAGAGACAGACCCATAAAATCTCTGATAAACATGTGAATATAACCTCCAATAATAAACACTATCACTTAATATAGTTCTTATACTATTGCTGAGCATAGCAAAGAATACTTCAAGACTGCTGCCATCCAATCTGTAACTTAAAAACAAATAAACATTCTTTTCATCCCCACTTGCTTTTTCCTATCATTCTCACATTCTTCAGTAGGTTTTTCCCCATCCCTTTACCATGCACCACCCTTTAATCCATAAAGGACACAATATTCACATCAACAGCAGGAGCTGCAGTCCTGAGAACAGAGGAAGTGAGTTCATGTAATGCTGATTTACACTCTCTATCATCCTCTAGAATTTGCATAACTTGCATTAATGATGAACTTTTTCTCATCAGTACACAGGAGAATGAGGCAAGAGGAATAAGGTAAAGAGTCCAAATTCATCCACTGTGTTGGGTTTTCTTGGTTCTGAGTTGAAGCAGAAGGCATTTAACTACAACAGAACTCCATTTCTTCTTGGCACTCAGCATAAGGGAGCTGACAGCAAAGAACTCTTATCCAGGAGGGATCAAAAAGGGACTCAGACTATTCCTCTTTCAGATTGTCTTTTTTAAACTCTGTTTCTCCTTTAGTTTGGCATTAATAAGGAAATATTACCTTCTGTAAGCAGACACTGCCCACAGGAGATAGGGAATCAGCACCCAGCTCTACAGGGGAGCAGCTCCACAGGACGGGCTGGGAAGCTCCTTCCTGTGTGCAGGACATGGCCCTTGCTGCAGGAATGCACAGCTCTCCGTAGCTGAGCTGTCTACCAGAGACAAGAGGGAAGGACAGAATTACTGAGCAAACAGCTGCCACACTGCCTCCCACTCAACTCATTACTCCTTTTGGTAGATGTCACAACAATTTCTCCACAGTGAAGGCCTCGTGAGCACATCCCTGCCAGCAGCAGAACGCTCAAGGACAAGACATCAAGCACTGGGGATCCTCACCAGCCTCGTGCCAGCACAAGTGGCACACATATTCACTTCAACTCTGTGCATCAACCCCAATTCCATTCCATGGCTGAATGTAGCCCACTGGGAGGAGAGGTGTCCTTGCACTTGGTGGGTGGCCTGTATTTCGGAATTCTTCCCAGGGGGCACACTCAGTCCCAAACACAGCACTCACAGGACACAGGAGGTTCCTCTGCCCTGACACTGGACTGTCCCCTGTGCAAAGCAAACCAGAGACACCCCAAACAAGTGTCTACAGCAGCTCCCAGGGCAAGGCCCCCACCTGTGACTGATGCAGCAACTGCCCCCTCACCTACCTGGCTGTTCCCAGGGAACTCAGAGGGGCCTCTGCCCCCCAATTTCCAGCTCCTCATGAACACACAAAAAGCACAAAGCAGAAGACAGAAAACTCTTCAATTTGTTTAAAACAAGACAGAGCAGGTTCCCCGCGGAAACCTTCCCCCCACACAAGTCCCTAAGGGATTCCATATATTGGTAACCATCAAAACTGATTTTACTGGCATCATTTCTTGCGGCAAATGTAAATAAAAAATTATGGACTGTATTCCTACATGGCTGTGGGAGGTCATCAAAAACTACTCTGACAGAGCCTCTTTGCCCATTTTCTGTGAAATGCATTGCTCCCAACTCCCACTGACAGTCTTTATCACGCCAAACTTCACAAAACCCTCAGTGGGACAGAGTACAACTCACACATCCAAACTCCGAAGCCGTGGAGAGCATCAGTGACATTCTCCCAGTTACCAACAGATGCTTTGTTAATAAAACTTGCATATACAAATGTCCACAAAATGTCTTAACAAGATCAGTTGTGACAGCTAAAGATAACAGCTGCCATCATGCTATGTCATATCAAATTACTGCACAGAGACTCTGCTCCACACTGTTAACTCCAGAGCGTTGACTACAAACAAACACGGTTATCTACAGAAGAACTCCAAGTGCAAGAGATTTTGCACCACTTGTGCAGAAGAGCAGTGACTTTGAGGACCAGATAGGAAAACAATTTTGAACAGCTGGAAATGATAATTGCAGTGTAGCAGCAAAGCCAAACACTGCTCCCAGGGTCAGCCAGAAGCCAAAGCACAGACCTACCTTAAGATACAGAAGCAGCTCTTGGCCCCAGAAGACAAGCGACAGAATCCAAACCTCTGCTTGCTGTCAATGTCTGTGAGCACAAATGTAAAGTTCTGCCCAACTTGGTTAACTGCATGGCTGGAACAGAGAGGAACAGGGCAAAATTAATGCTGAGCTAACTCTGTGACAAGTATCAAGTCATTGAACCTGTAACACTTCCTCTTTCAGCACAGTTCTTTTGAAAAATTAACTTCAAGAGTATGCACCCTCTAGAACCTTAAATATCTTTGTTGTTTGATGAGGGAAGAGTGAGAGTTTGGTGGTTTGGCTTTTTTTCCCATTTTTAAAATGTGGGAGGATACTAAAAATGTTAAATTTATCTCTAAATGAAATTGGCTCTATCAACCACATTCAACAAAGCACACACAGTACAAACCAAACCCATGTTCTCTCCTATAGCCCAAGGCATTTCTAATGATATGAAATTAGCATTTATTTCAGGTTGAGTTCCAGGGGTTTTTTTTTTTAGGTTTACTGAGGACTGAGAAATCTGACTTGCACTGACATGTGCAGCTTTACAAGTAATTCCTACAACTGCAACAAATATCCCATTAAATTCAGGGCCATTTGACTAACAGTGACAGGCCTTGGAATATTTTCTGTGATGCCATATGCAACACAATAAACAATTTCTGTGGGAGATGATACACTCAGTGCCTAGAGGAAACAAAAGAAAAACAGACTTTCAGAAATAAAAGTTGGAGCCAGATGGGAAAGATGTCACTGTCCAGCTTAGAAAGAATCCCTCAGTGGATTGCAAAGAGGGAAGGAAAAACATGCAGTGATGAACAGAAAGCCAGGTATTTAAAGCATTTCAGTAGTCTGAGAATTAGTCAGTGGAAGTACAATCATCCTCCTGAAATCTAAATGCCAGCAGAGCAACCACTTCCATCAACCACACTGAGCTGCTGGGGAGACCCAAAAATCCCTCACTGGTGGTGTGTTTTATCTGTAAAGCTTGGATGTAATGTTACTATGGTGATTTTAGTATGGTGTTTTAAAAGGGGATTATATGCTTAATTTTAACAAGGTTGAGAGCAGAGCGTGTGTGAGAAATAGCATTTGAGCTGACAATTAAAATTATGGAACGCGGGAAAAACATGTTTCATTAGCAGCAGGGAGAAGCTTGTTTATTAAACAACTGTGACAAGCTGGTGAGTTCCTCCAGAGTAAACCTAAAGACTCCTGCATTTATGTGATCTGCAGAAACCAAATCTGGCTGCTTGGTCCTGGCTCAGGTTTCAGTGCCAGTTCTTCACAGGGAAGGAGAAACTTCCCAACATACAAAGTGTTCTTCCTAAGATTTGAATATCAACCCCTCCCATTCACAGCTCTGTTTCCAAACGGGCAGAAGGCCCATCCCATGCAGGACCTCTTGGGGTGGAAGCACCAGAAATCTCCCCTCTAACTGGGCAGACACCAGCTGGAACTGGAGGGAAGGGGAGGGAGGAAGAGGGATGGCTTTAAATCCCCATCTCCAGCTGTACCTGACCAACAGAGCCCTGACAGGCAAAGGGACCAAGGGGCAGCTCTTCACTCCCATGGCTGGAGAAGAGTCTGTCTCAATCCTGCCACCCCCTAAGGGCAGAACACTCATGGTCCATTGCCTCAAGGAATGGGCAACAAGTCCCTGGGGATTTCTGACCCCTGGCCACAATAAACATAAAAAGAATCAATAAGAAAACAATAAGGTGTCTGTGTCACCAAGAGCTGCAGGGCCAACACTGAGTTTTTCCATCCAGAAGGGCAGTAGCTGCCCCAACCTTAACTTGGGGTGTTCTCTACCTTCTGCAGTACTGGAAGTCCATCCTTAATTGTAAATTATTAATTATGTCATGGGTTACAATCTCTCCTTTATGTTCAAGGAGTTGGCTTACAGTCTTTCAGTGACAGTCTGTGATACTCAGACAAACGAGTGGATCCAGAAATGGGAATCACTTTTCATTATGTTCTCATTTGCACCCCATATGGGTTTTCAGTATTCTTATCTTTCAAAATGTTATATTGCTGAGGAAAACCAAAAACAACAGAACAAACAAAACCCCTAGGTACAATAAATCTACTCATAGTAAGCATAAATATTTCTGGTAAAAATATATACATGAGAAAAATATATATGAATATTCTGCTGCTCCCTCCTCTTAGGAAAGGAAAAAGATGAGCAGCAAAAAAGTGATTCCAAGTTGTAAAATGAGACAAAGATTTCCAGCAGTTTAATCACAGTTCAGGTCAACTTCCTCAACCCAAACCATTCAGTGTCTCAGCTGACAAAGAAAAGTGATGCTGCCCAATTAAGTGATGCTCAGAATGATGTGAGCACTGGTGCATCCTTTCAAAATTTCAATTCCTGTTCTCTCCATGAAACCATAAGAAATAAATCACAGTAAAAGGAAAACAAGTTCTAGAGTTTTCTAAATTACAAGAATTAAACATTGTCAGATCTTCTCCCATTCACTGTACAGCATTCCAGCAAGAGGTCTTTAAACGCAGAGCATTTAATTCACTGTTCCACACAAATTTTGGCAATGAAGAAATAAAATGCAGAAGCACACAAAGCTTTGATATTAATCTGCATATTTGACAATTGCTACTCAAGCATTCTTAGCAGAGGTAAAACAAAACACCTCGTAGTGCTGCCTTGAACAACTCCAACTCTTAAAACTTTTTTTTTTTTTGATGGTTCCCATAAAAACCCCAGGAAAAAGTGATTCTAAGACTATAATTTGCACTCGGGTGCTGTAAGTTCCAGTCACACAGAGTATTATGAATGGTATGGTTTTTATTTTCTACAGGGGTTTTATTGACAAGCTTATTTTCTTGTAAAGTTTGAAAAGCTAACAATACCTGTCCACATAGAAGGGGAAACAAAACTTGGTCAAAGTCTGTAGAACTTCCTGTGGAGAGAAAAAAAAGAGATAATTTATACATCTATTGGGACCAATAAATCTAATATTAACCACATCACACAATTTCACAACTTTGCCCTGAAGAAATAAGAGACAGATGAAGAAATATGGGCTTTATCAATTACATGGAAGGAGTACCAGGCAGTCAATCATGTGAAATAATAAACATGATCAAACTTCATTAAAAATGAAAAATTAATCAAGATTCACACATGGGCAGGCGGCAGGAGCCATCCAGCAATTCTCCAAAGAGGAGGAGGAGGTTGGGTTGTTGAGTGTTAACACCTCTCTGGGGACAGTCCCTGCCCTGGCCATATGGATCAGAGTGAATAACACCAAAGCACATGGGCTTGGCCTGGCAGGACCACTTCTGCTGGCACAGCTTGGGGCTGTTACCAGGGAACAGAGGTCTGGGGATTAGACAGCACTTCCTAACACCAGCAAGAGAAATAACAAAAGAAGCAGCCAAGAGGTCTCTTAGCAGGAGTGTTTAATGTTGCCTACTGCTATTAAAAAGAAAATTCTGAGTGTTAAAGACTGATTGCAACAACATATATTAAAATTAACACAGATTGTTTCACCTACAAACCATTTTCTACAAGTTGCAAAACAGCACCACAAACAGGGAAACCTTTAAGCACAGCCTTTGCAAGAGAGCAAAGAAAACGATTATGAAGACATGATCAGCAGATAAACTAATCATTTCTAACTTTATGTTAAACACAGTCATTAAAGAGGCAAAACCAGAAACATGCGAGTCCCAAATTGTTGTGTCCATAGACAGTAGTAGTCCACTATATCATTCTGCAATATCCCAAATCTGAATTCTGTAACCCACAACTCACCATTAAAGGTCTCCCTGTTTGCAGATCTTTCCTACAGCAAATTCATTGCTCATTCTCCTTCATACTTAAATATTTCAGGCCCTGAAGAGTAAATTCTATTTCTGCTTTCAGCTAAGCAGGATAACCCCGATCAAACAACAGCCCCCCTAATAAATTCACCACTCTTCAGACCAACAGCAATAAATTATCATCAATGACTAAAGAGATGCTTCTCGCTTCATTTATTTCTAACCCCAACGCCATGGTTCCCAAAGAAACTCCATCAATCTAATAACCTCTTCAGTGAAGCACAAAACATATTGACTCCCTTGCAGGAACATCTTCCTCCTGCATAATTCAGGCGAGCACAGCCCAGCCTCAGCCCTGCTTTCAGGCTCTACTTCTCACACTCTTCTTTGGAGGTTTCTTGACAACTAAAATGTGGCAGGTTCTGAGGACTTCAGGCAGAAACAGATATGGAAACTTTGACTTCTTGACAGTTTATTGATAGATTATTTAACAACCTCCTGTTTTTAAAGAACAAGAAAGGGCCTGTTGAAGAAAGGCGTGTAGAGCAAACATCTCCTGCTTTGAATTGCACAGGAAACTTGGACAGGACTTATGCAGATTTCAGAGGAAACTCTGCAGAAATCTGGATTTTGGTACAAAAATAACGCCTTGGTAGCAAAGGTCTCAATAATGAGATTGGGTTCCCCCAGTGCAGAACCTCACTGACTTCCCCAGGCTGAACAACTCCAAGAGCTCACCCACAAACTGCACCTTGACAAGTTTTAACTATTAGACAGTTGTCCTTTACCACAGCTGAAATCTTAATGTGCAAAATGTTAAAAAGCAAACCAAAAAACATTCAAAAGAATTCTACAATAACCCAAATTATAACTGCAGGAGAACAAAGTGCCTATATTTTTATTGTCCTTGTCAGTAAAAACTGCCCTCAAAATAATGATTGCGTATCTCTTTTTTTAGAAATAAACCCATGGAAATACATGAAATTCTGAAATAAAAGTGTTAAAAGGTTACAAGCTATCAGTCAACTCAAAATGGCAGAATACATTCTTATATTCATTATTTAAATAATTCCTGCAACTGCAAGTAAAACCATTCACACAATAAAACATTCAGCATCTCATCAGCATTGTGTTACTGCAGAAGAGCAATGCTCAGAACTTACTTTGCACTTGTTTCTTGACATTTACAGCTTCCTAAGAACAGCAAATGAAATTTCCTCTTAAAGAGGCAATATATTGACTATATTGGATCTGTACAACTCTACATTGCCTTCTCCTTTAAAGAAAGGTTTTACAGTTATATTATCTAGCTTTGGTAGGGTCATTGGACATGACTTGCCATTCATTATACACCAATACTTATCTGCCTTGATTAACAACTAAAGAAAATTGAGACTGCCACGGGTTAACCACAGGCTTATTTTTAAATTGTAACTCTTTAAAAAAATACAAAAATCATATGCAGAATGAGTTTTTAATTAGCAAAACTGCTGATGTTTTGGATGTAAGACGTACAATTACTGGAGAACTAGTCCATTTTTGCTCAAGTTGCAAGCTCATCACGCTAAATATGCTGCTTTTTTTGGTTTTAATTCTTTAGATACTCCTCAGCTTGAAAGATAAGCAATACCTACATCACAAACAACTTCCCACCTGACCTCTCTAGGTGGTTACCTACAACCTAGAAAAATCACCATTTCTTTGATTCCCAACAAAAACCATCACAAAACCAAACCAGAATTGCTCCATGTCAGCACCTTATAGTCCTTTTCATGTTTTCTTACCAACATGAAACCCAGAGGAGGCGTGAGGAGCCTGTTCTCATATTTTCTTCCCTTCTATTTCCCTGAAGGCCAGTGAGTGCCCCGAGTGCCAGACCCCCAGGAGCCCCCCAAAAGGAGCCCCCCCAGTGGGGCTGAGCAGCGGGCAGGGGGAGCCACGCGCTGCTTTCCGGGATCAGTCCCCAGGCCCGTGTTTTCCTGACTCCTTTTCCATGCAGTTTGATTTTGAACACTTTAATGAGCAGAGAGGCCTCTGCAGCAGGCAGTGCCCGCAGTGCCAGTGTCCCGGGGGGCCCCGGGGGCTGCAGGACAAGCACCACCTGGCTCCCCTCCCAGGCTCCCAGCCCTTCTCACAATGAAAACGCTGCTGACATTACCAACCCCACCCGGGTTTGCTAAAACCCTTCCCGATCGATCCGGCCAGTACATAACTTAACGGCGACAACGCAGGGCTCATTGATTAACTTTGGTGTCAGCAGCAAAGTTTCCACACAGATGAGGCAGGAGGACCCTTTGTGTCAAAGCCAGCCCTGGAGCCGGGGCAGCCTCGCCAACATTTCCTGCCCACACGGGACACACGTGGGAAGGGTGTGGACAGCCAGGCTGGAGACACACACAGTGCACACTGTGGCCCAAACCATCCATGGACATGAAATCCTAAGAAAGCTCAACAATGCTGCAAAAAGCACTGGTGAATTCAATATGCAAGCTGTAGCTGAAGTCCTTTTTATTTTTAAGCCTTTCACCTGATGCTCCCACTTCCAAATCAGCAGACCAACTGCAGATTCCCTTAAATAAAACTTTATTTCTCTGGTTCAAATGAACAGCGGTAACAAACAGCCCCTGTGCAGCGACAATGCCACCCAACTGCCCTGATAAATGCTGTGCACAGCGTTGGTCTCGGGGAGCGCTGCTGCAAAGCTCCTCCTCTGAGAAAGGCTCCAAGACAACAGACACGCCAGGGGAGCAGGAGGCACAAGGGGAAGTTGAACAGGAAAGGAGCTAAAATACAGGCAGAGACCTGTGAAAGATGATCAAGAATTAATGCAAGACACTCAAATATGAATGTGAGTCAGAGCAGGGACAGAACACACCACACTGACCAACAGGTTGGGAACCTGTCCTTGGAAGTCTATTGAGAAACCTGAGGAAACTCTGGATGAAATGGAAAAGCCAACCCAGAGCACAGACTGGACCCACTGGAGGGGAGGGAAGGAAGCAACCCCACAAGTGTATGTCACAAGAGAAGGGAGCACAGCAAAGAGCAGGAGCTTTCCATGGAGAGGAGAGGTGATTGTGATGAAAAAGGTGGATGCTCCTTTGGTTTCCTTGGCCTTAACCCAGAGGTGAAGTACAGCTGAGGCTGCTGTAAGTGAAGCACTGAACAGGGAGGGTGGAAATGCAGTTTGCAACTTATCCAGCTTGAAAGAGCATCTGAATCCAGGAAACAAGGGAGAAACCCTCCCTCTTCCGTGGGGGGACACCACGGGAGTTCTAACAAACCGACAGGAGGATGGAGAGTGGAGGAGAAACTGGAGAATAAGGAGGGTGCAGAAGAGAGGTACAACCAGCCTGATGGGATCAGGGAATGTAAGAACAGGGAACAGGATCCCAACTTGATCAGCAAGCAACTACAAGTGATTTTTTTTCCTCCTCAGAAGAAACATCAAATGAAAACCCTACAAAAATGATAATATAGCATTAAAAGGTGCTGCACAGACACTGGTGTCAAACAGCCACAACAAACCAGAGATTCTGCAAGATGAAGCAAAGAAAGCAGAGTTCTCTGTGTTTTAAAGTTTTCCCTAGTTTTGAAAAAAAACTGGTAACACACAGATTATTTTTTTTAAAAAAATCACTGCTTGTTTAAAATATCTATGGCAAATTTCATATTGCATTGATTTTGCAATACTGAGCATTACAGAATTTTGCAGTGGTCAAAATATTTTAGGGATTCATTTCAATCAGCTCTTTAAGAGAATGTTCTACTTAAAAACTAAACTCAGGGCATAGTTTGCTTACTAGAATTATTTCAAATTACCTGAATTTTGGTTTATCTCAACTTTTCTAACTCTACTGGTGTTCCAATACAACTTTGCAGCACTACATCATCCATTTGCTTCATGTTCTAGAAACCCATCAGCTCTCTCTGAGCAATTCTAAGCTCAAATCAGGGGTGGGTTTTCCCCCCCAGGTCTGAGGGGCAGCAGGGGAACTGGGCCAGTATAAAATAACATCATTACACTGAAGGCAACTGAGTGTTCTCAGGAAAATGTTGGTTTTCAAAACAAACAAACAAACCCAACACACACATCCCCAATCCTGGGAACAGGAAGAGCAGGAGATAAATAACATTTCCTAAGCATATTGAGACCTGCTAGCATTTAAATATTTTAAACGTACAAAATATGTGCACAGATGGGCAACTTTTCTCCTTGCATTACTAAAAACATATTTCAAGCTAAAGCTCAAAATCCCTGAATTTTTTTAAGCTAAGTGTGTGTTTCTGAGGATTCCCACCCCAAGGGCAAAGCTCTGCTGCCCCCAGCCCTTGCCCAGCGCTCTGGCCGTGACTCGGAGGGGCTCCCCGGGGTCCCGCGGCAGCAGCAGCAGCAGCAGCAGCAGCAGCAGCACACCCTGGGCCACGCCGAGTTCCTGCCCCGCTCCCCCCGGGACACACCGAGCACGTGGGAGCAAAACTGTGCCAGAGCAGTCGCTCCGGTGTCTGCCTTAATGACGACTCCAACCTCTCAACTAATAGAACAAAAGAACAGGAGCGACTATTACTTTTCTTCAGTAGGGGAAAAAAATCCAAAAGTAAAGTTGAACTAAATATTGAAGCAGTTTTTCAGAGATCTCCTTGGTAAGGGTCTCTAAAACCCCTGAAATAAAATTCGAGATTTCGTTTTATTCTTAGAGTAACAGATGTGAGCTAACACGCTAAAAAAATAAAAAAGCTACAGCTACTGTCGTAGGAATAACTGCTCCAGTCTTAAATCACAAAGATTGAAAAATTATACAAACAAGCACAAAAAAAATCAGGTCCAATTACGTGCATAAACAGCGATCAGTGGGTAAAGATAAGAAGTGTCAATCTCAGAGAGCTGGAACACTCATTCAATTAAACATACTTTAAACATTTAGTGACTAAAAATGAGGAGTATTTTCACTTCGACATTTAGCAGAAATTAGGTGAGAAGTATTAGCTGTGAAAAGATAATCACATCCTGCACACCCAAGTCAATTGCACAGGTACACTGCATCAAAAACAGAGCTTTAAATATATCCTTGGGTTAACATTTGTTAAATATTATAATTCTGGCTTAAGATGACTGGCCTTTCAGCCCAACGCTCTATTCAGCTCCGAGCACATACCCACTTAATCAGCAATCATTGTTCTCTGAGGCAGGACTTTGTTGTCAAGACAAGCACCAAAACCTTTAAAATATTTCAGAACTGGCATAAGAAAAAAGTGATCTTTGTCAAACAAGGACAAATTTATGCAAATCTTTTATAAACATTCACAAACATTTATTTAGCTTTTGAAATGTTGGCCTCATTTGAGAGCATGAAAATGAGGGGGAAGTAGGAAGACGCAAAGGACAGCTTAGAGGCTGGCACACTACATAAATATTCAGAAGGAAGATTATAGGATTCATGTTAGGCTGTCTTAGGTTTCTCCAAAGTCCACATAGAATACCAAAGAACAAAACTAACGAGAAGTAGAGCAGATGTTAGACAATGCAGCAGCCCTCTTTTCCACACTCACTTGGCTATACTTCGGTGCTTTCATTTTTCCTTTCAATATGGTCAGGTCATTCAAGGATTCTCCTATAGACTCTGTATTGTGGCCACGGCGCTATAAGCTGGACCTCTGTCAGCCTTCCAAAAGTTCCCAATGAAAAGGCATTATGCAAATTGTACCTCTCCTACTCTCTTTTCAGGAAAAAAGCCTCCAGTATGCAGCCATCGGAGTATTGGGAGTCCCAGCCTTCATTTCTGTATGGCTGTGTTTGCCTTAGGGCCATGCTGCTTGTTTTGACAGTGGATCCCCCCAGATAGTTGGGATTAGTCGAGCTTGTTTAGATAAACTTGAAATCAAGGCCTTCTCTAGGTAGACAGCTAGATGTAGCTACTGAGTTTCCAGCTGCCTTCTGCTTTCATCCCAAAACAACTGCAGATTCACAGCAGAGATCACAGCCACAGGCTATGTCACATACATAAGTACAAAATTAAAGGCTGCTAAAAGAAGCCTTTGTAAGTCTTAGTGCTAAAATAAGGAATCTGTACTGCAGAGTTTAAACAAATTATTGAAGAAGCACCAATAAAGGTCTGCACTGAGAGCTAACAAGACATGCAGGGGAGAAATGCCCTGTTTACATCTCTGGGCAAGATCTCCACTAATCACTGCTGCCCCAGCCCTGTCCTGCCTCTCCAAAACACATGCAAGTAAATACTCCAACAAAGCAGTGCCTGCTAGAAAATGAGCTCTGAAAGCAACACAAACTTTATGATCAGAGCAGACTATTAGCACAGCACCATTCCAATTAGATTTTCAGTCATATACTCAACAAGATTTGATCTTTGCTATAATCAGATAATGCAAACCACAGGAATTCATTTATACCAATACAGTATGTTAAAAGAGAAGGGCAAGAGCTCCAAACCTAGATAAAAGCCTGAAATTAAATCCCACCCATGTGACTATGTTGCACCTCTATAAATCTACATTGTAGTTCAGCCCCAACAGGAGATTTCAGGGGGCAGGAAACCGCCCCCCCCTCAAACAGTTTTGGCTTTTAAAGATGGTAATCTCTTCTAGCTGGGTGCAAATTCTCATATACACTTCTACTGCATCCAGGCACAACAGATGGGAAACTAAATGAAAGGAAAAATTAATCCCCAGGATGTTATAAATTAACAACCAGAAAAAAAAGAAAGGAAAAAACCACACTAAAAGAAACAAACAAATAACTTAGTTCAACAAATAGTAAATATCATTAAAAATCAACTCCCATCCCTTGCTCAAGAAGAGGGTGTGCAAAAACATGCAATGTTGGAAACAACAGAAAGAGCAGAATTTTGTGCTTAAAGAGCCAGGTAAGGATTTCACATCACCCTCAGTGCATGGGAGCCCTTCAGAATCACCATTCTGCCATTTCCATAGTGCAGAAATTCTACCACCTCCCACAGGGAAATTAAGTCATTTCACTGACAAGATCTTTTAGAGAAATTCAAAGCACTAAAAAGTGTGAGAGAGTAACATTAGCCTTCAACTTCTTCCTGCCCCGCTTACCAAGGAGAATATTAGAGCATATCCTGAATTCCCTTGGTCATTCCATCCCACAAACACCCCATTAGTGACACCCTGAGCAGGAATAAGCTACAGACAGGGACTCCAAACCAACAACTGAGCAGATGCACCACCCTGAGGAAACCAATTCCATCGTGCCAGTGGTGCTTTGGGAGAAAACACTTCAGAGTCATTCCTAAAAATGAAATTAGGACTAGTGCAGCTCCTGAAACACTCCCTCCCCCAGGTGGGCTGTGCCTCTCACAGCCAGGAACTGTAAGCACACAGCACAGCCATCCCAAAGGGGGCAACAGCTGCCCAGCTCTGCCACCTGCCCGGTCCTGGTGCTCGGGCTGTGTGTCCCCATCACTCCGGCCCCACAAGTCTCCAAAGCAGGGAGTTCAGACTGCTGAACATGGCAAGGACACACGTGGCCCCAGGGCAAGAACTTTTCTAACATTAAACTTTGCAGAGATGAGATGCAGTCAGTGATCACTTCACACATCTGAGGTTACAGGAGGATATAGCTTTTCAAATTTTCAGTATTTTGACAGCCTTTAGATTTCCAAATATGAGACTATGCTAGAGAGAAATGTGGTCAAAAACCTGAAAGCTAAAAAAACCCCAAACATTCATTAGCCCTGGAAATTGGTTTTTACTTGAAGAGAGCTGATATGTCTAAAGATGACTGGACTTGGAACCTGAAGTTTCCCCAAATACAAAGCAAAGAACTTTGGACTTCCCTGGTTCAACACAGAGTAATTTCCAGCTTGTCTCTGCAACATGCCAACAGTTCTGTGCTGCTGTCCAGACACACGTGGAAGTTTGAGTGTGTGAACACCAATTAGTGCCATCGATCAATCCCCACAAATCCTCTTTCAGGTTATTTTCTAACTATCCCTTTGAAAAATATATGTAAAAAAGAACAAAGACTAATAGATGCAAGATATTTTGGAAAACTCATTTAAGGCATCATGCAATCTAAATGCTTTGCACTATCCCTTAATGAAATTATTCAAAAGTGATACTAAAACCAAAGTAAATTTTTAACCATGTTCCAAAATCATTTCTGTTTGCAAAGGACAGCCCTTCCCAGTATTCCTGCCCATGCAAACACCAGCATCACCAGTCAGAGCAGGGAAGAGCTTTATGCCCATGGAGATGTACTGACAACTTTACCATGCCCACATCCCCACCTGAATGTTGTTTTATTTTATTTTTAAGCAAAACAAGGATGCTTCCTACTCATTACCAGCCTCTAAACAATAATCTTGAAATAGTTTCTAAACTGCTCTGTAGCACCAGGACAGAACTGAATGGTCCAGGGGACTGAAACGAGAACTTACAAAACTATTTGCTACTGCCTGACTTAAACCCAACTGGAATATTGCTGCCAAGGCATCTCCCATTTTAAAGAAACCCAGCTTTACTTGCAGTGAATATTTTATAGTTTTATCAATAAATTTAAACATAAGTGATAATGATTACTCACTTCAGGCCTGATCCCACAACCTTTACTCACACGAGCAGTCCCGCAGGGTTTTAATGTGACCACCTCAACGAAGGACACTGGGCAGGACAGGCTGTTAAATTATTCATCTATTCACAGATTTTTAAGACCAGAAGGGACCATTATGATCATCTAGTCTGACCTCTTGTATAACAAAGGCCATATGACTGCATCCAGTACTATTTGCACTCACTGAATCATTTGTGGCAAAATCAAATTGTGTTTCTCAAACTCCCAATACAGATTCAAATTTTACATGAAAGAAAATTGAAACTGTTTAGAAAGTGGTTTGGACCCAATTCCTCACAATTCAACCCAGTTATTCCTCTATTTCTATTCAGAATTATTCTGATTGCTGAACACTGGTTTTTGACATGGTTTTCACACACAACATTACCTCAGGTTCTCTCAGGCCAAAATCAAACAACCTCCTGGACTCCTTCAAAACATTAATTGCCAGTTAATTAGTATTTGCTTTCTGCACTTTTACCCCTCCTGCCCTGCACCATGATTTCTGAAATAGAGGCATCATAACTGAAAAGACATTTAACTAATGCTATCAATGATGCACAGGCAGAGGAAGCAGCATCTCCACCTCAGCCCCATCCCAGGCAGGATCAGATGTGGCAGCTCCTTCCACCACTAGCTTAAAGACAGAAGAGTTTTGGGTACCTTTTCACTCAGCATGTCTTAAGACTTCAAGACTAACTTTTTTCAGGGATATTTACACAGGCTGATTTTGCTCTGCACAAATCCACTGCAATGATTTTTGCAGCCAATCACCAGTAAAATAAACACACAAAATAAAACACCATAGCATTTAAGATTTCTGTTATATGAACTTCTGAGCAGCTCTGATGGATCACTAAAACCAGCTCTTCTGTTAGGCAGTCAAATATATCTTCTGGCTGAATTCTCTCACCATGGAAATACTTAACTAACCTATAACTCTTAGAATTATTAACTTCAGGTCTAAAATGGAACTTGGATGAACAGACTGTGTCAAAGGTTCTATTAAGATGCAAATCAGCTTTGCCACGTAGTTCTCAAGGTCTGCAACTCTACGGAGCACAAACACCCTGTAATGCACCTGGAACAGGACACACACCTACTACAGACACAGACCTTAGACTTGAAAAGGTCCTACATTTTTTATTCTAATTAAATGACACCAGAGAAGCTTATAAGAGGCACAAATAGAAATATGTAAGAAAAACTGACCTCTCACCTACTTGGTCTAAAGAAAAGGTAATGAAAAAACAACTGGTAAAATACAACAGGGGTGCTTAAGACAGAGCAGATGAGGAGCACATTTTACTTTCCTGTATTAAAGGAAATAGATATAGTCTAGAAAAACCCTCTGAATTCAGGAAGGTCCCAGCTCTGCAGTCCAAGCCCATGGGTTGGTCCTGTCCCGGGGGCTGTGCTGGCTCCCCAGGGCTGCAGCAGCACAGCCGGGTGCCCCTGCCCCGGTGAGCTGCCCCCCCGTCCCCGGGCACCCAGCAGTGTCTGTTCGTGCTGCTGCCCCACCCTCCTGGTGGCAGCAGGCACCGCACAGGGCAATGCCTGGCCTGCCCTGCCCGTCCTGGGCCACTTGCAGTTCACTGACAAAGCCTCCCTGCCCAAACGCAGTGTGAGGACTCAGAGTATCAAACACTTCACACGTTTTCTATTTGCACTGCCTTGGTTTAACACAAACTGGCTTTCACAACACCAGAGTCACTTTTCTAGATTTCCTAAATGACTAATTACACAACCTTTCCAACCCAACTTCTTCACTTGCTTCTGAAAGGATAGTTATTATTTTAAACTACTGCTAAGGCAGGTTTTATCATACAGTGTGTGCAACCTGTAAGGCAAGAGGCTTATCCTCACAATACTATGTGCAATTCAGAAACATCCAATTGGATTATAATCATCCCTGTTTAAGCAACTCAGTCCCCTCAGTGCACACAGACTTTTCAAGACGGGGTTTATGCTCCATTTGTGGCCAGCACTGTGTAACTACTCTCCAATCACACAACTCAACGACACAAAGAAAGTGCTTTTTATTTTTCCCTGTGTGCAACGTTTGCACAATGCTCATAGACTTGGTACAAGAAAGACCATTAGTTTCTATATAAAGACTGCCATAAAAGTTTTACAGTTTATCTATAAATGTATAAAGATTGTTGGTTTTGTTATAAACCCTGTTTCAATGCCAGTGGAAAGAAAAATTACCAGCAGAATAGAAGTAGCAATCTGCATAAGTACCAGCTTGCAAGCACGCATACCTCAGTCATTCTTGGAGTAATTAACTGAGCATACAATAGTTCATCAAATTACAGACAAGCCATCATACCACTGAGAGCAGCTCACAAACGGGAACCATCGCCACAGCAGTTCTGATTTCCTTTCCAGATGAGCTATAAGGATTAAAACAGTCAGGGACCAAATGATGC
>VXAU01001866.1:728888-756871 GCA_013399695.1 Formicarius rufipectus
ATTTTTAAACTAATTATTTAAGGGTAAAATTTCAGGAGTTCACAAAAAGAAAACAAAAACCAGACAAAAAACTAAAAACAAAAACAAACCAAACCCAAAAGAAGTTCATCAAAGAAATAAATTTGTATTGCTGAATAAATCTGTAATGGTGTCTGGAATGTGATAACAACATCCCCCTCCTTCTATGGATCCTTTGCTCTCAAACTTAGTATATAGACACGTACTGACACATATTTTATAATTTACCATCATTTTAGGGAAATGAGGAACTAAATTTGACATAAACCCATAGTGTGTTTGATCTAAACACATTCCTCCATAAATGGCAATCCACATTTTCATTCTTCAAAGATCCAACAAAACAGATTAGTCATACAAAGTAACTGTGTGTGTAAACACGTATTTTTCCTGTTTCCAAGGCCCACGTTTCTGGGAGCCCTGATCCCCGCCAGAGACAGAGGTTTGTGCGGCTCTGTGAGACACCAGCACTCACACAGGTACAAGCTCCCCTGGGCAAAGCCGTCCCCGTGAGTGCCTGTGTCGTGGCAGAGCCACGGGGAATGCCCGGCTGGCACACGGCCCTGGGGCACAGCGGGTTTGGCCACAGCATCACAAAGGCCAACCCAGGCAAGCTGCAACCCTCAGGGAGGAACTCCACCTTTCAATTATGCCTGGCAGCACCACCTTTGCACATCTTCATGCTTTTACAAGTACTTTCTATTTAACACTGCAACAGCTCCATCACTTCAGCGTTTACATGGTCTGGGAAGATTGACTAAACTTGCAGTATCTGGAAAACACTACACAAGGGAGAGAGGGACTTCACCACATCTTAGTACAGCTTTCATCACTGCATCCATTCTTTGCTGGTAACCCAATGTGCACGTGAAAAGTGTTCTCAGCTACACTGGCCTACACATAAACACACAATAAAACTCTATTTAAATTCTATGTAGCCATGGCATGAAGTTCCAGGAAGATGGAGCACCCTCACTACACCAAGAGGATTGACATAAATACATAAATAGTGGCCCTCAAGACTCCTGACTTCATGAAACACAAAGATCATAAAAACCAAACAAACTCAGTATGGCCAGGTTCTCCCCCAAAAGGACAAGCACAAGGCACCCAATAATCACAATGGACATGAAACATTCTGAACAGGAGAAAATGGCCATACAAACAGAGATAAAGGTGGGCGGCCCAGCAAGAACTCAGAGTTCAGCTTTAATCAGCACCATTAGTATCACTAAAAACTACTTCAGATCTCGTGTGAAAATACTTGGTGGAGACGCGAACAGAACTGACTGTCAACTCTGCCTGTAAAACTGAGGAAACTTGAGAACTTCAAACACTTCAACTCACAGTAATTTGTTTTGCACAGCGCATGCAAACAGTGAGATGCAGCTCCATTGTCGCTCCAGACAGCAAGGAAATCCTTTGCAGCTCAAAACACAGGGAACGCTGTTATTCCAGGTACTTAACAGGCTTTCGAGTTAAATGATGCAAAGTAAACACATGTAAAATACTTTTTTCAAGTTCAGGAGAGTGGAATCTATTTGCTGACACCAGAACGAGGGAAGAGCCAGCCTGAAATGCTGCCCAACTTCTCGCTCGGAGCAGTCCCAGAGCACTTAGCTCTGAGAGCTCAGCTGGGGCGAGGAGACCCTGCAAAGCGCCACCAAACGCGGGGGAAGTTAAGCCCAGAAAGTCACGGGAATGACGGAGCTGCTTCTCAAACCAATCTTCTCCCAAACCCCAAAAGAACAACTCCGGCTGTCCTACAGGTTGAACTTGTCTGTCGATGGTAACGTAATACCTCCCGTTTATCTTTCATTACACCCGATTTTGTAGTTTCAGCTCACAAAGATGACAAGTTTGTGCCTAAAGCAAGTGCTGACAAACAGCCATCTATTAATATTAATCACATCCTGAAACACAGCAATGGAAGTTGTAAGTTACAAGTGTAAAGCAGGAAGAATACAAACAGTAACATCATCAAACAAAGCTAAACACAATCTCATGGAATCTCCCATCGTTATATGGGTGAAAGTGCAGTGAAATACATCTGTCACAAACTCAAACTGCTGGTACCAAGACAAATGTCGATTTTATTCCTAATGTTTGCACCCGTGTTTAAAAGGCTTTTAAACCAACGGCACGTCGTACACGTGTCCTGAGATTGCCTTCCCATCCCGACACAGCTCCCTGAAGCCCTCTTCCCAGAGGACACAGCTCCACACGGAGCCGCTGCTGCCCTGGAGCTGCACCAGCCCCTGTTCCTCACCACGACACTGTCCCAGGGAGGGCTGGCCTGGAAAGCCACCCCTGCAATGCATCACCTGCCTGTCTGGGCAGCACTTTCCTTCGCAGCTATTTTAAGAGGAGCTTCCAAGGGAACTGACTGAATCACTTCTCACATGAACAACGTGAGCTGAACGTGGGCTTTATTTTGGAAAGGGGACAGCAGAGGATGGCTTTTCTGCACCATTTCCAGCAGCATTTGAGTGCTGGCCATGCATTTTTAGGTTCTCACCAAATGGGTGACACAAAGCACTGATCCCACACTAGGGGAGTATGGCTCTCACTGCTAACACACCCGGTTTTTCCCTCCAGTAGCAGAGATCCCATGTCACTCTATGTGCATTATGTAGAGCACTGTATTGACTGCTCAGCCACATTCAAGCTATAATTGTTAGTATTTCATTAAATCTGTGAATGTTTTCAAGCTCTAAAAGCTATTCCTGCCTCTCCCTACACAAACTTGTTCAACAAAAAGCCAAATACAGGAGAATATTGAAATTAGCTGTGAACTGTCTAATCCCATTGTTCAATTTCATGGCATTTAAGACACTACCTTCCCCTCCTCACAAGTCTGCATGTTAATCCATGCTGGAACCTGATTTAATTTTCCAGATGACAGGATGGGAACATGCTACAATGGCATATTAGTGTAACTATGCTGCTCTTTTACTCTTGACTCTTCTTACATCATAAAGTGAGTTTTGCCTTTAAAAGAGGCATGCTAGATTACTTCTAAAAGTAGCACAACTCAAACTCGTGTATATTCGAATTGTATGGAAAGTATAAAACCAGGGAAGTTTTCAAACAGTTACCAGGAAATACTTCCCAGTTAACCATGCAAACCCAACACAACCTAACCTACTTCTTCTGATAGAAGTCACCTGACTTAATCCATACTGGCTACAATACAGCAATTCTAAACTGAAAAATAAGAGTGACAACTACTTCATTGTCCCTCTCTAACTAAATGATTTACCTCATTCACTTCTTTAAGGTCCTTACAGCTGCAATCCCTCTAAAATGAACTGGAATTGAATTCAGAGTAGCTTTAATTTCAACACCCATTACACATCGTCATACTTGGGAAGAACAACTAAAAAGCAATGTAAACTTCTTTCCAAACCTCTGCAAACTCCTGGGTGTCCTGCATTCAGCACAGCCAAACACTCCTGCTTGCCCCTAAACTGCTGCAGCCTCAGGATGCAGACGCCATCCCAGACTGGGGGAAGCACAGGAGGAGTGAGAAAGGAGAGGGGGTGGTGGAGAGAATGTGGGAGAGAAAAAAACCTACACACACACAAGAAGGCAGACATGAAACACCCCAGGACAAATTCTGGCAGAAGATACGTACGGAATAAAAAACTCCATTTTTATTCAATATTCAGCTTTAAGACTGCAATCGTTTTTTCTTAAAGTTCACCTCTATAGGTGTACAAGCAGGAGGTAAAAGAATATTCTACAGGACCGTGTTGCACCCCTCCCACAACCCCCCTGCCAGCACTACAGTGCGAGTGACTGAGGGCACCCCGAGGTACGTCAGGGCACAGCAGGGCCAGGACTCAAACACCCACCCCACGTGAGAACTGCAGGCAAACAATCCATTCACCAGCAGGTCACCCTGCAAACCAGCCCCCCATCTCCAGGATCCTGCCCCCACCCCTGGGACAAGGGAGCAGCAAGTCCCTGTGAGCCCCAGCTCAGTGACCCAGCCAGCACTGGGGCAGCTGCTGGCCACAGGAGGCCACTGGCACTCACACCGTGACAATCAGACTGGCAACTCTGCCCTCTCTCTTACCAGAGCATTTGGAAGTCTGCCCTGCGAGTGCCACAAACCTCGCAGGTAATGTGAAAAAGCTCTTCGCAACAGTTTGATCTAGAAATGAAATATAAGGTCTGTAACTCACACACAAAATGCTGTTCAGAGTTCAGTAAAGTGATGCAAAAGCAGAAAAGACTGAGAGCAAAGGCAACATAAAATATACATCATAGGAAACAGGAAGGAAGGGAGAAAACCAGAACAGATTAAGCAAATCACTATGATTTCCATAATTGTTTTTATATTATTAACACCTCAAGAGCCAGAGGGGCAGTGAGGAGCAAAACTTTCCTAGACAGTGTTCAGAAACATCTTTTATGTATTTTTTACAAACCCTTCCAAAACAAAGCAGGTTAAGATATAGCTTCCTGGCAGGTTTTGACTTAAGCATACACAGATCTCCAGAATGACGAGATGTGGAGAGGTAACAGCTCTAACAACACAACAATGGCAGGAGTTGCAGAGTTGTGTCTGCACACCTGAGGTGCCTGGTTTGCTGCCCCCCACACCAGGGTTTCTGGCCCCCCCACAGAATTTTTCCAGTGCAGGCATTATACCAGCAGCAGCTTTATGACCCATTCAGACTTTCACAGCTTTCACCAGCCAAAGCAACTTTCCATCTAAAGGGGTCTTGGTTACATTCACTTCACAATCTTGATGAAAAACTCAAGTACAATAAGGACAAAACAGAAAGGACACTCACTGAAAAGCATTCAGCGCCTTTTACAAAAAGAAGAGCCTACAGTGGTTTCCTCATCCCAACCCCTCAGCAGTGCTTCGGTGTCACATCAAGCTGGGGAAGTGCCCAGCCTGGCACACACAGGGGATTCTGTCAGACCCTTCTACAGGGCAGCATGTTCCATCTTAACTGCTTCTATTTACTCCCCTGAACCCTCACGTGGAATGGGGACAGGTTTAAGCAAAACTTTACCAAGTCTTTTAATGGAAGTGGTGAAACAATTGTGTTGCAAGCACAGAACTCAATATATGAACTACAACTGGGGAATGACCACTTTGTTAAACCCTTAACCTCTTTTGTTTCACCCATACCAAGATTTCAGTGTTCAAAAAAATCAGTTGTATAATGGTGTAGATTCATTTCTCTTTGCTAACATTCTAAACTGTAAGAGCAAGGAGACAGTTGAAAGCACAAGATGTCTTCAGTGACCAGCAAACTCAGAATTATTTCTTTACAAAGAGCAGAAAAGTCTCAGCCCAAATTAATTTTTAAATTGCTGATATAACTAAAGCCAGACCTGTCAGAAGGGGGTGCACAGGATAGAGATAAAACTAAAACAAAGGAGAGCAAAGTGAGAAGACAAAAGAAGTACTTCTTTGGAGTCCTGTTTGTTACAGGTTTCTCCCACTTCACTCGAGGTCCCCAGACCTTTCCCTGCCCTGCTGAATGACTCTGGGGGTACCTCAAGCCCACATCAAAGCATGGGGGAAGAATCTTTGGAGCTGGCTTTACTATGCACTTAAGGGGATATTTCTCTTCATAACCATCTGTTCTTCTCCCAACCCAGAAATGCACTATTGCTGGATATCTAAGCCAAACTCCAGGAGTCCTGCAAGCAGCAAATTTTTAATGGATTATGTTTTTAATTCTTTTCCCCCCTCTATAATTTCAATCAGCAAATCATACAGCAGGATAACACTTGCAAAAAATATAATTAGGTAAAAATCGTACTTCACTCGTCAAGAAATCCACAAAGTTTGGCTTACAAAATGAAATATGAAGTGTTTTGAAACATGTTACAGGCTCCCTGTAATAATTATACAGAAGAGTTTAAATGTAGAAGTTGAAGAGGAACACCTACTTTAATTAGGCTTTGTTTGGTTTTTATTTTTTTTTTATTTATTCCTGTTTGATCAGTATATTTTTTTCTCATAACCTTTTCACCACTCTATAAATTTAATAGAGATATGTTTCAAGTGCTCAGGCCATGCATACTGAATCTGTTTCCCTCCTGCCTCTTTGTGTTTATATTCTGAGACAGCAGAGTTGCCTGGTGACAGTCCCTTCCCTTGCACAGCAGCTGGCAAGCCCTCCTTGTCCTGGAAATATGAAAGAAACAACTAATATTTCATGCTCTGACTGGGATGTGACAATCTGGAGGTGCCACTGCCACACAGGGCACACAGGCAATCTTTTACAAGCCAAGATTTCCAGAAAGGAAGAAAAAAGATCATCACATCAAGCTAACATGCAGCAAAATTAATCCTGATTAATTAACCCAAATTAGTGCAGCATCTAGAGTTTACCAATACCAGCCACAAGCAGTGCCTGTCGAAATCTGCCAGTTCAACTCAGATTTTCAGAAAGCCAATTCTCAAGCTGCACAAGATGAGACCAAAGCAAGCAGAGCTGTGACAGTTTTACAAGAAACAGTCACCTCTTTAATATTTACAAGCCATGTATTTCAGATTGCTCCTGTGCCTATCTGCTGCCCAAGAGTGCTGCTGCTGAAGGTTCAAGCACATGTAGCCCAAAACAATTGCTTTAAGCTCACTTTGTACAGCAGCAAAAATGAAAGTTATATTTTATTAGTTTATAGCCAACTGAATTAATACCTAACACTGACATATTAAGTGCCTTTATTTAAAAAACGCCTTATTCTATTGATTTTATGAGAAATTTTTACATAATGTTATATTTTCTACTTTGTATCAACCAGATAATTTTTAATTTGTTTGTTGCTTTGAAAAAAAAAAAATAAAACCAGGAATAGCATTTTAATGTTATATTGCATTTGAGTAATATTGTATTAAAAGGACCTTACGTAAAACCACAACACAGGCATGGCAATCAATCAACTACATTACAAAACCTAAAGGAATTGCAAATGAAAACAAACAGTATTTTCCAATACACCGCCAAGCTTTTCACTTCTAGAAAATACTATGAGTTGTTTATAAACAGTTTCTAAGTTACTTCATTTTCACCATTTTTCTTTTTAGTTTTAATGACAGCTTGGCCATTTAGACTTGTAATAACCCATATTTTCCATGTATTAGAGAACATTTTACAACTGATTAACTTAATTTCTTTCCAAAATTTCCCAACCATAACAACTTCAGGTAGACATATGACCAGACAAATACATACACTGCTTTATGGCCCACCACAGTCCAGGTTTGAGCTGAGCTGACTGACACGTGGAACCAAAGTGTTGTGGCCAACTCCAACTTTTTGATCTGTTGAGCTAAGAAGGGCAAACAACCACCCCTCTCTAAAGCAGCTGTGTAGTTGCCCCAAGTGCAGAGAGAGCCCTTCCTTGTTGTAAACACTGGTTCCTAAGCCAGCACTCTGAGCTCAGGCTCCCAGCATGGCCAGGCTGGGGCTGCTCAGCTCCCAGTGCTGCAGGGGAGCCCCAGTGCTGCTGGAGTGAAGCTCCTGGTCTGCACAGCACCAGCAGCACCAGGGACCTGGGCATGTCAACACCTGCAGGACTTCCACATGCTACTGACAAAGCTCACTTTATGCCCTGTGTGATGCTGCAACAGAAAGGAGGTCTCTGAGAAACTTTAGCACATTCAAAGCAGTGCTGTGAGCTTGAAGAAAAATTTGTTTTATATAAAGAGAAGCTTGCTGATATTCAGAGCAGCTAGACAGGAAATCTATCATCTCACTAAAAGAATTTGAAACATTTTTGCTACTGTAGGAAATGCAAGGGGATCAAAAGGACTTTTAACCACAAAATAGAAAAAATTGTCTTCAGATACCTGATACTTCCAAGATGCATGAGAGCACATAACCAGCTAGCAAAATGCTCCTGAGACGGTGGACTGGTCTGGTTCTAAGCAGGAACATTTCAAAATCATGTTACATTTGTTTAATCACCAGCCCTGGAAATCAGGTGTGTACAGACCCAGCAGTTTCACTCATTTCCTTTCCTTTGCCTTGCCCAGCTTTACAAACCACAAACTCCCAACTCCATTTTCAGCCCTTTTCAGGAGCTCTGCTGATTCTCTCAACTTGTCCACCCTTAGCAACAGATTTACTGAAAACAATCTTTTTCCTTCCCTACCAATCCCAAAGGTGATGTAAAGCTGGAACTTTAGTCCAGGTGCACAATCTCTCTGCACAGGTTGATCCACTCGGTGCTGAAGAGCCATCAGCTCTGGCTGCGCAGAGGACACCCAGGACTGCTCAGGACGGCAGGGGAAGCTCTCCTACAGACAGTAAGTCCTCAGAGGCAACTTCTCAAAATCCCTGGGCCAGCTGGTGGAGTGGAACACCCAGTCAGGTGTTTCCCCAAGAGCCTGGCAGACCCTCTGTGGAGGCTGAGCAGAGGTGCATCACTGCCCAGCACTGGTGAGCAGATCCCAACACATCTCACAAACCAGGGCTGAGCTTGAGAGCTGAGGCAGCTGCCACCACACACAGCACACCTTGGGCACTTCATGCTCTGTTCTCCTTACCTCATTCCATGTCTGAATGCCAGGCCCTCTGCTCCCCAGCTGCTGTTTCCAGGTCCAAATTCATACCTGCTATTGTACTCTCAGCAAAAGAATTCCAACTATCAACAGGCTGGTTCTAAAAACTCTCCTTCCTGATAAACTCTTACTTGCTCTATATCCAAACATCTACTTTGGAGTACAGAAATGAACAACATTTACTTGTTGAAAAATAAACGTGCATCCCTAACTGCAACACCACAAACACTAACACTCCACACCGTAATGTGGAGAGACTCCACAGCCTGTTCTTAAGTGATCAAAGCAATGTCAATGTTCTCTCCATCTTTTTACACAAGCATATATGTTAAATTTTTCAACATGAAAGATTAAATTAGAAGTTACCCACACAAACACAACTCCTTTTAAAAAGGCTCAAAACACTGTATTTACATCTGCAAGTACTCACTTTATTACTACAACCTTTATAACAGAGCTTAGGTTTGCTTCAAACAAAACAGGGTGCTCAGCGATAGAGGCCCAAGAAAAAGCCCTGCATACAGTTAGTCTACAAAGAATTAACTGGATTAATTAGCAAGGGATTTGAGAAGCAGCTTGGAGCTAGAAAACCAAAACACTAAATTGTTTAAATACTTTGGCAATGGATCAAGGTTTCTAGGCAGCCCTATGTTCTATTCTCTCCTCTTTTTTTTTTGCTCAGTGTTTTAACACATTTAACCTGACGAGGTACTTTTTCATGAGATATGAATGACACTGTCAAAATACCAAAAAAGAAGATGTGAATTAAAAAATGCCACAAGCTGTTAGCAATTCTGCCAACATATATGAGCCCAGGCAACATTAATTAAAAATCAATAGCTTAGGACATAAATAGCTCTCATCTCTGTTATAGTATATCTCTAACATAACTCTTTATTAAAGCAAAATAAAGGAAAAAAAAAAAGCCAGTGTCTTTGCTATTATACTGACTGAATTGATCACAACAAAGCAAAAGGAACCAGGCAAAACCTCTCAGCCAAGAAAGCCCTATGAGAAAGGGAAGACAGGCATATGAATGATTGGAATGCTTCAGCCTTGCACTGTCATTAACACATAACTGGCTGAAACAGCCTCACTGCAAATACTTGGAGAACTAGTTACCAGGAACAACATTCCATGTTTTCAGTGCTAATATGAGTCTATACAAAGTCCTACATGCCAAGGAAATAAGGATAACATGCACATCTTTCTGTCAGATAGAGCTTATTAATTAGCATTTTTATTATGCACCTCAACCAAAGATTGTAAATTCTGGCACTCAACCTTTTTCTACTCCAGTGACACCACCTTCAAACTAAAGTTACATAGGAAGTCATCAAAGCCAAAAGATTTAAGCTAAACTAGGAACTTAAACCACTGCTTTCAACAGCTGTTTTCACACTTCCAGAGCCAAACCTTTGAAAGTCTCAACACCATTTTCTAACATGAGATCACGCAAAGCACACCAAGCTGGACACGCAGTTTGGGTCTGCCTTAACTTGAACAGCTTCTACAGAAAATTTGTATAAACCAGAAGATGTAAGATTCACACTGAAATGGAAAGGTTAAGGTTAGTGTTCCTTTCATCTAATGACTCCTGTTTTAGTTAGCTGTTATCAATGACAGACATATCAAAGGGTTCCATCAAGACACAGCACTCTAAATCATGGATGGAGACCTCAACCAGGCAAAATTTATTCACTGGACTTCAAAACAAAAAGAAAACTTTTGCTTCCCCAAGACCTGTGTGTACATATGCCAAGATACTAAAGGACTCTACAGATTTCAGTGGAAGAGCAGATCATAAAATTGTAGGACCCTCACAGTGGAATTCTGAGGACAAAAGGGATTGTTTGGATAGCCACGTTTCCAAATTGGAGCTCTCAAGAACATCCTGTAGCAGACACCATGAGCACGTGCAGTTCCACTCAGCTCCAGCACATGGACCTGCTGCTGGACAGCAACCCCAAACCTTGGACTGGGACAGATGCAGCCAAGCCAGGTGGGAGATAAGTCTGGAACATTAGGAGGCTGAATTTCCTGAAAACTAGTATTCCAGATTGTTTCCATTGCAGAGAAAAGTTTTAGAAATACCAATCTGCAATACTGAATATATGTGGGACATGAGCTTCACAAAGCCAAACTGTCAGCACAGGGCAACAGAAGACCGCCCCCTTCCCACAAGATCTTTAGGTCTGTTCACTGAGCTACAGTCAGAAGTGATGGATTTCATTCTCAGCTGTCCAAATTCAATCCTAGCTATTGCCAGCCTCAGTTAATCTTGTTTAAGGTGCACTGTGTACCAAGTTTTGTCACCACATTCAATATAACCCAATTCTTCATCTAGAAAGTTAATTATGCAATCTTAATTTTTAGTAGTAGTACATTAGAATACAAAACTGGTGCCATTAGAGTTCCCCTAAATGGAATAAATTGAAGTTCCCCCACTAATGCTTTATGTCATTGTAAAAATACAAACTATCACTTTATTAATGTTTCAGTCATCTTCTCCATTGAGGGCTCAAGAAAATAAAACAAGTCAGACTTTGCTAAACCATGTCTCCATTTTATTTAATCATTATAAATTAAACTGAGTAAAAGATGCACCAGCAATTTGTAAACCTTTTGAAAGGACCTGATTTACATTTTTCTTCTATAAAGATGAAGATATCCCCCTACCATGCTACATTTGTGTTAAATATTAAATAAAGACACTTACATGGCATGCATGGCAAAAATGGAAGATATTTCTGATATGTTTTGGAATTACTTTTAGCAGTCTAATGCTGTTTATAATGCTGGTGCAAATACTGCCACTAATAAAGAAACAAACATTAAGAAGGTGTCCTTTAAGCTTCCCTTTAAGGCATCTCCCATAATCGTATAATTTGCTCTGGACATCATTAAAATGTAAAGTTAATGAGGATTCAGCTGAAAACAGAAGAAATGTAACCTATTTTCAGGCAAAACTTCTAACACTGCAATCAGAGGGAAAACCTCTTTGATGTCTCTTTGTCTCTTCTCATTAATTTTCTTTTGGTTTAAAAAAACACAAAGGCTGTTTAAACTAAAAAATGCATAGAAGTTTAAACATGGTAATTATAGTCGAGCTGCAATGAGGTCATTAGGTTTTTAAAACTTTGAGATAAACAAAATTGAGATGTATGACTATTTTAAAAACATGTCAATACTCGATTTTAATTGTCCATGTGATTGATACACACTGTATTCTAAGGATTTAGCCTGGATGCAGACTTGCTTCAAGATGATTTAGTGAAGGACCTAATCCCATGGTCAGGGTAGAGCAAAGATATCAAGAAATCCATTCAAATGAAAGGCTGTAATTGCTGTATAACTGGATGCCACATTTAGTATGTGCTAAGTGCAACAAAACATGCTTTTTGCAAGAGGGCCAATAGTGAGATTCTGCTTCTCTTTACCTCCACAGTTCATTAAAGAATAAAATACTGAACAAGTTACATCATTCCATTTACTCACTACATCTATTCTTGTTTATGAACACTGCCAAGGTGCACACTAAGTTGTACACTTCTGGATTTACATGGTAATTCTCTCCAGCAGAAAATATCTTTAAGGGGCATTTAATTACACAGTACTGATGGAATCTGTGATATACTGTAGTAGCAGATACTTGTACCAAATAATATACAAGTAAATTTTCTCAAACTATAATCCAAACTTTTTTTAACACCACTGTGCACAAAATAAGATTATCATATACAAAAGGCCTTAAGATACAGATACACAGGACAAACATAACCTGATCTTTAGTGTACAAGGACATTAATCCAAATTAAGCATATTTATAACATTTCTCCATTTGCCAATATCACCTCTAGAGAAAATGGGATGAGATCAACAGACTAGCTTGTGGCAATCTTATATATGAATGTTGATTCCTTTGTAGACATAGATTATATACAGCTTTAATAGAGGGGGTTTACACCCTAACAAGTCTTTTTAATATGTTTGATAAACTCTTGAAACTAAGCTGATGAATGACCAGCAGGTGAGTGTCAGATAAAACTCAATACTACTTCAGGGGCAAGTGAAGAGCAGCTTCAGGAGAAAATTTCATACCTAATGCAAAGGTGAGTTCTGGGGTTGTGGTTCGGTTTGGGGTGGGGTTTTTTTTGCTTTTTTATCTTTACTCTGCTACACCTTGAAAACAATTTGATCTTGCCCTTCACCACTGGCCAGTTCTGTCCTAGAGACACACACCATACTCTACAGCAAACACCAATTTCCAGTCAGATGGAGCTGTTTCCCATATCCTGGGATCTTTCCCTACTTGCTTGTACTCCTGTAGTGTCATATTACAAAAAGATGAAGCACATCATTTAAGTAACATTAAGTCAAATATGCAGCTTACAAATACAGAACATGAGCAACCTGACTCTGTTGTCTGCCCATCCTGTGATGCTCAATCAGCTGTTCTGCCTTACACTTTCACACCTGATTTGAATCTGCATTAATTATTTCTGATAGGTGTTTCTCCCCAGAGTGATGATCTGATTTTAGAATTTTTGGAACAGAAGATCTCAAGGATCAACTCATTAAGGTAATATTACCACTACTTATATTTGTAACTACATGGTTTCACAGTAAATGTTCCTTCAAAGGAACTAAGTATGGGACTGAGTTAACATTCAATTACGTGCAAGAATGCAATGGGAGTTGGGAGTGTAATTCCCTTCACCACCACTTGAATTCCCAGCACAGATTCCAAGTGTGGGAATTCTTTCAGATACAACATCCAAGGTACTGCTTTCAAAGTAGCACTGGAAGTTCTTTTTTCCCCATTCCTTCCCCAGCTGCCTGTACTGGAGCAGTCAATGCCATCTGGGCCAGACCACCCTTTTCTGACACAGTAAATAGGACCCTTCACTCCTGGGCCTCATCTTTGAACTTTCCACCCAGATTATGGTGTTCCACAAAGGACTTCACACAGTCTTATATTAATTGACCATCTCTAGTCTGAATCACTTGGTTTTACTAGTTAGTTCATCGAACTCGAAAACACTACTCTCCAACTGGCCAGTCATGGAAGAGTTCAGGAAAAACTGTCCAGCCTATGACCCATCTCAGACAATGGATTGTCACTACCAGTTCTGTCTTCCCACCGCTCCATCCAAGGTTATCATCACCAATACTGAAGTTTGACTTCCTTGCTTCCTATTCCCCTCTTTCATGAAATAAGTGATATTAAAAAGTGTATTAAAATCCACTTCCATCTAAAAGAAAAGACATAAAAGTCATCTTTCCAAGCACCAATAATCTGTGAGCACCTGGAACTTTGACAAGTGGCTTACCAAAACTTGATAGCCCCAGCAGGACCAAAATGAAAATTGTCTCTGGTAGCACAAAAAGTGTGGTTTTGATTTGGTTTGGGGTTTTGACAAGCACTGCTGAAGTAAATCAATAGTCCTGTATTAATTTTACACTTATGTGATAATAATCTAACATCAAATAATATGCAATAACTCTATTGCAATCCTAAAAACAAACAAACAAAAAGAACAAATCAAACCCAAACAAAAAGAAACCACACAACAAAAACCCACAAGAAAACTTGACAATGTGGCTTTTTGTTCATAACAAAAAAGTATCAGAGCAAAGAGAAGAGGGCAGTGCTGCCTCGGGCACTCCCTGCAATTCCAGTTTACCTTCCCTGCTTGCGAGGAACTCCCCATAACAAAGAGAGCCAGGGACAAAACCAGCCCTGCTGCGTCTGCTGCTTTGCCAAAGCGGCTGTGCCTGCGAGCTGCACTCGGAGCAGGGCTGGGTGAGGGCTCCGGAGCACTCTGCAGTGCCCGGGGAGAATTACCGACCACACCAAGACAGCCACACAGCCTCACCTCCAGCACTTCTCCTGCCGACATCCATGGGAAGCCTCACCCCACTGCAGATGGACAAACGTCACTCACCTCTGGGACAGCGCTTCCAACAGTAGGCAAAAACCCACCCAAAATCGCAGCTCTTCAATCTACAGGGAGTCTGCTTTAAAGTCATTACTATTCTGTTTCTTTTTCACCTGAATGACACTCTAATTGAAAGTTCTTTGCAGAAATGTCTGTATCTGGGTTAACTGCTGATTGCAGAAGCACTAAGCTTTAAGCAATAGTTAACACTCATTAACGAGATTACCTGTTGTCATTAAGTGAGGACAAACAAAAACAAACCACCTTGGAAATTTCTGTGACTGAGAATGAACTAAAGTTAAAATTACTCCGTTAAATAAAGTCACACACACACACACACACACACACACACACACACACACGCCCCTTTAACAGCAACTGACCATTCAAAATACAATCTCCTTGCAGTTATAGCAGCCCTGCTCCTAAAAGCAGCACATTAACAGAGCTAATTGCAATGAGTCCTTCATCAAATCCTTAAATGCCTCAAATGCTGAAATACTAAATGTCTCAGTAGTATTGGGTATCTAAATTGAGTCTCTCAAGAACTCCTCTAAAGGAACAACCACTCATATTCATCTGTAAATTCAATGCAAACTCTAAGTATAGCTGGTGAAGGAAAATGATTTGTTAGAATCACTAGAAAAGTCTCCCTAAGAAGTTTCAGTTTAGCAGTTAATTCCAACCTGCAGTTAAAAAGGCACTAGCTGTCAGTCAGTTTTCTCACCCAACTCTATCATGAAAAGAAAAACTGACAGATCACAGGAGCTTGCCTTTGTAAACCAATTCGGGAACTTTCATGCTTCTTATTTGTTAGGTTAAAGGTTAAATTGCTGACCTCTGCCCTCCTGCTTAGCAGCCTTTCCCTTTTTCTGTAAAGCTTTATTTTGGGGCTGTATTTACATGGATTAGTCTCTTTTCACGCTAAGAAGGAATCTGTTCACAGCCAAAGCCTTAGTTCTGGTTGTACAAAAAGCAGTCACAATTATTCAGCAGCAGACAATGACCATATTGTGGATTTACAAAAAAACCACCTCAGCCATGGCAAGTTCTGTCCTTGCTGCACAAAACAATAGAAGAAAAATCTTATCAAGCATTCAAGAGAAAGCAAACAAAGCAGGCCCACTGTGAACTTGATGAAGATGTCAAGCTCCTTTAAAAAAATATAAATCAACAAAAGAGTTTAAAGTCTTGTGAGTGAGACTTTCTGTGCTGAATTTTTCTGTCCAGTTAAACAGTGCCAGCATAGCAATGTAGTGCAGATTAGTAAATACTTGGGAGATAGAAAAGACTGTAGACAGAAGTAGCTAAAGCATGAAGCAAAAAGTCCAAATTGCTCTCTTCCCACAAAATAACTTCAGCAACAGAAGAACATTCAGTTACAGCTGATATTAACATTTGGGTGGTTTATAAATCTAGTATCATCAGATAAGAACACGCTTAAAAATGTGTTAGATAAAATTTACAGTGACTTGCTATATGACAGATTCTAATATTTTTTCATAAAGTGAGTTTCTCAAACTGAGTTCTGTGTTTCATTTATACTGTAAAAACCAAACTGTGAACTGTCTTGCAACAAAACAGCTCAAACAGTGCTCCTGCCTCACCCAGACACTGCAGTCCCAGTAAGCTCTTTGTTAAAATCTTCCTCCTTGTTTGGACTTAGAAGCAAAGCAATCAAATGGAATCAGGAAGACAAAGCAGCAGCTTAGGAGAATTAGAATTCCCAAATACCACCTATCTGCTTCGGTTTGGTCACTTTTCCAATCCTCCTTTAGGAAGTTCAGTGTAGCAACATGCCACCCTAAAGATGGGACAGGATTAACTCGTGATTCCAGCCCTCGTATTTAATGGAAAGTAATAAGGAGCAGTCTCTGCAGAGACAGAAACCTGCCAGGTCTCTCTACTGTGACAGTCCTACCACAGAAACCATAGTGACAACTGGAGAATAATTTTAGGGCCCAATACATGGTGACTTCTCCCAGCAGAGTTAAGGACTTCGATTAGTTTAAGTTATACATTTGTGATCTACTGGGAAGGGGGGGGAGGGAAAGAGCTATTACAACCCAAGGCTAGAACATGAAAAGTAAAGAAGGAAGTACTTAAACTACTCACAAGCTTCTAGTAGGAACAAGATTAGTAGTCCATGCTACTCTCAGAGCCAATTCAAATGCAAATTTCATCCTTTCACTCAAACAATGATAAACTACCTCAGAGTTAATAGTTTCCTTCTAAGATTCATCTCCCTTTTCAACTTAGTGGTATGTTTTCCAGAAAAGAAAGAAGCACATGGTGAGTCTTACAGCAAGACCTTTTAAATTCTGTCATAAAAGAAGCAGCATAAACTACATTTCCTTTCCTAATCCAGTGAACATTTGTTAAACTCTAACACACTTACACTTTGTCCACACAGTCACATTTAGGTTTCTAACTTAACATGGTTTAAAAAAAAAAAAAAAAAAAAAGAAATCCTTTAGCTGCACTAAACCATTTCAGCTTTTTCCTTGAACACACAGCAAGAATTTATGCTACACTCACAAAAAGATGAAAGATGAGGTCCTTGGAGAGAAAGGCCTTTTGGCACACTACATGGTAAAGCTAGATTTGACATACTTTTATAATGTCTGCTTTGGCAAGAACACAAAAAGCCCACACAAAAGCATGGCACGTCCTCCCAGACAGGGGTGTAGGGGCTGTCCTACTCTGGGAGCATTTACTTTCAAATGCTCTTACTTCAGAGACTATTTTGATCGGCTACTTTAGACTAACAAATTCTCTTTTGCTACATGAACAGTTTGACAGTCAGACTACAATTCTCCTCACAGCCCCATCTAACAAGAGAGAATCTTTGGCTGAGGTCCAGAAAGAGCCTTAAATTTGTCACATCCTATTTCTGATGAATGATCTGCAGCAGTTTTAAGATCACAAAGTGCTTTGAAAGTTAAAAGAAAAATTTCACAAGTAGTAAGCTCTCACTTTCTTTATAAAGGTATTTAAACTAAAACTGCTAGTGGATTTTTTCTACTTCTGCATCTCAAAAACAAAATCCAAAACAGTCTTTTAGCTGAGGTCAATAAAATAACAAACAGTTGCAATGCACTTCACTTGCCTACAATGTGTCAAAAAGCTAGAACTATATCTCCAGAAGTGCTTAAGTGCTTGAAACAGTTATCTGCAAAAGAAACAATGCAAGTTTTGTAATTTCCTATCTCAATTTCTGTGAAGTTTCACTATTATGAGATGCTATGACAAATAAAAAAATCACAATCTCATAAAATGCTTTTTTTTCCTTCCTTTACATAAAGATAAAAAATATGACATCCAGGAACATTGTAGCATTTTACACAAAGCTTCTCTTCTGCTCTCAAATTATACACAGCATGTAACAATTCCAGAGAATGAGAGAAGACCACCAAAGACACACACTTTCCAGCAAAGTCTGCGAGTTTTACTTTTGGTCAATATTTTCCCTAAAATATTTCATTTTTAAAATAAAACCACAAGTTTGGTTTTTTGTTTTTTTGGTGGTTTTTTTTCTGAAAGTGTGTGGGAGTTGGTGAGAAGCACTAGACTTGCAGAGTTCCCTCTCCCTGACATACTTACACCTGACACACACAATGTGGATTCTCACTGGATAAACTCCATGTCCTGTCACTAAAAACGCACACTCTGCTCCTTCTATTCTGGTTTGCTGCTTCTCACTTTTGGTGAGAAGGCTCCAGAGCAGTGCATCCCTGCAGAGAGGAAACACCAGGAGGCCTGCAAGGATGAACAAGGAGCTCCTGGACAAAGTAAATACACACAGGCAGCCTGCAGAGGGTGGAAGCAGGGAAAAGTTGCATGGGAGGAATGCAGCAAATTGTGGGAGCGCCCAGCGATCAAGTTAGGAAAGTTAAAGCCCTGGCAGAAGGAAATATGGTCAAGGACATCAAGGCAAACAAGAAAAGCTTCTATAGGTATGTTGGCAATAAAAGAAAGAGAGGGGAAAACGTGGGTCCTCTTAGGGAGGGCAGGGAGACCTGGTTACCCAGGGCAGGGAGGAGGCTGAGGGGCCCTATGGCTCTGTTGCCCAGACCAGCTGTGGCTGCCCCATTCCTGAAGTGTCCAAGGCCAGGTTGGACAGGGCTTGGGGCACCCTGGGCTGGTGGAAGCCACAGCTGCAGAGATCTTGGTTCACAGTTCTCAAAGCAAAGACACCACATTTACTTCAAGTGACTCAGTAAGAAAAATCAACACATTTCCAAGCAAGATCTAGGAATATAACAAAGCACAAACACAGCCTTTAGGTACAACTGAATGCTGGAATTGTACAACCTACCAAGGACTTCATGTGCCAAAAATATACAATGCTGAGCACAGATGATCATTATTTGTAAACAATCTACAGTGGAAAGGACGGTGACACCACAGTGAGCTGATCTACTGATCATTTCCTCTCTCAGTTCACACATTTCATTGTGGTTTGGCAAAGTCCTGCCTGTACTGGAATAAAACATGTTTGTCTTTTCAACTTCTTTGGTTTCAATGAAGTTTTTCTCTTTGTACCTTATTAAGGGCACAAAATATCCCCCAAATGATCCTGAAGTTTACATGTCTACAAATCAAATCTGAGAACCATCGGAAAACTCATGTTTGAAAGGAACTCAGAAGATCTCTAGTCCAACCTCCTGCTCAAAAGCAGGCCAGGTGTGAGGTCAGACCAGCTTGTTGACACTGTGAAGCAGCTGGATCTTGAAAAGCTCCGAGGATGGAGGTGCCCAACCGTTTCAAGTGACCTGGTCTAATCCATGACTCCTCCTGGTGAACATGTTCCCATGCAGTTAGACCATCTCTTGGTTCAGCCTGTCACTGCATCTTGTCCCCCTGCCAGCCACCACTGAAGAGCCTGGATGCCTCCTCCCAAAGAACTCCTCCCAGGTACAGAAGGCTGCTGCTCAGGTTCCCTGTAGCCTCCTCCTTCCCTGGAACCAGCCCAGCACTTGTCTCCTCACAGTGCAGTGCTCCAGCTCATCTTCAGGGCCCTCCATTGAACTTGCTCCAGTTTATCAACACCTTTCTTGGAGCCCAGATCAGGTTTTTATCTTCTGCAGTCAACTGTCTTGGTATCTAAAAGAGAACCTTCTGTGGCAAGCCCTGGCACAGCTGCCCAGCAGTGGTGGAGTCCCCATCCCTGGGGGTATCCAAAAGACATGCAGACAGTGCTCAGGGACATGGTTTGGGGGAGAGTTAAGCAGTGTCAGGTTTATGGTTGGACATGACGACCTTAAAGGTTTTTTCCAACCTAAATAATTCTATATGACAGCAAATGGAAAACACTGTTTTCACCAATTTCAAAAGTTACAAATCAAGTAACATCTAATGCAAGACTGTTAGCAATTCCATGTAAATTCCCAGTAAAGTGACTTGAACATACAAACATCAGTGGTAGGTAAGAACACAAGTCAGTGCTTCCTATTTCAGAAAGATGCAAGTAAACTATGAAGCTTTAAATTCCAGTTGATATTTCACAGCCTCATGGCAAACACCCTTTGCTACTTTCTCACTTTTTGTCTTCCAGTTCCCTCCCCATCCCACAAGGGTGGGGGAGTGAGTGGCTGCGTGGGACTTTGCTGCCAGCTGGGGTTAATCCATGACAGCTCCACAAACTTTGGAATAACAAAATAGAGCAAGTGTCACCATCCCACAAACCAGACAATCCTCCACACCAGGACAGTTACAGTTTTGGAGCAATCCATTCTCCTTGAGACAGGGTAGAAGACTGAGAGCAGAATTAAGAGCATTTTAAGTATCAACAGCACTATTATACTAGACATAGACTTCAAAAACAGTTGTCTTAGTTAATTTGGGGATTGATTAAATGGTGAGAAATAGTTTTTCAAACTTGCCTGATAATTTGTTCCTGATAGGCCTGTTACAGATTTTGCTTTTCTTAGGAGTAGATGCTCTTTGCCACCTAACATACACTCCCTGACTGCAAAAAATATATCAGTTCATCTATGCTCTTGGTTTTATGGCAGAGAACAGCCAGCCAAGAAATTGAAGTAAGATACATGGAGGTCTCTAGGACTGTGTTTCTGAACTGGTGATTTGCCTGGGACATGGTACAGCTCTGAAATACAGCTGACACTGCAGAGAACCAAAGAGTCTTCATTTGAAGCAAAATCACAAAATATTTGGGGAGATGCAAATCTAAGGCTTCTGAGAATAAAGGGCACCTCCTAAATATAAAAAAATCAGTTGGGAAAAATCTCTTAAGAGATTACCCAGAGAGAATTGGTAACTTCAGAATATATGAGTTGTAAAAACAATTATTAAAACATTTTTCCTCCCTAAAAAGAATTTCTGAAGATCTTGAACCTACAAGTACATACAATAAACCCAAAAACACAACTAAGTGAAACTCCCACAGAATCAGTTGGTTTATAGAACAAAATGTATACTAAATTCTCCAATTAAAACCTGTAAAGTAGTTTCCATGCTTTTTAACCCACCTTCCCACAGCAGGGAATTAATCCCTCCAGGGGGATGCAAACAAACTTCAAAGAGAAGATTATACCCAGACACTAGTACTGTACAATGTAATGTTTATGGTCGAATTTGTTCAGATTTTCTGGCACTAGAATCCAGGTCAGATGTGCAGAAACAAAGACCAGTTATTAAAAGGGCTCCTGCAGTTACATCAAATAGCTGTGATGGCACAGAGCAGTAGGACAAGCCAAGACTGTTCCAGCTACAGCTCCTCTGGAGGCTCAGGCACTACAGGACAGAGCTGAAGCTCTCTGACTTGTGCAGACTAACAAAAAAATACACACAGAAAAGGAGGGAAGGGGCTTTCCAGTCAGTAAAATATCCTATTGGTTCATTATTCTGTATCCACAACACACACACGATTGTTTCATAACAGACAAACATTACTTCAGGATATGCTGACTAGTCATAATTTTTGTAACATTCCAGAGACTGAACTCACATAAGAGTATCCTGAACTAAATTCTGGGATTACAAATTTCAGCCTTTGCTTTTCCTGCTTATTTGATCAAGTTCCTCAGGTTACATAAAAGTGCAATCAAAAATTCATAAATGCATGTTTGTTTCAGCAGTCTTGGCACTTGTCTGGTATAAACATAGGAACATTTGGCCAAAGTAATATTAGACAAATGCAATTGTATAATTACAGCTGGGTAACAATGTTTGGAAAAAAAAACAGTTAACCAAGTCATAAGCCATGTCCATGCCTTATTTCTAGATAAAGTCATTTGATCAAAGGGAGAATTCTGGGAGCAGATAAAAATACTGCTGTAGACAGGTAAGAAAGAGGAAGCAAAAATAAATTTCACACAAGATGTTTTAAGTGTATTGGTTTTAACTACCCCTTTCTTAGATGAGCAGCAAACACCAACCTGAAAAAGCACTTAATTTTTTCAGCCTATTGAAGAAAGTTATTTCTGTTTTAAAAGACAAAAAACCAGTCAAAACAGTTAAAGAAATCTGAAAATTGCCCACAATCAGGGCCAGAGGCAATAATTTCTTATTATTAGTTCTAACTGTAAGAGTCCACAGAACCAGTGATTAGGATATTTCTAAAAGCTAGAACGGCATAATATTAAATATCATTCATTACCTCCCAAGACAGGGTTTTTAACAATAGTTTCAGCCAATAAATAGGTAGAATTACAGTGCAAAACAGTACCTTTCCCAATGCAACTGATTCCTGAGTGGGTCACTTCTGCATACACCTCAAAGGTAGTTTCTGGATTCTGCCTGAAAGGGGAAAAAAAAGCATATAGGACACTGAGCATTTGGTCGAAGTGCACTTGTAGTTCCACAGTCAGAAAACACTCTGGGGACTGGAGAACTCCATTTCTGGGTTTGCAGCCTGGGCTGGCTCTCAGAGCCCTCTGCTTTGGGCACTCAGTGTGAACAGGGTGTCACAGCACCTTGGAGAGAACACACCAAGGAAGCACACAGGGCCTTCCAGTCCATTCCATTGCTGGGACTGCTCTGCATTTCCACACAGTAAACATCACCCACCTTCAGAACCTGCCAGAAAAATAAAGCCACCTCTCCCATGGCACTTCTCAGAACGCTGCTCACAAAGTTAATTCACTTCTTGCCCACAACAGTAACCTCTATTACATGTGCAACTTCCAAAAGCCAGTTCTTTTCACCTCACCTTTAGTTTCAAATGACAAAGTAAATCACCTTTGTGCTACAAATACAGGCACTTTTTTCAGAAAAAAAAGTTCTTTTCACCAAACTGAAAATAGTCATATTGTCCAACACAGAACAAACAACCCAGATTCACATTTTCATTACTGTGACCCTTCAGTTCAACTTCATGTCACCTATTTACCCAGGAAAGAGGAAAAATAAAGAAGCTGCAGTCAAGAGGAGGCAAAGTCATTTCATCTACACAGTACTGAGAAACTTAAGGGGCTGTATTTAGGATGAAGACAGTTCCCCTTTTTAATACCTGTCAAAACATTTCTATCTCTTTGTCAAAAAAAGGCCATGCTGGAGAATATTACAAATGCACAAGGTTTGGCCTCCTGAGACTTCAGTCTTAAATCCAGAAATTCGCCAGATCAAGGAAATAGGTGTAACAGTCGAAAGCAAGAGCAAACTGAGCTACAAAACATAAATGAAGCTTGAGGAAAGAGACCTACTCTGCTCAATACTTATAAATATACCAGCACTAAAAGTAAAAAGCTAATGATAATACTTCAAAACAAACAAAACATCTAGTGTATATTTTCACTTCTTACTAATTTAACTCTGTAAGTGATGCTCTGGAGTTACATTCATAATGTAATAAGCATGCAAAGGCAGCAGGTGATTATATAAGAAAGAATATTTTAAGTTAGTTCCTGACTTAAAATTTTAGCTACTTCAGAATTTTTTTATGAGATTAAAGAGAATCACACATTACACTGTAATTGTTTAGTTACTGAAATAAGGATTTTGCAGGTCTGAACATGTGACACTTTATTCTTAGACTTTCTGGTTAAAGTCAAGAATCAAAATTGTATAATTACTGCTCCAAATTTGTGGCTGCTTGTATAGTGATGATGTTGTTTCCTATGTGTTAATGCAAAGTACCTAATATTAGAAAACTGCTGTGGTATAATTAACGTGTGAATTTTGTAACGCCCTTACAGCTCAGGATGAAAATAATGACAAGACCCATAAATATACATGCTAGCATTCCTAACTGAATGATAATCTCAAAAATGAAACTCATCTTACTCAACACCTGAAATCAAACAGATAAACATGCCAAGGAGTTCAGCTTACTCTTCAGAGAATTTCTATTATTTTTAATCCTATTTTAACACCAAAAGGGATTAAAGAAAACATTTCTAACCATGCCACAGGCCCACTTAGTCTAACTCAAGTGGCTCTAAGCCAAACCCCACACCTATTTAAACCCAGCTCCCATTGCTTTCAGTAGCACAGGCTCACGCTCCTCAGTTTTACAGAGCACCTCTCAGGAGCAACAATACCTCACAATTCAATTAATGGTAATTTAATTTGCCACCAGTTCCCAACTGATTTGTCTTAAGTAGCTGGGGTTTTTTTTCCAAAAAACTACATTCGTAAGTTATGAGAAATCCAAAGTCAGCTGCTATTGTGCAATATAAAACACACTTGCACAATTCTTGCTGTGCTACTCGAGTTGCTGAAATAATCTGCTGAAATACTGAGGTTTAGCTACAGTCCAACAATCATGGCACAGGATGAGGATGGAATGACAGCCACATACCACCAAAACAGTATTTTTCCTTTCATACAGACTGCTGTGCAGCCTTATCATGCCCTGCTTGTTTACGTCTCTATTTTTAGCACCCTGTTTCCTTAATTAAAAGTTTATAAATTTTATAATATTTTTAACAGCTAATGGTTAAAATAGCAAACACCCTTTCAGTGTTATGTTGGAGTCTGAGTTCAAACTCCTTAGTGAAAGCACTGTGTAACACAACTGGCAGGAGCACAGACTATACACCAGAACTTTCAGACAAAAAGACATCACATTTTGTATTTTAATTTTCCATGACAAATGTCCATTTATTTCCATGAAGAGTGAAATTGAAGTAGCTATGCCAAGTGAGAAACTCAGTATTAAAGGCCGCATTCAACAACCAACACCTCCAAATTAGAATGAAGTCATTGTTGGATTGTGGATATTTTATAACTTTTCAGTGGAATTAAGGAAACAAGACCCTATGAGACTTCTTACAGTTGGCAAATACAGCATAAACAGAGTCATAATATGTATATTCTGCAGTCCATTTTTATGACTATTAAACTGACCTGCAGACATCCAATGCCACCTGTGCATCACACTGAAACCTCAACCCCTGCAACCCTCCCCAGCATTAGAGCCTTAAACACACCCCCCAAGTTTTCTTTCCTTCCCAAAATCACTTACAGACCCACAGTCACTTATCAAGTGAACATACAGATGCAATTAAAAAAAAAAACCCCAAACACAGGGCACATATGCACAAGAACACACAGTACTTCATTTATTTGCAAACTGGATAACTTCTGAAGGAAATGCAATACTTCTTTGTAAATCGAAATTTAGGAAAGAGCTGTATGAGAAAATGACGCTTTTGTGATAAATGCTAGATATCTGAATTCAAATCTCTGATGTAGAATAACCTTAGTATCAAAGCAATCATTATGAAATTCAATTCACATTGCCTGATAATTAGTCGTCTTGTAACAAGATTTAGTTGCTCAACTCTTGCAGAAATAAAATTATCAGCAGAAATCAGTAATGGCTAATTCAATTCAGAAATTGCAACTGAAGTCTTGATTAATTTCCATATATTTAACTTTTTCTGCCTGGTACTCCCTTGCTAGATAATATTCCATCTTGGTACATAGCAAACTTTAAGCTAAACACGTGAAAGCTTCTCCAGAAGTGCACTGAGCATCTCCAGTGCCATCAGTGAAGTGCAACCAACCTCCGAGTAAGAACATACCAAGTGCTGTTACAGCGCCATTCAATCCTGCTCTTGACACATTACTTGAAGTAAATAAATAAAAAAGAATCCTTTCTGTCTGGTAAGGTGAAGTACAAAGGCCATGGAGCAGTGAGAGCAGCAGGCCAATGAGGCTGCTGTCCTGTAGCTGTATACCCCCTCACCTGGCTGGCACGTTCCTGTGACATGCTCTGACAGGGATTAGCCCAGCACTCCCTGTACCTGCTTTCTCGCCTGCAGCTATACAGAAGCCACAAGCTTACAGGACTGCTGGCAATTCCTTGATTTCTCTCACTTCAGTCTGATGCAGCTACTGATACTTTTCTCTAAGCACTCTTTCACTCCAATGACTCATTATTATTCTCCCATCAGAAATCTAACTGACAGATATGCCCGGGTTCCATGCAGAGTCTATCACTGTGCGTGCAAGGGATCCTGTGCCAAGGAGTTTACTAACCCTCACACTTATCAGTCTATTGCAATAAGCAAGAGGTCTGACTACCATTTCTTTTTACTGGGCCTCCAGCACATATTTGTGACACCCCTAAAGGAGACATCCCTCAGCACGCCGAATTATCAGTTTTCTCATTCACACTCACAATCTGCCCCAATAAGGGAGCTACTTACCAAATTTAAAATCTTCAGTGGATTACACATCCAGCTCAGAAAAGCAGACCAAAAAAGCCTCTTACTCAGACAGGCTGTCTCATTCTTAATATATTTAAAGATAGTTTGAAATTTTGTCCTTACTCTAGTCAGGCACAGTGTTCTGTCCACAATGGAAAAAAGCAATTTATTAAGTGTAGCTTAAGGCAAAGTTGCTTATTCACTCAATGGGCAAAATGCTTTCTCACAAAGTCCAAGAAGAAAAGCAATGTTTACCTGTGCTTTCCTGGTGACTGGGAAGGACATGGCTTTTATCTGCAATCTTGAAAGACAGGCTTTGCACAGAAAAAGTCCTAAAGTCAACTGGCTGCACTAAATATTTCTAACAGCTACATCTGCTCCCTGACTGAAGATGTCTGAGGACACTCTCATTCAGCAAAGTCTGCTCAAAGCCACTGAATCCAATTAGCAATCACAAACCCAAAGATGGTCAACACAGCCTATAGATTCGGTATGTACACAAAACCCACCTTCATATTAAGTAAGCATCAACCTTTGAATATATTTAAGATAAGGTCGTAACAATAAGTACTTCTGAATCATAAACCTGAAGTGATTCCAGCAAGGGTGACCATTGCAGGATCTGAAGGTCCAAGTTCAGAGATACAGCCTGCTCTGCTGCCAAAATACCAACACTATCAGATTCTACCTGTATTTGACTATAAGAGTTTAACTAGCTTCTCAGGCTTTGAATTGTTTGCAGTAACCGTTGAGAACACATATGCCAAAAAAGTGTAAAGCTAATGCCCACAGTATGCCCAAGGAAGAAAGAAAGAAGGCTTTCTGGAACCAACCAATTGCCTCAATGCCATCAATAAAAACACTCACTACCCACTTACATTTTCCTAAAACACCTGGCTGAACCAACACAAATTTATGTCTATCCATAGGCTGGGCTTGGGAACACAAAGATGCGTCATCACACAAACTATGTCCCCTCTAGTCTTGTATTCAAGTTAAACAAAAGAAGTGAAAAGTTAAAGCTCTGTAATCTTGAAGATCACTGTGTTCAAAAAGGAAAACCAACTGCTCAAGGGCACCTGCCGAAACTGCTGAGTAAAACAGAATCTAACTGGGCCTCTCCACTCCGTCACCCCTAAACACACAGGTGTCAGCACTCCCTGCTTGATAAGAGCTTTATTACACCTCAACCTGTCTCGGAGGAACTGAATTTTCCTGGAGTGGCACAGGAACGAAGTGAGACCTTCAAGACAACAATCCCAGTCATACCAGCAGAGCTTATCAACACGTCAACCACCAGTTCTACGAAAACTGAAAAAACACTGAGAGCACGGACGTGCAGGCCCAACACATCCATCACTCCTCTCCTTCCCCCAGCCCCTTTGTGGCGCACTCCGGAGCTCCCCCAGCACTCTCCAGCCTGGCCAAAGCGCTCTGAACTCCCTGCACCGCCGGCCGTGACGATGCTCCGGCCCTCGCCGGGAGTGCGGTGATTCCCTTCCCACCGGGCCGGGCCGGGCCGGGCCGGGGCAAGGGCGGCTGCGAGGCAGGGCCAGGAAGACCCGCCGGGCCGGGCTCTGACGGCCGGTGCTGCCTCGCTCCCCCTTCCCTGGTCTCCCTGTGCCCCACTCCTCCTTCCCCGCTCCCTGTACCCCACTCCCTGCTCCCCGGGCCCGTTCCCTGGGCCCCGCTCCCCGGTCTCCCTGTTCCCCGCTCTGTTCCCTGTGCCCCGCTCCCTGAGCCCCCCTTCCCCTTCTCTGGTCTCCCTGTACCCCGCCTCCCCTTCCCCGGTCTCCCTTCCCCGCTCCCCCTCCCCTGTGCCCCGCTTCCCCATTCTCAGTCTCCCTGTATCCCGCTCCCCAT